>JAMPIV010005424.1:0-82500 GCA_024509875.1 Oreohelix idahoensis | reverse complement strand
TGATGAATTTACATTACAGTAATACAAATAATGTATACTTGTTTAATTCTCTGGGGTGAACAGCTAGTCTTTCTACTTTAGCATTATAAAAATTGTGGTTACATACTCAATTAATTGATATTTCAACATAAAATGAAAGAAAAAATAAAAACATTAATTAAAGTTCACATATGTTTTAAAAAGGCACATTTGAACCCATTCCATCATTATTCAGTCGCTGTTCGAGCTCTCTTTGCTTGCTTCTTGTAGTCAATCGATGAGGTGTCTCTTGTCACAGTCCAACAGTAATCAGCAAGCATTGAAGGGCTCCAATTGCCTTGATACCTTGTCTCCATAGCAGATGTTGCAGCCAAGACTTCAGAAGGAGATTTTCTACAATTTCATTGTAATTATCAGATCTGTTGTTTCCAAGAAAATTGTCCACCACTGACTTAAATGCTAGCTATGCTGCTTTTTCCTTGCCATGCAACACGCAAAGAAACTTGTCATCATGAAGAAGTTTTCGAATTTGCGGACCAACAAATACTCCCTCTCTTATTTTAGCTTCACTCAGTCTTGGAAATTTTCTGATGAGGTATTTGAAAGCCTCATCTGTTTTCTCCATTGCCTTGACAAAGTTTTTCATGAGACCCAGCTTAATGTGCAAGGGTGGCAACAAAATCTTGCTGGTGTCAACAAGTGCTGGGTTCTCAACGTTCTTACTGCCAGACTGCAATGACTGCCTGATTGGCCAATGTCTTCTGATGTAATGGTCACTTCATACATGGCTATCCCACTCACAGAGAAAGCAACAGTACTTGGTGTATCCACCCTGTAGTCCAAGCAAAAGAGCGACCACTTTTAAGTCACTGCAAAGTGACCAGTGATGATGATCGTAGTTTATACACTTCAAAAGCTGCTTAATGTTTTCATAAGTTTCTGTCATATGAACTGCGTGACAAACTGGAATTGACAGTAACACTTTACCATTATTCAACAAAACAGCTTTAAGACTCGTCTTGGATGAATCAATGAAAAGCCTCCACTCTTCCGGTATGTAATTGATTTTGAGGGCTGCCATTAAACCAGAAATGTTGTGGCACGCTCTTTGAAAAAGAGTGTAATAAGCGGCTTCTGGCGGTTCCTATACACAGAAATTGTAACATCTTCTGCCAGGAGATTCCACTGTTGCAATCTGGAACCCAAAAGCTCTGCCTTGTTCTTTGGTAAATTCAGATCTCTTACAAGATCATTCAGTTCACCTTGGGTTATTAAGTGTGGTTTAGTAGATGTAGTTTGCTCAAAATCTGGGTCGCTTGAGTTTGATGGTTCAGGACCACCAATGTCCTCTTCTTCATCAGTGGAAGCAGCTGAAAATGATTCTGGCACTTTGGGAACGGGTAGGTCATCGCCATGTGGTACCAGACGTATTGCAGAGGGGATGTTTGGATATTCCAGAGTCCATTTTTTCTTCTTTGATATGCCTTTCCCAATTGGAGGGACCATGCAAAAGTAACAGTTGTTGAGATGATCAGTGGGCTCTCTCCAAATCATTGGGACTGCAAAAGGCATAGCTTGCCTTTTGCCAGACAGCCACACTTTAAGATGTGCTGCACGTATATTGCAGCATATGTGTGGCGCCCAGCTCTTATCTTGATCTCCTATTCTGCAGCCAAAATAAAAACTGTACGCCTTCTTAATCACCTTAGTTATATTTCGTTTTTGTGATAGAAATGTCAACTCACCACATATATAACAGAAATTATTAGCACTGTTCACACATGTCCTAGGTATTTCTAACTACGATACTTTTGATAAGGACAAATGCACTAACTAATGGCAAAATTTTATCAGAGATAAGATATTTATACACAAAGGTGATGTAATCATAGGTAGGATTGCATCATCAACTTATAGTTACATTTTGATTGGTCATTAGAAAAAAAATATGCAATTGCCCACAACAGTTGCGTCATATATATATAAATTGACCGTAATTAAATAAACTAGTAGCATATAACTTGAAAACTAGAGCCAATCAACATTTTTTAATGTCATTTTCGTTTTCAGCACACCAAAATTACTTAAGATCAGCTATTTTCATTTCTGGTACATTTTGGTTGTTGACTAGTGTTATTTGTTATGAAACCAAGAGGTTAACTGTCTGGAATCAAGGGTGACTAAATACCATGTAAGACTATCAGACAAGTTGTTCTCCCACGTGACTTTTGTTCCACAACTAACATACACCACACGATGTTGACACTTCGACAATAAAGAGGACAGTAAACAAGAAAGGGAAGAATCACAAAAAAAGAGCTCTGGACAGGCTTATGATATTTTATCAAATGGACTCAGACATGTAGTAAGTAAATAAACAAATATGCTATTTATTAAGGGAATCACATTTACAGAGGGTTATTTTACATCTGAGGAAAAAGAAATATGGAAAAGAATCACGTTTAAATCTGAAAAAAGGAATCTAGGTCCCAGTGGGGTGCCTTATCTTCTTCACTGTCTAAGACTGAGCGTTTGGTGGGTATGTGTGGTGATCTTCTTTCTCTTTATTATACTTATCGTAATGTTCTTGAAGGATGTAGGCAGAGAGGACACTCTGCTATGACTTCTTGATAAGGGCACATGGTGGTGACTGATTGCCCTGTGTGGCACCACTGTCTTCAAGGATGTCTGGTTCACACTCAGGGGTGAAGATTCAGTCCCTGTCCCTTCTTGATTTTTGAGCTCAGCAAAATTGAGGAAGGGCGAAGCCAGGTCCTATGTTACTAACACTCTGCACTGGAGAACAAAGTAAGGGGACCCTTAATCTCTTGTCTAAAGAGATGAGATTTTCTACATAGATATATATATATATATATCTCTCTCTCTCTCTCTCTCTCTCTCTATATATATATATATATATATATATATATATATATATATATATATATATATATATATATATATATATATATATATATATATATTCTTTAAAAGTCTTATGTACTTAAACTTTAGTTTTGGCTGGTTTCACAGTGTTCATCAAGAGTAAAGATAAGTTACATTTTCTCTGATAAATACATTGTTAGACCGGAAACAGGTGTCGTCCGTGAGTCACGGGTTAATTTATGTCACAAAGAAAAACACACACTTTCCTGTCTTCGCAAAAACCCTACCTCAATAATCTAAATTGCCTGCTTAATGAAATTTAATACAAGCACTTCACCTGATCTAGCGTTCTCGGAGGAAAAAAATAAAGGGGTCTTATATGAAAGACTAGAAAACAGTGACAGGATAGAATGAGTGGAGGATTTTGGAAGAGAAAGGATAGACTGCTCCATGACAGATAGCCCCCCATTTAAGTTAGTTGTCAGACTAACAACGCGAGTCTTACTTTCTCATTGCACTCCACCGATTATTGATTCTAACGTCACGTCTAATCTTCACACTCTTCATTTACTTCTACGATCCTCTCGGACAGCAATGCTGAGTCCGATGGTGTGTCTTCGATTGTGTCTAATTCTGCCAGCGTATGCTTGCTCAGAAAGTCTGCTCCCACATTGATCTTCCCTGGGATGTATTCCACCTTGAAGGAATAGGGCTGAAGTAGTAAAGCCCAACGCATGAGTCGTGCATTTAGTTTCTTTGACGCCGCTAGACACATAAGTGGGGCATTGTCACTTTGTACTGTAAATTGTACTCCATTGAGATATGGCTGATGTTTTTTTACCGCCCATACTAATGCAAGACACTCCTTTTCAATTGTTGAATAAATCCTCTCTGCTGAGTTTAACCTATGACTGGCATAGGCTACAGCAGTGTTTCTTAACGGGGGCGGTACCGCCCCCTGGGGGGCGTTTTCAAGATGTCTGGGGGACTTCTGATGGGTCGCAACGATTAGGGATCGCTACTCCCATTCTGGAGGGCGTTGTGTACATTTTTACAAGAATCAGTATGAAACTATTACAAAAGATATTCCCCTTAGCATAGCTTGCAACACGATAGTTTCTATTTGCCCTGCGTCCCATGGAGTGTTTCAAGGATTCCAAACACAAAATTTTAGTTCCTGGGATGTTGCCATTGTCAGGAGACAGTAGGCGGAGATTTACTTCTCTTCAATACTCGAAACATTCGTTAGCCTCTCAACACACCCAAGCTAACTTTCTCTCTCCACTCTCGACACATATTTTCTTCTGGAAACACATTCCCGTCAAACATTGATTAGCCCGTGAACACATCACAGCCTCTTCCCTACTCTGTCCACTTCCACAGCACGACTCCCTCCCAAAACTTTCCCCGCACCATCACGTGTCCCACGTGTGCCTGCCAAAAAACGAACTTGTTGTGTATATAATTCCGTACTTAAACACATAGTTAATATAACTATGCTTTTATAAATGTGCTTTCTCGTTTTCTTTATATTAAAAGAAAAGATAACTCATTAACTGCATTGTTTTTTTAAAAGAATGGTGGAATACATGGTTATGTGTGTGTGTTTGTGTATACACGATAAAGAGCAAGGGGGTGTTAAAAGGGTGGGGGCCTTTTTAAAATATTAGTTGTCAAAAGGGGGCGATGCTACTATCAGGGTTGAGAAACACTGGGCTACAGGAAACAACAAGTCAGGTTTGTCATCATCTGTCTGTATCAGTGAAGACCCAATTCCAATGTTACATGCATCTACGTGCAGCACAAACGGCTTTGCTAGGTCCGGTAGTCTCAGTATAGGTCGTGATGTCAGCTTGTGTTTAAGTGTAGCATACGCTGCTTCACAATCCGGAGTCCAAACTACTTTCTCTGGCTGGTCTTTTCTGGTCAGATCCGTCAGCGGGGCAGTCAGTGTATTAAAACCCAGAATAAAGCACTGGTAATAGGCACAAAGGGACAGAAATGAACGGGTGTCTATCTTGGTAATAGGACGTGGTGCTTGTTTTATTTTCTCAACGTTTTTTTCCACAGGCCACATACAGCCATGAGTGATCTTGTGTCTCAGAAATTCTAACTCCTTGAAACCAATTAAACATTTACTGGGTCACGGCGTAAGTCCCATCTCTTTCAGTCGCTGGAGGAGCTGGGCGAGGGCTTCCAAATGTTCCTCAAATGTGCTCGTTGCTATTAATAAGTCATCCATAAAGTTGTGGATTGCATTATTTTGCATTGGGGTGAGTAATTTCCTCATCATTCTGGTGAAGATACCCAGAGCATTTATCAACCCAAATGGCAGAACATTAAACTGATAATGTCCTTCAGAAGTACTGAAAGCAAGCAATGGTCTAATTTTTTTCTTGACCGAGATTTGATAATAACCCTTTCTCAAGTCAATTTTTGTGAAGAATTTGGCCTTACTTAATTTGGTGAAGAGTCCATTGGGGTCAGGTAAGGGTTCTGGTTGGAACTCTCACAGCATTAAGTCGTCTATAGTCGATGCAGAGACGAGCTTCTCCACTAGGTTTTTGGAGGAGCACAACACTCGCACTATAGGGTGATTCGGATTTGGATATTATGTTGGCGTTTAATAGTTGCTCAATTTCCTCATGCAATGCATTTGCTTTTGCATACAATATTGGGTATTTTTTCACCCTGACAGGAGTTGGATCAGTCACTTTCATCTCAAACTCGACGAGATTTGTCAGACCCGGCCTATCTGTGAACACTTCTTGTGGATGAAGCGGATACTCAACATATATTTTGTCCTCATCGTCCACTTCTGTGGCAACTGCCAGGGTCATAAGATGAGCTGGTTCAGGGTTTGGGCGTTCTATATATTTTGTAAGAAGACTCAAATGATAAATCTTATGTTTCCCCTTCTTGGAAATTGTGTAATTAGTACGAGAAATCTTCTGTACCACTTCAAATGGTCCCTGCCAACCGATTTGTAGTTTATTGTTGCCAGTGGGCAACAACAAAAGTACTTTCTCCCCAATATGCAATTCCCTGTCCTTGGCTGATTTGTTGTAATATTTGGCATACTTACTAAGCGCTCGTCGCAAGTTTGTTGATGCCATCTACCAACCAACCTTTAAGCGTTCCTTGAGTTCCTGGACATATTTTGATGCCATAACAATACTGTCGTCTGCACTTTCATCTGTCATAGCCCAAAGAGCTTCAAGCGGTCCTTTGATTTAACACCCGAACAATAAGGTGGCGGGAGGGAGACCAGTCAAAGCGTGTGGCACTTCTCGGTAGGCAAATAGCGCTGCAGGCAGAAACAAATCCCAGGTTCCTGGTTTTTCCTGATTCAATTTGCGCAACATAGTAATGAGAGTTCCATTGAACCTCTCAACTTGTCCATTGGACTGGGGGTGATAGGACGAGGTGTGAATATGCTGTGTACGAAATACTCGGAAAACCTCTTCCGCTAACTTTCCCTTGAACTGAGACCCATTATCTGTAAGTATTTGTCGAGGAAAAACTAGCCTGGTGAATATACTTACTAATGCTTCTGCTACATGCACTGAGTCTGATGAGGGTAGTGCAATGGCTTCACCCCACATTGTACATGTGTCGACTAGTGTTAAAATGCAGCAGTTTCTCTTAGTTCTCTCAAGAGGTCCAATGATATCCACAGCTACTCTCTTGAAGGGAGTTCCTCTTATTGGCATCTCTCCTAACGTCGCTGTGGATGTCCAATGTTTAGGTGGCTGTAGCCTCGCTTTTCTTCGGGTGTGAACTGCTGACTAGAGGATGTTGATTGTGTCGTAGTGACAACGGTCCAACACGGGCGATGCTATTTGGACTGGAAAATAATAACGCGAATGTTTCTTTCCTGGAACGTGAAGGAAGGACTTCAATAACACTCAGGCACGTCAACGAGTGCCAATACGGTTATGAACGAACTCGTTATGTCGACTGGCACAACATATTTATTTTGGACGAATCATGTAGACAATAAATTATACGAGACAGTACGTTCATAGTGGTTTCACAGTTCATAAAAATGCATGGATCAATAATAGGAAATATAGTGCTTGTAGGCTCATGGTTTCTTCAAAACAATCTAAGCACTTTTGCCTTATGCGCCGTGTTTGGTGCTTAAAGAATTTATTATTTAAAGCTTCTAAGGTCATCCATATAATAAAATCTGCATATGTCTATGTCGGACCTGTAACGTTGTCCTGATACATGTTAATTCTGGTGTCTTTAAACATTCATGATTATGGCCTCCACTATATATGATAATACAGCATAAAGTTAATTAAAATACTTGGTTCATCTCTCGTGATCGCCGTGTCACGTATGACGGCGCTTCCATACTTTAAATCAATGAGCCGCACTGACGGAGCATTAAATCCTTCAAAGCCTTAGGATACTATCAGCTCAGTATCAAGTTGATCCATTATAACCCCTCCTGAACGAGAAGGGATTAGCTAGATACCAACGTCTAACACTGTCACTGGAAATCATATTAAAAATACATTCAGTTATAATAATCACTGGCACTGACTTACGCAGGGGTAAGCCGACAAGGGCTTCTATTCAGAAGTCCTGTCCCAGAAATATACTTGCCCCATTATGATGGGTACATAAACAAATCAACAGACTCTCTGTCTGGAAATATGAGATGCGGCTTCCATTTCAACCTCTGACGTCATCTGGCTTGCTTGGACACAAGCGCGCACGAATTCACCTACACCAAATTGTGCATATACGTGCGTGACAGAAGACATTTATAAAAATTAACCTCAACATACGTTGGTGCGTACTCACACAACCGAAGTAGAACCTTATGACTACCCGTGAGTGTTAAGGATACAAAAAAGGAGGCATCAGTGCCACTCTCTGACACTGGGCACAGGACTTAACAAATCGGATGATATCTGCATTCATCCCAGGCCAATAGTAATATGCTGATATGCTTTGCATGGTGGCATTTTGACCCATGTGACCGCTGAATGGAAGTGCATGACCCATCTCCAAAATTTGGTTCCTGTACGTAGATGAAACGACTAGTTGCCCATGTTCTAGTCATGTGTTTCCTGCTCTACGATATATTAATCCCAATTTCATATAAAAGTTTCATTTCTGCAGGGGAGTATTGGCATATGGCAATTTCTCGAAGCAGGAGGCCAGTGTTGTATCCTGTGTTTGAGCATTCTTCCTGAGGAGGGGATTATGCACAGGTGCTGGCTCCTGTTCACTCGCAGCTTTACTTCTGGTTGTCACTGCCGCAATAACAAGAGGTTCTTTTGGTTCCCCTAGGAATACGTATCGACAACACAAGATCAGGTCATAGATTGGGTCATCCATGACTGCTGCTCTGATCTGTCCTGACACAAAGCGGGATTCTACCTGGATAATTGCTATTTGCAGAGTCATTGTCTTGTCACCTTTTGTGGCTCCACAAAGTTCCACAGTGTCTGGTGTTACCTGGCCAGGGTCTACCAGTGATGAGGTGACAACTGCAACAAATTCCAGTCCTGTGTCATAGAGACATAATACGTGCTGTCCGTTTACCTTCACTGTGTCAGTAGCGGACGGTCGATTGAGGCTATTCTGTTGCCTCATTAGATTCTTCCTTTGCGATTTTGTCTGTATAAATGCAGCATGCTGAGGAGCGGGTTTAATTTTACATTCTTGGGTGTGGTGTGTATTCGTCTTATGCACCTTACACCACTTCCTCCCCGTCTCCTGGTTAGTAGAGGTTCTCTCCTCTTTTATTCTATTATAAGTTTTTGATGTGTTCTGTGCTTTAGGAGAAAGTCCACTAGGTTTATGGTGATTGTCGGAACAGGGATGTGTAGATGCTTTTGCAGGCATATCAGTATATTTCTGTCTTATAGACTGAGCCTCTGCTAAAGCTCCTTGAAACCTTTCAGCCAGAGTAAGTAACGACTCAAGGTTTTCGGCCCCATGCTCTGCTAGGAACCTTCTCATATCTGGTATCATTGTGTCCTTGAGTTGTTCCATAATAATCATTTCCTGAATCCCTTCCAGAGACTCAGGAAAGTTTCCTAACGTGCGCCATTTTTGCAGATAGGGTTTCGAGGCGAGATGCAAACTGGGTAAATGTTTCCCCTATGTCTCTTCTGGCCCGACGAAACTGCTTCCTGTAAGCTTCTGAATTCAGTTCAAATCTTTGTAAAAGGGCCTTCTTTAGAGTATCATATTTATTTTGCTCAGTAATCGATAACTTCATGTACACCTCATATGCTGTTCCACGCAATCCTTGTGAGAGTTTTAGCGCTCATTTATCTTTGTCCAGACCATACGACGAGGCAAATCGTTCCACCAGACGATTCTAATGTACTGGGACTAGCCTCTACTTCAACTCTTCTAGCTTCTACGTCTAATTCCTTTTGTCTAATTTCATGCTGCCTTTCTTTTTCTCTCTCGTTTTCCTCTGCTATTCGAATTTCTCTCCTCTCCTGTGCTTGAACTGCTTCTCTCTCTGCTCGCTTATTTTCTAATCTCTCTTCTCTATCAAGATGTTTGTCGATTTCGGCGCTAATGAAACTCGTTAACTCATTACCTACCATGCCCATGTCCTTAGCGAATTCCATTAAACTAGATCTTACTTTGGCTAAATCAGCCATTGTTTGTGCTGAATAAATCTTGTGGGTAAATTATCTCCCAATATACAACAACAATTGTTACCAAAGCAATTGTTAGAGTCGTTTTTCTTGAGTGGACACCGCTGACCAGAGGATGTCGCTGGTGTCGAAATGTCAACGACCTAACACGGACGATTCTATTAACTTGAAATTGAAACGCGAATGTCTTTCACTGGAAGGTGAACTTCAATAACAATCGGGCACACCAACAAGTGCCAATACTGGTATGGACGAACTCGTTATGTCGACTTGCAACAACGTTTTATTTTGACGAAATACGTGGACGAGCAAAGACAGGAAAAACAGTACTTGCATTAATAGTTTCACAGTTCAAAAACATATGGTTCATATTTATAAATTATATTACTTGTAGTATCCAAGTTCATTCACTGATCTAACGGTTTGACCTTGCGTCGCCGAACAAAACTTATAAGGTCATCCATTCAACAAATCTTCGTCTATCTACTTCCGCCATGTCCTGTAACATTTCTCTGGTACATATTGATTCTGGTACCTTCCAACAATATAAATCACTGCATGCATTCTGTCTGATAAGACAACATAAAGTTAGTTACAATACTTGATTCATCTCTCTATTGATCGCCGTGTCACGTATGACGGCACTCCACTAATTCATATCAATCAGCCGAACTGACGGAGTATTCAAAATCCTTTAAAACATTAGGATGGCTTCAGTGCAGCATCGGGTTGATCCATTTTAACCCCTTAACGAGAAGGGACTAGCTAGATGCCAACGCCGGATACAGTCACTAAGAATCATTAAAATTATATTCAATTATAACAACGTCTGGTTCTAACTTACGTAGGGAGTAAGCCGACAATGGCTTCTATTCAGAAGTCATGTCCCAGAAATACACTAGCCCAAATGATGGGTACATAATAAAGAAATCAACAGACTCCATGTCTGGATATGAGATGCGGCTTGCTTCGTTTACGCATCGACGTCATCTGGCTTGTTTGGATACAAGCGCGCCCGAATTACCATACACCAAATTGTGCATATGCGTGCGTGACAGATGACATTTACTAACACTAACACCGACATAAGTTGGTGCGTAAAGTAGGACCACATATTAAAAAAATATGAGACTACCCTCATCTGTAAATGACTGTAAAGGCCTACGAAAAGGGCTCTACAGATTCCTTACCAATCCCCCCCAAAAAAAATTAATTATATTTTTTTTCTTTACTACTCGAGGATAGAGGTGAGTCAAGTTTACATATTCATATTTTACCAATATATCATGATAAAAATCATAAAATATGAAATTCAAGTTAACTCAAATCAACAAAAGGTATGCATAAAAGCATACATCCACAATTGCACGCCTTTGGTACAATGTGGTAAATGAAATAAACTATCATATTAGAAATATTGAATTAAAACAAATGTAAACGCAAATACAAAGAAATGATGAGAAACCAATGAATAAACAGAAAAGTGATGGATATGTCTTAAAAATGACAAGTGAAAAAATGAAAGAATACAATTTAAACACATGTATAGATCAACACACTTAACTGTGTCTCTAAAGTCCTTTTGTGGTACTAATTAAAGTACTAATGTTAAATTAATGTGCTTAAATACAAATATTGATCAATCCAATTACATATTGTATAGTTAAATAAATTAATTATTATTTTAACTAACTAAGTATCCAAGTGTAATAATCTAATTAGTTCATTTATTTCCCTCCAATAATGTCATTAATTCCTTAAATAACGGAAGTTCCATTTTCCTGTTAGTGACCAGTTAATAATCTAACAAGTTCAGTTACACGAAAAAAATCAAAGTGCTCGAAATGTTATTTCGGTGAGAAAATATAATCCATTTACAACGTTAATCTCTCTTCAATGTCATAATTAAGTGAATGTTATTTTCACAAATATAGTAGTATAATACAATGTTCCATGTTCTTTTAATACATAATCATTGTAGATTTCACTTGACTGAATGTTAATGACTCTTATAATCGAGGTAGCACACGTAAAAAGTTACACTCGACGAACTGTCAGTGTCGAAGTACAGTTGTCTTTAGTGCGTAGCTGCTAACTTGATTCATTAGGACATCTCGACAAAATGTCAGCGAGAACATTCTGCGTACCAGGAATGGGTCTTATTGTAAAACTATATGGCTGGAGTGTGATCGCATACCTAGTCGATTTGGCAGATTTCACGTCTTTCGTGCTGAGAGCAGTAAGCGCTTTTTGGTCTGATTCCACAATAAAGTGTGATCCAAGCAGATATCTCTGGAGTTTTGTTATTGACCAGACAAGTTCAAGAAGTTCCTTATCTAGAACTGAGTAATTTTGTTCAGTCGGAGTTAACTTCCGTGACACATAGAGAACTGGATGCAAGGTGCCATTATATTCTTGTAATAAGACGCTTCCCACGCCGTAATTAGAAGCATCGCTGCGTAAGACAAATGGTAAATTCGCATTAGGCAACCTTAACACAGGAGGATCCGAAAAAAATTTCTTTATGATATCCAACGCGATTTGATGTTCGTTAGACCACCGAATCACGTTAGCTGTACTTTCCTAAGTAATGAAGAGAAAGGAGCAGTAATGGACGAAAGATGTGGTATGAATTTCCCATAATATTGTATTAGACCTAACAGAGATCGCACTTGTTTCTTTGTTTTAGGTGTAGAGATATTAAGGATTTTAGAGACATTACTGTCCTCTGTATATAACATACTGCGACCAATACGGTGACCCAAAAAAGAAATATCGTGGAAACCCACAAATGCCTTTGATGGCTTAGCAGTTAGGTTATGATATTGTAACGTGGACAGTAATGAGTTTAATCCTTTCAAATGTTCTTCCCATGAGTCACTGAAAAGACAAATGTCATCTATGTACGCAATGACGTTGGGATGATGAGATAGAATTCGACGCATCATGCGCACGAACGTGGCAGGAGCGTTAACTAACCCAAATGGCATAAAATTCCATTGGAATAGGCCCCGAGGCGTCGAGAAAGCAGTGAGTGGTTTTGCCTTTTCTGTCAATGGTACTTGCCAATAGCCCTTTGACAGATCAAACTTAGAGAAGAAAGTAGAATGAGATAATTTTACTAATAACTCTTCTAAAAGTGGCAAAGGTTCTGCGTCAAATTGTGTGACTTTATTTAATTTTCTGTAGTCTACACATAGACGAATGTTGTTATCTTTCTTTCTAATTATCACCATAGATGAAGCATATGGTGACGACGATGGTTCAATTATGTTCAATCGAAGCATCTCATCGAATTCCTTTTCGACCCTATCACGAAAGTGTACAGGTATGGGATATGGACGAATACGGATAGGTGTTTCATCAGTTAGAAGAATATCATGTTGAATAGCGGACGTATGACCTGGAATGTCAGTGAGAACCTTATCATACGTTTGAAGTAGTGATGAAACTTGCTGTCGTTGATCAGTCGAAAGAGAAGAAGAAATAGTGACATCATTCCAGTTTTCAGTGGAATGAAGTGGTACAACTGGTATGGGCAATTGTACATCTTGAAAAGCAGACTCTTCTTCTTGTATAACTGACAAATTAGTATAGTTGTGAATGTGAGGAGTAGGATCGTCAGTCGCTTGAAATACTGATTGTAGATAATCAGGACGTGAATAATACTCCTTCAACATGTTAATGTGAAAGGTTTTGTGTTTGCCGTTAATATCAACGATGTAGTCAACATCGGATATTCTTGAGACGATCCTAAAAGGACCTCTCCATGTGATCAGTAGACGATTGTTATGCAAAGGCAGTAAAACAAAAGCCTCGTCACCAGGAATAAGCTGGCGAAGACGTCTATACCTATTTGCAAATAGACGAGCTTTTTCTTTAGCCTCTTCGGATGATGCAGTAGCTAATCTACAGGCATCTATTATTCTCTTTCTTAAAGAGATCACATTTTATGCCATTTGGGTTAGTTAACGCTCCTGGAAGGGAGAAAACCCAGTGGCTTGATTTTTCACCTCACGGTACGCAAACAGAGCAGCGGGCAGGACTCGGTCCCAATCCTGAGGGTGATCTTGAGTCATCTTACCCAACAACTGCTTAAGTGTCCTATTCTGTCTCTCAATTAACCCATTGGACATGGCATGGTATATTGAACTGAGAGATCTATCTATACCCAATGTCTTCATGACCTGTGACATGGATTCGGAAATAAACTGGACACCATGATCCGATAGGATCTTACGCGGAAAACCAATTCGCGAAAAGATCAACATTAAAGCTTCTGCAACACTGGCAGATGAGGTGTTCTTAAGAGGTATGGCCTCAGGCCAACGCGTACACATATCGATACAAGTAAGAATATGTGTATGACCTCTTGCAGATGGCAATATAGGACCAATGATGTCAATTGCCATTTTATCAAATGGTCTAATAGGTATGTCCGCAGCTTGGATTGGGGCATCATGATATGGACCCCTTACTTTAACTTCCTGACATGTCACGCAGGAACGACAGTAAAGATTAACGTCTCTATGAACGCCAGGCCAATAGAATGCGGATAGCACTCTAGATTTGGTTCGCAAAAACCCCATGTGACCTGCACATTGAGAATCAATAGCATGTCGTAATATCCTAGCTCTCATAGAAGATGGGATCAGAATCTGTGAACGCAAAGATGAATCTGTTTCCCCTATCATTCTAACTAAAATACCCTTTTTAAGAGCAAATTGGGGTCTAGAATTTGCAATTACGTTGTTATTATTGCCCTTAGTCACCAATTGAAAAAATCTCTGTAAAGAATTATCATTCTTTTGTAAATTAGCAAACAGCTCCCTTGAAATAGGAGAATCATCATCATTACTAGTATGAACCGTAGGTTCAGAAGTTGATTCACGTGACAACTCAGTAGCTTGCGCTCTGGTAACCACTGCATTTGCAGCATGAATATGTCGCTTTTCCCATTCATCAATCTGCTGTGGGGTACACTCTTTTATACCGTGTATACAACCAATTATCACATCGCTAACTGGATTCTGCAGAAGACAGGCATGGATCTTCCCTGAAAAGAAAGATGTATGTAAATTAATGATGGCTGTAGGAAAGGTTTCCACCGTGCCCCCGAATGTGACGCACTTGACCACGTTGCCAGTGGCAAAAGAGGGGTCGATCAGAGAGTTCCGCACTCCTACAGTACTGCAGCCTGAGTCAAACAAAATAGAGCAAGGAATAGAGTTGACGTATCCTCTATTAAATTTTAAACACCCCTTTCCATGGTGAACTGATGCAGAAGTAGCTGTACAAACTGCAGGTAGACTTGGTAAAATGTGCCCGCATCGCAGCGTCGTGATCGCCTTGGGCTGGAATAGCGTTGAGCATTCTTGACATGTCTTTACCTGCTCGAGATCGATACAAGACATAGCATTATGTTGATTAACATTATTGTCCCTATCTTTGTTAGTTTGTGCTTCAAGTGAAGCAACATTGGAATGTTGTCGTGGTCTGCTCGACGATCTATCTCTACGTCGCGATCGATTTTGACTATTGTCATTAAAATTGCTATAATTACCATTTCTGCTATCATTAAAATTTGGATGAGTACGCCAATGAAAGTTATCACTGTTGTGATGTTGGTTAAATGATTTATTCATAAATCTATGTCTATTTTCAGGATGATGTGATTTAGATCTCCAATGTTGTTTATTATTATTCCCTTGATTATGTTTAGAATTGTCGTGACGAAAATCTCGAGATCCGTGAGATTGGCCCCAGGACATATTAAAAGGAGCAGACTGTTGGTATTGTTTCCCCTTTTGAAAATGACCAGAGTTGAAAATATTATTACTTCCCCTATAAAAATTTCTATAGTTACTCATCGAACGATGTCTTGGGAAATTGTTATGTTGCATAGCGAAAGCAACAGGTAGATCATCCTTAATCTGCGCATTGCTGACATCCATGTTAGGATGAGCGGTGCAGAAATTTTTGCAATGTTCTGACATTTCTTTTATATTAGAAGGCTTACGTTCATGTAGAAATGCAGGACTTACTGCCGATAAAACTTTATCGCGTAGTAATAAGTCGAAAATACCGTCATAAGATTTCTCTACCTTGGACAGTTCGATCCATCTTTCCAAGGTAAGACGTATTTGAGAAAGAAAATCATCAAAGTTCTTACTAGATTGTGGGAGCATAGACTTGAACTTCATTCTATACTGATCTTCTGTCATTTGAAATTTGTTTAGAAGGGCGGCCCTGAGAGCATCATAATCATTTTTATCTACAGCGCTAGTGGTGTGATAAACGGCCATTGCCTCTCCTGTAAGTATTCTGGATAAGTGGGTACAATATAATGATTTATCCAAGTTGTACGACCTACATGTAGCCTCAAATCTGTCCAAAAAGAATATCACATCGTCGGATGATGGGTTAAACTTAGGCAATTTTAGATGAACCTCTCTAAAAATCTCATGTCTAGATGAAGACTGGCCTTCATGATTTTTTTTAGCATTAGCTTCCTGAGCTAATCTAAATTGTTCCAATTCCTTAAGTTTTTGCTCATGTTGAACCTGAAGCTGATATTTTCTTGTGTTCTCCTCAGCTATCAATCTCCTTTCTTCAATTTCCTTTTGTTTAACTTCCATTTCCTTTTGTTTAACTTCTATCTCCTTTTGTTTAACTTCCATCTCAATTTTAAGTTGCCTTTCTCTATCAGCAGCTTCAAATCTAAATTTTTCTTCAGCCTCCAATCTTTTCTGTTCTGCTTCACGCTGAAATCGTTTCTCTTCTAATTCAGCGGCTAATCTCATTTTTTTCTCATTTTCTGCAGCCTCAAATTTCATCTTCTTCTCATTTTCCTCAGCAGGTTTCTCTTCTAATTCAACGGTTAATCTCATTTTTTTCTCATTTTCATCAGCCTCAAATCTCAAATTTTCTAATCTTAATTTCTCAGCTTCTAATCTTTGAGATTCCAACCTCTGAGATTCTTTATATTCCGTCATAGCAAATGTTCTAATCTCTTCCGGAGGTATATTAAGCGCCTTAGCCTGCTTAATAAAATAATCTAAGGTAGACATTATTCAATATTATTCTGAAATAATTCTACTTAAAAGTGTTACTATACCAAGTGGTCTTCGTTCTTGTCCTAGAACGGTAAATTATTGTCATATAATAGTCAAATATATTAATAATTAATAAAGTAATTTATGCAATGAAATGTTATAAAAGAAACAACGTGATAGACAGTAGCAACAATACTGACAAGACGAAATCATTAAAGACAAGTGAACACAATCGTAGAAATCAACAAAATTAAAATGTGAAACTAAAATAGGATGTCGTAAAGAATTACGATGATAACTACGATAAGATAATAAACAAGACAGTTAACAACACAGTGTATAGACATCAATGGTGTAAAAAACTGAACGAAAGCAAGGCGAGAAGAACGTAATATACAAACAAAATACATCATAAAAACTAAGGTACGGATAAAAATAACTACGAAAACAACGATTAAAACTTGACACTACAGCTAAACAGTCAGGTGTCACAGACTACCAGACACAGTGGACCTAGAATCCTTCTACGCTCACGCGTAGGAACATTCCACTGAGGGAAGTCTGCAAAATAATTCCTAAAGAACACTTAAGACGGACCTGTGGTGAAACTGGTATGTTTCCGTCATAAGCCACCGTACCCAACTTCCCACGAAAAACATTGAACATAGAACATGCAACATGAATAAAAAAAGTAGTGGACATATTACTAAGCCAAGGCACAGCTAAACGTAAAACGGTGTAATAACAACACGACGTTTTTACTTATCTCAACCGATAACAAAAAAGATATCCCTCGCATCCGGGACTGCATGTTTGAGCCATCTAATTGAAGTAATGTAATGCCGGAGTCCAATGTTGAAACTAGAAAGTTAAAGTCCCTGGGTTGTCCTTGACATAGGATGACCGTTAAAATTGCTGCAAAGTCCAGGATGTTGTCGCCTTGAAAGATAGCATACTTCTATTCAACCGAGTTTGAATTTAGGCTTGAGTTCGATTCCGCTACTGAAAACTGGATATTTTCAGAGCACACTGCGCCACCATTTCTGTTAGGGTCGTTTTTCTTGAGTGGACACCGCTGACCAGAGGATGTCGCTGGTGTCGAAATGTCAACGACCTAACACGGACGATTCTATTAACTTGAAATTGAAACGCGAATGTCTTTCACTGGAAGGTGAACTTCAATAACAATCGGGCACACCAACAAGTGCCAATACTGGTATGGACGAACTCGTTATGTCGACTTGCAACAACGTTTTATTTTGACGAAATACGTGGACGAGCAAAGACAGGAAAAACAGTACTTGCATTAATAGTTTCACAGTTCAAAAACATATGGTTCATATTTATAAATTATATTACTTGTAGTATCCAAGTTCATTCACTGATCTAACGGTTTGACCTTGCGTCGCCGAACAAAACTTCTAAGGTCATCCATTCAACAGATCTTCGTCTATCTACTTCCGCCATGTCCTGTAACATTTCTCTGGTACATATTGATTCTGGTACCTTCCAACAATATAAATCACTGCATGCATTCTGTCTGATAAGACAACATAAAGTTAGTTACAATACTTGATTCATCTCTCTATTGATCGCCGTGTCACGTATGATGGCACTCCACTAATTCATATCAATCAGCCGAACTGACGGAGTATTCAAAATCCTTTAAAACATTAGGATGGCTTCAGTGCAGCATCGGGTTGATCCATTTTAACCCCTTAACGAGAAGGGACTAGCTATATGCCAACGCCGGATACAGTCACTAAGAATCATTAAAATTATATTCAATTATAACAACGTCTGGTTCTAACTTACGTAGGGAGTAAGCCGACAATGGCTTCTATTCAGAAGTCATGTCCCAGAAATACACTAGCCCAAATGAAGGGTACATAATAAAGAAATCAACAGACTCCATGTCTGGATATGAGATGCGGCTTGCTTCGTTTACGCATCGACGTCATCTGGCTTGTTTGGATACAAGCGCACCCGAATTACCATACACCAAATTGTGCATATGCGTGCGTGACAGATGACATTTACTAACACTAACACCGACATAAGTTGGTGCGTAAAGTAGGACCACATATTAAAAAATATGAGACTACCCTCATCTGTAAATGACTGTAAAGGCCTACGAAAAGGGCTCTACAGCAATACTGTTAGTTTAGTGAATAGAATATAACTAATAGCACATTAACTCCACACTCTCACTCACACCTTAACTAAAATTAACTTCTTAGAAAGTTATTTGAAAAATGAAAACCACCACACTACTAGCTGCAAATAATTCTTAATTTCCTTTCCAGATGCTACAACGATAAAGTCTAGGGGATAGAAAAAGATTCTCACTCTAGAAGGTGAAGAAAAGCAATAATTTTGAGCAAAGGCAATGGTTTATGCCTCAACTCTTTGCTATTCGTATCAACAGCAAGAGCTACTGTGCGCTAGGATACTTAAATCACAGACGAGCCCCCACTTGTCACGCGTAGGGAGAGAGCAAGGTCGACACAGGTCAACTGCTCTGGATAACAGTAAGAATATAGATTGATTTTCTTGCAATACTGTAATAGTGATGTTATTTGTTATGAAACCAAGAGGTTAACTGTCTGGAATCAAGGGTGACTAAATAACCACTGTCTTCAAGGATGTCTGGTTCACACTCAGGGGTGAAGATTCAGTCCCTGTCCCTTCTTGATTTTTGAGCTCAGCAAAATTGAGAGAGAGCGAGGCCAGGTCCTATGTTACTGACACTCTGCACTGGAGAACAAAGTAAGGGGACCCTTAATCTCTTGTCTAAAGAGATTTTACATATATTAAGTTCCTCCCCAAAGACTTTTGGTCTCAGAGCATAGGCACACTTACCACTGAAGACTTTGACTGTCCAGTACACTGTACGTAAAAGATGTCTCAGTGACTATTGTCTAACAGGCTCTGTCCTCATCCTTCCAAGTCAAGTGTCTCTCCTCTGCACTTAATATGTCTTACTATTTTCCACAATCAACAGTGTCTTGTAGTCTAGTGTATCTTTTGTTAATAATTAATTCTTAATTATCTTTCAGCAAGGAACAACAGCTTTCATAATGTATACTTATAACAGAGTTGTGTTCTAATAAGGCAAGCAATAATGCACAGTAATAAAATACTATAAGCAAATCATATAAGAAAATTAATAATATGTTATACATGTACATAATAGATATGGAAGAAAACTAAATCCAATAGCATAACATATATTTCTTATCATAATCAACCGCATACCTCTTCTGCAAATTACACTTGTATCATTTAGCAATAATTAAACAAATAATTTTGGGAGATAACTCACCGCACAGGATCACTTCAGGATCACACAGTCCAAACTGGAATATTTGAATATATTCATAAGCACGTTATTGACTTTACACACAGTTGTCTACAATGTCTCTCTCTCTCTCTCTCTCTCTCTCTCTCCTCTCTCTCTCTCTCTCTCTCTCTCTCTCTATATATATATATATATATATATATATATATATATATATATATATATATATATATATGTATATATATTCTTTAAAAGTCTTATGTACTTAAACTTTAGTTTCGGCTGGTTTCACGGTGTTCATCAAGAGTAAAGATAAGTTACATTTTCTCTGATAAATACATTGTTAGACCGGAAACAGGTGTCGTCCGTGAGTCACGGGTTAATTGATGTCACAAAGAAAAACACACACTTTCCTGTCTTCGCAAAAGCCCTACCTCAAGAATCAAAATTGCCTGCTTAATGAAATTTAATACAAGCACTTCACCTGATCTAGCGTTCTCGGAGGAAAAAAATAAAGGGGTCTTATATGGTGCTCATGTCGAAGATGTCATTTCTACTGGACACGTTATTTTCTCCATTTCTACAATACTTCGAACAAAGTTTTGGTTCAAGCCTCAGAGACTGCAGTTAAATAGTGGATCCAGAAATATTTGGATCTATTATGGGAAACAGCAACGACTGCTGGAGTCAGTCGAATGGCTAGACCGTCAACAGCTGTTATCAACAATGCACCAACCACTTCCGATGCCAGAAATTAGCCTTCACTTACTGTTTCTTTCCCGTTGTCTCTGATACATTCGTTCAGGAGTATGACAAACAACTACAGATGGTACAAGGCACACCTTACTCTACATCAAGATCTTTCATGACAGATACGCCTTCTGTTTCATCAGATCTACCATTACAGAGACAGAGCATAATTCATTCATAGGATTGCTTGATAGTAATCTAGAAAGGACATCACGCAAGCAAACTATACAATCACCACATGATGATGTGTATACAAAAATAACATCTGAGATGGAGCTACCGACAGCTGAATTGAGCAGTCTTATAAAAATCTTCGGCCATCAATGGTACCTATACCTTGTAGCGGTATGGCAGCTTGTGTACCCTGACAATCCCCAGAGCTATGCCAGTAGGAGTTTTACTCCTGGTAGGTTCAACCAAGCTGGACTTGTCTGCGTGGGTAGGGGACAGACAAAAGCTGGTACCCTGGTGATAACGACTGTGTTTTGACAGGTGTAGAATTACGACGGTCAACTCTCTAACCGACACAGTGTTGAGTCTACAGGTCACCTGGTCCATAAAGTATTGAGGCCCTGACAGGTGATGTTGACAATGAGTGAGAATGTAAATGTCAGTAACGCGAATGTATGGTATGTTCTGTGGAGTTGACAAGTAACCATGCACTCATTCACTTGTATCCTGAAGTCAATGATGGCTGGAACTACCACTGACGTTTTCATACATTTAATGGGACGCACACTCCGACAATACAGTTACAGTCATTAGAACATCATCCTCAGGTTAATCTAGTGCTGCTAGGTAGCATGTCATCTTCATCTGTAGTCAATAATCATCTAGGCACGACGAAACGTCTGCCCATCTAGGCATAGCAAAAGACTTTCTGTCATGGTCTGGGGAGGCTTCTACAGACACGGCAGGACCCCACTCTACATCATCCAAGGCAACTTTACCGGCCCAAGATACCAGAACGAAATCTTGAGACCAATTGTTCAGCCTCTGCTCTGGGGGCCATAGGTGGTAATGCCATCCTCCAAGATGATAACTCTCGACCCCATCGAGCTCGTGTGGTGAATGAGTTTATTCAGCAACATGGGATCATCAGGATGGCGTGGCCAGCTCATTCACCTGACCTTTCTCCGATTGAGCACCTCTGGGATGTCCTTGGTCGAAGATTGTCAACAAATCACCCCCTGCCAATAGATGTTGCACAGCTGACTGCATTTCTGCTTCAGGAATGGCAAACTGTTCCTCAAGATACTCTTTGGACCCTTGTGGACTCGATGCTTCTACGCTGTCTTGAATGCCTTGCTGCAAACGGTGGTCATACCCGATTTTGAAATGTCTATTTGTCCAATATCTATTGTGTGACTTTTGAAAAGGTGGGTGGCACACTTCACAGCTTCATTGCGTTTGAATGTGTGTTTCCATTTCTTTACGTGACATGTCAGTTTGGTATTCAATAAATGCCGTTTTGACTGATACCAATTACGTTTATATCAGATTTATTTTATGGTTTCAACCAAGGTTTTTCTGAGTGGCCCTTGACTTTTGACGAGTAGTATATATCTTTTCACCATTTGCCACATGGGAATATAAATTCTTATCTCCAATTAGTTATCGTTTCCCTTAGATCCATCTGTGTACACTGTAATACATGCCCTTTGATATTTGTTGAGTACATTTCCTGGCTTTGATTTCGATAGTTGCTATATCAGTTGTGTTATTAATTATGCCTGCCAAGTGGTAGTCTGTATCTAGTTTGTTGAGTTCCGAGGGTCGTACCAGCGGCTTTTATACATTACTGTTATTAATTGATGTATTTAGGGCATCCAATTGTACTAATTCCTCCATGTATTTCCAACCTGTCGAGTATTTACTGGCATTCATGAACCTGTTCTGAGTTGTTAATTGATATCTAGCAAATGCTGGAAAAGCGGAATGAATCTTTCCAACTCAATTTTGATCATGTAATTTAGTTCCTTTCTCCGAAGTTCCAAAGGGAGGACTCCTAAGGCCACCTCCAGAGCAACCCCTGATGTTGAACTGATTGCACCTGCAATTGTACATGATGCTTGATGCTGAATTCTGTCTAATTTAATATTGTGACTATGTGCTATAGAGCCATAGATCACGCTTCCATAATTGAATGTTGCCTCCAATGAGAGATTTATAAAACATGATCATTGTCTTAGTGCTTGCTCCCCATCCATGACCTTTCAAATATTTTAGCATGTTAATTAGTCCCCTACAAGACTCTACTAGTCTAGCTATGTGTTTGTTCCAGTTCTGTTGTTGGTCTAGTGTCATTTCTAGGTAATGTGTGGTTTGGACTGTACTAATTTGTTGCCCCTGTAAGTATATGTAAATTATCTTATTTTTAACAATCCTATCTTCACTGAAGATTATTCCTACAGTCTTATTCGCTTTTAAGTGAAATCCCCATTTATTTATATACTTTGTTTTTGAAGATTTGTTACATAATACTGTTAGATTTTCCCCAGATCTCCATATAGCAACATCATCTGTGAACTGTGTCAAATTATTTTTGATATCTTTAAATTCTCCATTCACATCATTTACCATTATTTTAAAAATTCTGAAGAGACAAATTAAAGAATAGAACTAATACACACACAAGCATGTCGTACAGGGTGACTAATAAGAGATTGTGCATATTTTCAGCCTCATCATTTCAATGAAATTACCACACGTACTTCCACTGCACGTGCATGTGAATACTTCGTGTATACTTCCTGCAAGGGGGACCATCCACGGTGGTGGCTGCTTGCTCCGTGTGGAGCGCAAAGGAAAATGATTATATATTAGTATAAGAATAGCACAATACAATATAAGATTTTGTTAAATATTAAATCTGAGTGACAGAAATGGCTGAAATCAAACCGTGAGAATGTGTCACCGTAGGGTTTGCCCAAGCATGTTTATGCTTTTGGCAGAGTTATATGAACGCTTAAAGTATGGCCCCGTAGGGTTTGCCCAGGCATTTTAAACAAATTGCCAAAGTTTAGGTGAACGTTCAAAACGGTTCACGAGAAAAAATAGGGTGACAATTAAATAAGACGAGTGTTCAGTATCAACTCGGCTCACGATTAATAGAACGTGCGTATTTTCTCGTGAGTTGTAAATCAGAGGCGCAACCAATGAGAGTACAGAAAAACAAGTTAGGACAGCGAATCAGGACTACGGGTTAAAGGGTACGAGAGAAGAATGACCAGATGTCATTAGGGCAGACCCGTTTAAGAAACTGGAGAGGCAAAAAAAAAAATATTTTTTTTAAAACATAAAATAAAAAAAAAAAAAATATTTTTTTTTAAAAAAAACAAGATGTGTATTGCCGTGCTCTCAAGTTTTAATTATGTGGATGTACAGACGTTTTCCTCTGAATTCATATAGATATAGCATGAGTTGTAGTAATATTCAGGAGATTAAATTATACTGTGGTTAAGAAGTAGAAGTTTAGTATTAACAGTGATAGTAGGAAGTGTGATTTTGTGATGATTCAGTGTGTTGTCAGTAAGTATGCTCTTCACTTATTATGTACATGAACAATAAGTATGAATTGAAAATGTTGCAGAAGTCACAAGATGAGATGCTGTAGAGTGGATAACTCAGTTGACTAAGTAAGAGTAAAGAAAGAAGAAAACAGAGATGAATAGCAACCTGATAGCCAAACTGGGCTTTACTCTAGATGAGTAAACAACTAAGCAATCAGTATCAAGAGGAGAAACAAGTTCATTACTGCGGACTCAGAATAAATGAGCTATAAGTTGTCGTCAGAGATAATTACGACGAGTAAGAGATTTGAGAACTTGACATTTATGAAATTACTCATGTGCTCTCACATGTAAGTATATTTATGCTTCTGCAGATGTATTTAAGCATTGACTTCTGAGCATGAAGTATGTTCAGATTACAAGAATGGTAGTAGAGATGAACCTGACAGGATTAGTCAGAAGGGAATGAAAGTTCCAAGGAGTTATAGAGGTGCTTAGACAAATCATGGGAAGATTTGCAGCACGGAAGGAATAAGCCAGTTAGATTTAATATGAATTTGTTTCAAGAGGAGAATATATATGTATATGAGTCAGAAGTTGGGCTTGAGGCAATTAAAATAGATAATATGAATTTGTTTGAAGAAGAGAATATATATATATATATGAGTCAGAAGTAGTACTTGAGGCAATTATGAAATAACTGTAAAAGAGATATATGCTGTATGCCTCACCTTGTTGAAGGAAATAATTACATGTACATAAACAAGTTTTGATGGATACCACACAAGTTGGGCTCAATCTGTGAGGATTGTTGTTGTATGCCAGGTCAATAGTCATTATAAAAACCACTACACGATTAGTCACTATATAACAAAGGAGAAGGAAGTGAACGAGTCAAGGGTTAAACAAAGGAACAAAAAGCGGTTTATCCAGGAATTACCAGCTCTGGCCGAGATGGCCAGTACCAAAACCACAACATTACCTTGGAAGATAAACAAAAGAGACTGGTGTGTGTGACATTGAAATACTTAACTAGGCCTGCCACCTGTCACCTAGTTAATAATTGCTTTGGAGTATAATAATCACCACCACCGCTTACAAATGTTTAAAAAAAAACAATAATCTGGTTGCCGATAAATATAAATCTTATTTGCTCCCATATTTGGCTTGGAAATTTTACGAGGGTGGCACTGGCTACTTCTATTTACGGTCGTATTATTATCATTAAAAAAATTATTATTGTTGTATGTATATGACTTAGTTCACGCTGTTTTTCCGACTTGTGCCATGCAAAGACAGGTCTGAAACTTCACTTGCCTTGCCAATCACTATTTTGGCTTTGTCAATGGAAATGATCGGGTTGATCTGAGTGGCCTGTGGTAGGCGACTTCATTGCTGTACGTCAGCGGGTTTGATACCGCTGGTATGTTGTGATGTACGAGACGGGAGATCTAAGATGGCTCATGTATAATTGTAAAGTGGTTGGCTCTTAACATTTTTTTTAAAGAAATGCTGCGAGAGGGTCTGAGAGGACGGGCCAGTTCAAATTTATGTCAAATCGCGACACCGGGAAAGACTCAAGGAAAAAGACAGAGAAAAACGTTTTACGATTTCCAATTGCCGAGGGATTTTTAACGTGCGTAACATTTGCTATAAAGAGCACACAACAAATGTCTATGTTTAAATGTTAGAGAGAAAATAAACACGCATGCAGGCCACCAAGAACCACTTTTGTCAGTAGTGAAATGTCGAAAGCTTGCCTGGTTTTGGCATGTAACTCGTCATGACTCCCTTTAAAAAACGATCCTCTAGGGAGCAGGCGAAGGTAAACGGAGAAAAGGAAGGCAAAGAAAATCGTGGGCTGATAACATCAAAGAATAGGCAGGGCACGGTTTTTCCACACTTGTACGCATTGATGAGTATAGACAGCAGTGGAGGACCCTGTCTGCTGATGCTTCCACCATGGCATCCCTATGACCCATGACGGATGTCGTGAAATGACGTCT
Source organism: Oreohelix idahoensis (assembly GCA_024509875.1). Taxonomy (NCBI): domain Eukaryota; kingdom Metazoa; phylum Mollusca; class Gastropoda; order Stylommatophora; family Oreohelicidae; genus Oreohelix; species Oreohelix idahoensis. The sequence goes on along the minus strand of JAMPIV010005424.1, from coordinate 56,370 downwards.
GTCTCACATTACGAATTCTGAATAACTCTGACCATACCGAGCGCCATACTTTGTAGAATGATATGATACACTAACAATTGAAAACGCTTTCTTGGTCCTGTGTTTACTACCGCTGGGAAAATAAAGATGGCAAGGCCCAATCTGTCTAACCTGATAAACTTCGGAATTTTACTACAGCATTATGGAAGAAGTACCACTTGAAAGAGGTTACCACAACAATATTAGGGATGTTACTCTACCAGTAAGTACTAATACTTTTACTAATACTAATACAAGACGGGAGAAATCTTGGGTTGAATGCATTCGAAGCTTCAGGTTGTTCTCAAGTTAGCTGTTTAAAGTATGCATAACATAAAATGCAATTAGGAAACTAAAATATTATTACATAGATATATAAAGCCTAATTCCGGGTATAATTTAAGCTTTAGATGAATAAAATCGCAACAGGAATAACGGAGATAATTAAAAAAGTAGTTTTCCTGAATTGAACGATAAGCAAAAATGTACCCAAATTTCTTGATCTTGATTACATTCCTCGGGGTTCCCATCTCGTACGTCCAAGGTCACGCTATAAATAGACGTGCCTAACAATATGGGATCAGTCACTATTATTTGAATATACAGAGAGCGGCAAAAAAAGAGCATATAATAATGCAAGTGTTTGCCTTCTGTACCTGTTAGCAGACCTTAATCAACCATTAAAGGCGTGTCTGTGTGTGCCTGAGGGTAAGAACGTATATATATATATATATATATATATATATATATATATATATATATATATATATATATATATATATATATATATATATATATATATACTGTTCAAAAAAAAGAAACGCATAGCTACTGAAGGCACACACATAGCCATAATTTTGACATTCAATAACTTTTTTAATTTAAGGAGTTAATTGTTCAAATTGCGCACAAGAATACCTTAGGGTTCAACCAATCAATTGAGAGTTGTTTTGCATCTGGGTCACGAGAGTTTTTTGGCGTACGGGCTTTCCCGTTAGTATGGTGTGTGGCCTCCTCTTGCATCGATCAGCGACTGGCATCTCCTGGGCATGGATGCGATCAGACGTCTGATGTGGGCCTGTGGGATGGCTGCCCACTCTTCCTGGAGTGCCTGGAACAGATCACGACGATTGGCTGGAGCAACGTCTCGGCGACAAACACATCTATGCAGCTCATCCCACAGGTGCTCAATCGGACTCATGTCTGGAGACAGGGATGGCCAGGGAAGGGTGAGAATGTTGTTGGCAGTCAGGAACTGCGTGGTCAACCGTGTACAATGGGGTCTGGCGTTGTCCTGTTGAAACACAGACCTTTGGGCAGCCAAAAGTGGAAGGACATGGGGTCGAAGAATTTCATTGACGTATCGTTTCGCATTCAAGCCTCCTTCAATGTGCACCAATTGACTCCTTCCGTTGTAACTGATCATTCCCCACACCATTGCACCTCTACCACCGTGCGGCGGAGCTTCATCAACGAAATTTTGGGCGAAACGTTCATTTCGCCTACGGTAAACCCTACGCCGTCTATCATGACGCTGCAACAAAAAGAAAGATTCGTCACTAAACCAGACACGTCTCCATTGATTGTCAGCTGCCCAGGGACGATGCTGGTTGGCCCAAAGAAGTCGATTTTGGCGATGGTGGCGCGTAAGGACAGGTCCTCGGTGAGGTCGTTGTGCCCAAAGTCCAACGTCATGCAGTCTATTCCGGACAGTTTGATCAGACACATGACGTCCTGCAGGCAATGACTGGGCAGTTGAGGAAGCTGTTGTAAATCTGTCTCTGAGGTGACGAAGCCGAATAAAGCGATCCTCCGCTGCTGTTGTCACTCTGGGTCGTCCACTGCGATGCCGGTCTTCAACTGAGCCAGTGGCTTGGAACTGGTGCCAAAGTCGACTGATGGTGTTCTGATGCACGTTTAGATGCCTGGCAACCTGACTTTGACTTTCGCCTGCATGCAGTCGGCCAATAGCAATGTTCCTTAAATTTATCGATAGAGACGCCATAAATGGCTGCTTGAAAATGAACTGAATTTTTTTGTGTGTAGCGTTATTCTTTTATAGGGTTTCGGTTGCGTAGTCAGTGAATAGTGTTCACCCCAAATTTTGTTGCTTTCACGTACGCGCAACATGAGCTGTGGTCAAAAATTGCGTCATAAACACTATTGACCACTGCGTTGTAACGATTACAAAAACGAACGCAATTCAGGTCAACACGTGCATTTGACACTGTAAAGAACATTTGAGGCTGGTTTTTATATACCCTAGCACCAAATTTTACTTACAAACTCATAAAAACGCGCCCTCGGATAGCTATGCGTTTCTTTTTTTGAGCAGTATATATATATATATATATATATATATATATATATATATATATATATATATATATATATATATATATATATATATATATATATATATATATATTACGGTATATATATATACGGTATATATATATGGTATATATGTACGGTATATATATACGGGATATATATATATATATATATATATATATATATATATATATATATATATAAATATATATATATATATATATATATATATATATATATGTGTGTGTGTGTGTATGTGCGTGTGTGTAATTCTATTGATTAATCCATCTGTGCGATAAGAAGTGTATAGATGTGTTAGGAATGGACAGTGTGTACTGGTGAAACTTGCAGGTTCATGTGTAATTCTAGAGGCAAAGCCCGCCTTCGGAAATATTCAAAATATTGAGAATGATGGCCAAGTGTGTCTGTGAGTTTGGAACTGTATTTAAAGAAGTATTTCTTGAATGGAATGAGACACCTACCTGGAACATAAGGAAGGATGAAAGGGACTGAATTACGGTATAGGTTGACATTTTACTTAGTGGATTTATTCACGACCACATTATTGTAGGGAGGTGAATCATGGAAAACGAATGATAATTAAGAATGTAGAAGAAAATTATGATCACATTGAACTAAAATGATTGTTGCTACTATACTATACCTTGTGCATATGCTAGCACGCTAGTCTGAAACTGTCTATCATCCCCATCTGTGTCATTGAGGGATATGGATAGGCAAATACAGGGATTAACTCTGCAAAGGCCGGTCCCAAGCCCGGTTGAAAAAGGAGGGCGGCCTGCATGGAGGCCGTAAGGAGGCAGCCCCTCCACCATGCAAAGGCACAACAGGCCAATCACCTGTTTGCTTTAAACTTTTGATTTCGAGAACTACAAGAGAGAAAACCGGACTGATTCTAAAGGCGACAAACTGGAATGGACTACGGACTACGACTTATGGAACGTGCAACACAAGAAGTATAAATGGGAAGGAAGAGGAGCTGGTGGAAGAGATGAGGAAAGCAAAACTACAAATCCTGGCTATTATGGAAAAAAAAGAAAAAGGGACAAGGAGTCATGGATCTCGATGGCAACACGCTGCTCTACAGTGGTGTACCCACATCTGAAAGAGCTAAAGGGGGCGTGGGTTGCATTGTAGCCAAAAACCAGAAAGATAGTATCAAGGGATGGAACTTTGTCTCGGGCGCATTATGGTTGTAAAACTAAAAGGAGAAACCATAGTCAACCTGGTCATAGTGTATGGGCCAAATGAGGATGAGAGAGCAGAGGTCAAGGAGGAATTCTTCGAGCTGCTTCAAAGGACAGTAGATGACTGCCTAGATGAAATTATCATGCTCGGAGATTTCAATGCCAGAGTTGGAAATGACCATGCTAGATGGGGTGGAGTTATCGGAAGATATGGAGAAGATACTCTTAATGACAATGGAAAGCGACTCCTTAGATTCTGCAGTGAGCAGAATCTGATCATTACCAACACAAAGTTCCCCCATAAGTGCATACATGCATACACTAGGAGTGAACCAACAAAGAATGAGAAGTCAGTGATCGACTATGCCATTGTTAGGAGGAGCTCATTCAAATATGTCCGGGATGTTTGGAGGGGGCCAAAGATTGGAAGTGATCACTACCTGCTTACAATCAAAAGAACAACTGAAAGAGTTGCTCAGCCTAGGAACTGCCCAGCATCACGCAAGAAACCAAGTAAACGAACGGAAGAAATGAGCATTAAGACATACAAGATGAGAGAACCAGAAATTAAGACCAGATATCAGGGGCTTATTGCTACAGCGGTGAGAAACACAGAAGAACAACCTGATGACTTGGAAACCCTCTGGCTTAAATTCAAGGACATCATTAAGAATCTGCTGCAGAAGCATGTTGTGAAGCCCGACTTGGGAACAAAAGAAAGAGGACACCTTGGTGGACAGAGGAAGTCAAAGAGAAAATAAGAGAGAAGAAAATGGCATGGAAACAATACTTAGGAGCTAAAAACACAGCAGGACAAATAGAGAAATATAGAGAATATGTGATACTCAGAACAGAAGCAAATAACAAGGTTCTAGCAGCAAAACAGAAGTCCTGGGAAGAATTTGGAGAAAAGCTAGAAAAGGATGCGCAAGAAAACCAGAAATTGTTCTATAAGACCCTAAAGAACATGAGGAAGGAAAAACAATGCCCTCTCAAATTTATAAAGGACATGCAAGGCAAATTGCTTACTGCCCCGAAGGAAGTAATGGAAAGATGGAAAGAATATTTCTCAGACCTCCTTGATGGTGAGCAAGGTCAAGCATCAGCAATGATAACCACTGGCGCAGAAGAGGAAACAAATGGTGATAAAGATGACATAAAGATGGAAAAACTGAAGGCAGCACTGGAGAAAATCATGATGGGCAAAGCAGCAGGGCATGATGGTATAACACCAGAAATGGTAAGTACATGGGAGCATCAGGCGACCTATTACTCTTAAGGGTCCTACAGGCAGCGTGGTGCAACAAGACTATACCAAAGGACTGAGAGATTGCCATCATAACGCCAATTTTCAAAAAGGGTAACAATCGACAATGTGTCCCTGGTAAAATCTACTCTAGAATCCTAGAGCAGAGACTCCGATGCCTAGCTGAGCCACAATTAGATGAGGTCCAGTGCGGATTACAAGCAAACCGAAGTACTCAAGACCTAATCTTCACACTCAGACAGCTGAGTGAAAAGGCCCTTGAGTTTAAGAGTGAGATCCATCTTTCTTTCATAGATCTGGAAAAGGCATTTGACAGGGTCCCCTGGAGCAAACTTTGGGACTGTTTGGCAAGGAAGAACATTCCAGCACCTCTGATTCATGCTATACAGAGCTTCTACAAGTCTTGCAGAAATTATGTGAGGACAGCAAACCATAAGTCAGAAGAGTTCAGGACCACCACTGGTGTAAGACAAGGTTATATCCTTTTACCTTATCTTTTCATACTCCTCATGGATGATGTTATCAAGTCATGTAAGGAGAGAACAAGAAAGTATTCAGTTTGGTGCTGGAAGATGAGACATGTATGTATTTCAGAGCTGGCATTTGCTGATGATGTTGCCCTGATTGCTAAATCAGAGGCACATCTCCAATCCAACCTGCAAGTCTGGAAGGAAGAGCTGGAGAAGAGAGGCATAATCATAAGCAGCTCTAAAACAAAATCCATGGTGATATCACGAGAAGAAAGAAGACATCAGATTAAGCTGAGAGAATAGGTCCTGGAGCAAGTCGACCACATTAAATATCTCGGAGCTATTATAGACTGAAAGGGAGGCATCAACGAAGTGTTGGCGACTCGAAAAGCAGCAGCTGGGAGACTTTTTCAGGCCATAAACTGAGGATTCCTTAACAAGAGAGAGGTTGGTAACAAAATGAAGATGGTTGTATACCGCTTCACCTATGACATATGGATGCGAGTCATGGGCAATGACTACAACTCATAAAAGCCAGATCCAAACCTCAGAAATGAGGTATCTGAGGAAGGTTGTTGAAGTAACAAGAAGAGACATGGTCCACAACCAGACGATACGTCAAGGCGTAAAATGCCACCCCCTGCAGACCCAAGTAGAACAGTCCCACTAAGACGGTTTGGCCATGTCTGCAGAATGGGAGAAGATCGGCTACCATGAAAAGCATGAGAAACAAAGAGCCAGGGATCCAGACCCACAGGACGACCCAGAGTCCGCTGGGAGGACAACATTAGACAATCTTTGAAGAACCGAGGACTAGAATGGAACTAGGCCAGGAGGAAGACACCAGATAGGATAGTCTGGCGCTCTCTATTCCAAACCTCTACACCTCACGGTAGAAGGGGAACGACTAAGTAGTAAGTAGGTGTTCTTTCTAGACTACTATCTAGCAATCATATGAATGAGTTATGCTCTGTTTCTGTAATGGTAGATCTTGATGTAACGGAAGGCATCTCTGTAATGATAGATCGTAATGTAGATTAAGATGTGTGTTGTACCATCTGTAGTTGTTTGTCATACTCCTGAACGAATGTATCAGAGACAACGGGAAAGTAACAGTAAGTGAGGGCTAATTTCTGGCATCGGAAGTGGTTGGTGCTTTGTTGATAACAGCTGTTGACGATATAACCATTCAACTGACTCCAGCAGTCGTTGCTGTTTCCCATAAATGATTCAAATCTTTCTGGATCCACTATTTAACTGTAGTCTTTGAGACTTGAACCATAACTTTGTTCGAAGTATTGTAGAAATGGAGAAAAAACGTGTCCAGTAGAAATGATATCTTCGGCATGAGCACCATTTGCATCAGTGCAAGATTCAATAGAGGCGATTAATTTATACTAGGCCTTGGACAAGCCACGCAATGCTTCGTACTCGAGCAATGTTTGGAATGTTAATATCACACACTGGTTCTGGTTTTTGTATTGTAATGTCACTAATAGTGCTGAGGGTGTGTCTGCATTGAGAACCCTTCTCTTCTATTTCACCGCTTTAGAAGCATTTAAGACGTAATTGAAGAAATATTTTTATTATATCTTCCACTGAAGACGTCGTAAATATTTGATGCTTATCACTGGACGTTACTGATCAATGTAAGTTATGTGGTTATACTGGTCAACTTCCCAACCTTACACAGCATTGAATCTACAGGTCATGTTGACATAGAGTGAATGTGTAAAGTGTCAGTTACGCGAATGATGGAACATTCGGTGAAGTTGACAACTTAGTAATGGTACATTCATACACTCGTATACAAGTCAATGATGTTTGAACTGCTGTTGACCATTTCATATGTTTAATAAGGTGACACACATTCCGACAGCACAGATACAGTCATAGGTACATGTTGACACAGCAAATCATTAAGTACTTGAATAGTAGGTGGCAACATCAGACATATTTCATGTAGCATATAAATACCATGGGCGATATAAGTCAAGCATTCAATGTTCTGGTGGCTATCGCCTCATACTTCAACTGACTGAACGCGTCAGTGGAAATGAATATGTAAACATCAATAATGGTTCACTGATCGAACCTTTTCTTGGCTAAGTTTTCTTAAGTTGTACATTCATCGAAAGTTCATAGCAACCATGATGAACCACAGTAATGGGTTTTCCATAATAGGAAGATCTCTACATCATCGTCCGATAATAAGAGTTGTTTTCTGTTCTCTTGACAATGATCCGTTGTGATAACGGGAATTCAAAATGGCTACCTCCTTGAGTTTCACTCACACAGGAGGAAAAATGATGAGCCGAAATTAATTCGAAATCTGAACATAAATGTTCTCAATGGGTTTCCATACAGTTCTGAAATCTATAAGGTTGCTTCATGAAAAATACCTTAGAGCTGTTGGATAACCTGTCATCTTCATCAGCATTCAAACAATCCTAGCTGTACGAAGATAAGCTTGCCCTCTAGGCCTAGCAAAACAGAGTTCATCAATACAAAGGGTCTGGTATTACCTTGATTTAGGAATAAACACAATATAGAACATTAGGAGAATCTCTGACCATATGATCTTGCAGAGACACTATCTACTTCCTAAAAATCATTCACAAAGATCACTTTCCAACATCCCTAAAGGACCAGCCCTGAAACATCCTGCCATGACATCAGGCAGGTTTCGTCGACACTCTCGACGCATGCGTAGAAAAGCCTATTCACCCCTTAGCGTCAGACCGAGAAATAGGCCGACATAAAAATACAAAAATATACGATATAAGACCGAATCTTCTTAAATAGACACGGAATACATATATGTCCGGGCCATAAACATTATAAGCAAGACCAATTTGTTTTCTGGCCATAACAAATGAGAAATGACATAGACCTAGCATTCATACGCCAGATCAAACAAGAGAGATCACCCATACAACAAAAGTATAAATTAATCCTGGGTAGTCTAACTTTGACCGAGAGAGCAATTCTTTTCATATCAAATAGTCATACTGTTTCCTACGTTCCTACCTACAGTAATCCGTGCGTCGCATAATTCCATACAAAAGAATATGTGCGCAACAGTAATCCTTTTGTTTCTTTTTGCTCAGTCAAGTGGTGGTGACCGAGTTTACATTTGGCATTGTGGATGTTTATTGCTGGTACCGCGAAGGAAGAAGGTAATTAGCTTTGTTCATGGCTGACAATCATCATTGTGGCGTGACGATTTGGGTCACGTGGTTTCATTTTTACAGCACATTTTGCAAAAAGGACCGGCGCTGAAGACCTATAATTGAACACCTTGGTGGTTCGGTCTTTGTTTTCATGGGTTGTAAGGTCTGAACCTCAATCTAAGGAAGTCAGAGGTCATGACGCTCAATGTGAACAACCCTGAGTCCATATCAGTAAGGAATCAGCAAGTGGAACAGACAGACAACTTCACATACCTAGGATGCATAGTCACACCAGGTGGCAGAGAAAGCAAAGACACCAACAACAGAATAAACATAGCAAGAACAGCCTTTTTAGTCTAAACAACATCTGGAAGTCCTCTCAGTACAGCACACGCACAAAATTAAGATTATATCAGAGCTGTGTGCTTTCTGTGCTTCTCTATGTTGTGGAATGTTGGAGAGTTACAGAGAACGAAATGTCGAAATTGTACTCTTTTCGCACAACATACCAAAGACAAATTCACCAAATCTTTTGTCCGAATACCATCACCAACCAAGATCTGCTTACTCAGAGCAACAAGAGGACATGCACATCATCATGCCTGGCAGACCCTGGAACTTGGTTGGCCATGTTCTCAGAAGAGGCCCCGATGCCATCACAAGAACAGCTATGCTATGGATCCCTGAAGGAAAATGAAAGAGAGGCCGATCAAAAACAACTTGGGGTGGGACTGTGGAGGTTGAGATGCAAAGAATGAACCAGAGTTGGGGCACTGTACACAGGATGACCACTGATCGAGCAAAGTGGAATCAATTTGTTGTTGCCACACAATACGCCACCAGGCGTGATGGCCACTGACTGCTTTGACGGTCGACGGCTAAGGATCAATGAAGAAGAAGAGAGAGAGCAGTTCCTTTCTCTATGTGCTTTTCAGTGTCCATCTACCTCTCTATCCATGGACCAACATCATAGCATCGTATAACATGAAACAAATAGTCAACAAACCTACCAGAGTAACAAAAACATTATCCACACTGATCGATCACATATATGTAACCTGTCCAGAAAACGTTATAGAATGTTCCATCCCTACTATTGCTATGAGTGACCACTATCCCATATGTTGCACTTGGGCAAAAAATGGGTACAAATCTCCAAAAAATAAACACATCAGTATTGAATATAGAAGTCTAAAAAATTTCAACCAAGAATTATTTTTAAATGATTTGCGAAATGCGCCTTTCGCCGATGTTTACCAACTTCCTGATCCTGATGACGCCATTGCATATTGGACACGGACATTTTATAGTATTTTTAATAAGCATGCGCCTACTAAAGAAATTCGCGTAAAAAGACAAATAAAATCTCCATTTATCACACAAGAAGTACTTGCCACTATGAGGCAGAGGGATCGAGCGCACAAAAATAAGGACATCATTACATATCGGGCGGCAAGGAACAAAGTACAATATTTAATTCGCAGAGAAAAGAAAAACTACTTTAGTCATTTAGTTCAAAGCAAAAGCAACAGTAGAAATATATGGAAGGCAATCAATACCTTAGTGAACAAAAGAAATTCGCCAGACTCACAAAAACCCAATACTTCATTTACTTGTACAGATTTCAGCAATCATTTTCAGGCAGACATCCACAATATAAAATCCGCCATACCTTCTTCCCCTTGTGACTTCAGCGAATTATCTACGTTCTGCGAGAACAAGTGTACTAACACCGTTCCATGCGACATTCCTTTTATAACAGTTAACGAAGTTTATAACTATCTTATTGATCTTAAAGATAATAACTCATCGTTACTTGATGGAATCAGTAATCGAATACTGCGTTATGCTGCACCAGCTATTACTGATACACTAACATACATATATAATCAATGTCTCGCAAGGAGTTACTTTCCATCTGCCTTTAAAATCGCTAAAGTATACCCTCTTGTTAAACCTGGTTCATCAGATAATAGCAACCTTGGTAACTATAGGCCCATTTCGCTTATATCATCGCTGTCCAAACCACTGGAAAAACACATACACAAAACAGCAATGGAACACCTAGCTAATAATGCCCTGCTTGTTGATAGTCAGTCGGGGTTTAGACCAAAGCATTCATGTCACACAGCCTTAACAAAAATGATAGACAACTGGCATCTAAACATCAATAACGATAACTTATGTGGAGCAATCTTTGTAGACTTTAAAAAAGCATTCGATATGATAGATCACTTTATTTTAATCAGAAAATTAGAAACAATGAAAGTAAATCTTAAGCTGGTGAAGTTAATTAAATCATTCCTGACAGACAGACAACAAGTGGTGTCTTACAATAATTCTTTGTCCAACCCAACTGTTGTCGATATCGGTGTTCCTCAGGGTTCTATCCTCGGCTCTCTTCTCTTTGCCGTATACATTAATGATCTTCCTCTGTACATCAAACACTCATCCTGTGATCTGTTTGCCGATGACTGTACTGTTTACACTAGTGACAAAAGTTGCGCCACACTAGAACTATCTTTACAAACTGATACACATAATATTATTAAGTGGAGCAACGAGAATCGAATGCAAATAAATATTAGTAAAACGAAATGTATGTTAATATCAACCAGACAAAAACTACAAAACTCGCAGAAAACAACACTTCAGCTCTACATTGGAACATCACTAATTGAAAACGTAAATGAACATAAAACTCTAGGTCTAACTGTTGACCAGCACCTAAGTTGGAACTCACATGTAAGTGCACTCACAAAGCTAACGGCACAAAAAGTTTACCAATTAGCCAAAATCAAACACTTCCTGGATGAGGGGGCAAGGAAAATGTTCTACACATCTCACATACAACCATACTTAGACTATTGTTCCACAATCTGGGATGGTTGTTCCATATCCAACACAAAAAGGCTTCATTCACTTCAAAAACGTGCAGTGCGCCTAGTTGCTGATAAACACCAAACACATTGTACAGATTTATATAACTATCTTAAAATATTACCCCTTAGAAAGCGCTTCCTATTTAACAGAGCTAAATTCGCTCACAAAATCTTGTCACAGAATGCTCCAACGTATCTGTGGCCTCTTTTAAAAATTCAATGAAAAACGTAGTAACCGCTTAAACCAGTTACAGGTACCCAAGCCCAGGCTAGATTTGTTCAAGAAGAGCTTGGCTTACTCAGCTGCTCATCTTTGGAACAATCTTCCACATGATCTTAAAAACATGCACAGTCCCTACTCATATAATCGTAGACTGTTCAAATACATTATGAGTGCCAATTATATGCCGCCCTAAGGGATTATATTTCGAATTATTATCTAATATACTGTATGGAGGGTCTAATGATCTAGTTTTTCATTTTTATATATCTTACTTCTTAATTGTAATCAAATACTGTAAATGTATGCTTTTATACTACTTATAATGTTGCATCGCCATTAAACTAACACCTTAAGTATGGAGAATGTCTGAATAACTAGCAATAAAAGATGAGTAAGAGGAAGGGCAAAATGTAAGACGGGCCTATATGCACGATTCTTATCTATCAGTCAATACCCTTTACCTCCCTAAGGAGCATAGGTCATAAAGCTGGATCTCGTATAGTGGAGGCGTAAACAATTCACTCCCTGTGGCAGTAACTGTTTGGGACTCAAAGCTGCTCACCTGTGGGAACATTTTCCGCATGTGCTGACAACACACTAAGTCCCAGGTCATTCAGCAGCGGATTCCCAAAATGTCACGAGTTCTTATTATATACAGTAGAACTCCATTTATCCGAACCCCATGGGACCGAGCATCGTTCGGATAATCAAATGTTCGGATAATTGGATTACATAATGTATCGAGTACATGTACACATATTTCTAAAAATAATTAACCATCACAAGGAAATTACACTATAAAACATATTTACTTGTACTGTAATAATAATACCCACACTGTATTAGATCACTGTATCACCAAAATCTTTCATTACATTTTGCAGTGCATGTACTACTTGTATTAATTATTTTTTTTTAAGAAAGAGAAATGTTTTCAAAATAACATTACAAACGATTCAAAACCAGGCGCAACTTACGTATACATGTACTTGCACAGATGTAACCCACTATTTAAATTAATGAGGAATCCTCTTTTGCACCAAACTGGATAGTCTCCTTTTGGCTGCTAAGTCCCGCATTCTCTTCAACAGCAGAAGCTGTATAGGACAGCTGTCATCTTCTTGCTCGTACCAAGCCATCGCTGTTTCTAGTGCTATAAAGGCCTCTTCAGGACTTGGTCGACGTTTTGGGTTTTCTTCATAATCTACAAGTACATCATGTACTTCTGAGGAGTCTTCATCATCGGTCACTACATGTATTTGGTTTTCTTCTTGCACAAAAGACAAAATTTCTTCGTCATTCAAAAACTGAAAACCAGAATCATTATCATCTTCTAGCCACATGTGTGCATCATCTTTGTCACAGGCCGAAAATCCGGGCATTGCTTGAAACAGTTCCACAACTTCATTTATACAATCATCATTTGTGTCCACTACAGTAGTTTCATTTCCTCCTTTTTTCCCAAGCAATCTATTCCAAGCCTTGTTGAGATTATCTTGTGACAGTGTGGTCCAAGCATCAGCTAACATATATCAGCAGTCTTTGAGATTAAGCTTTTTGGAAAACGCCACCACACTTTCTTCATCTTCAGCCAACAATAAACGACGCATGACTTCCTTCTTGTACATCGTTTTAAGCTTTGCTATAACACCCTGATCCATTGGTTGAATCAGTGCTGTTACATTGGGAGGCAGAAAAATTACTTTAAAATTTGCATCAACTGCATTCAATGTATCCGTCTCTGGATGAGATGGTGCATTGTCCAGTAGAAGAATTACTTTTCCAGTTTTCTTTTCTTGTTCTCTCAACCTCTTCACATTTGGGATGAACTGATTTGTATACCAATCAAGAAATATTTCACTATTCATCCAAGCACTCTTCTGTGCTTTGTAGCACAATGGGAGACATGTCACATTCTTTAAACAACGTGGTTTTTTGGCTTTACCGATCATTAGCACCGGTAAACGATGACTTCCACTGGCATTCGCGGCTACCAAAATTGTTACTCTCTCTTTGCACTTTTTAAACACAGGGGAAGCTGCTTCGCGCTGAGATGCAAGTGATTTTTGAGGCAATGATTTCCAGCATAAGCCAGTCTCATCGGCATTATACACATCGAGTGAATAATCTTCTTCTTCCAAAAAAGCCAAGAATGTTTCTTTAAAATTTTCAGCGGCAGTTGCATCTCCAATTCTCGTATGCCATGACGAGATTTAAAGTTTCGGTACTTGTGCGTTAATTCACAGGGTAATAATTATTTTGCAAATTTATTGCCCAAACCGATCACCGTACTCTTTCTTGACTGAAAACGTGACATTTCACATTGTGAGCTCTCCCCCATTTGTAGTGTAGAATTTTTTTTTTTTATTCAATTTTTTTTTTCCCTTAAATTATGTGTTTTGGCGCGGCTTTGGAGCCCGTATTTTTTTTTTAAAAGTTTATAAACCAATAGAACGGAATTGAATCAGTTCTACAAGTTAACGGTACACCGGAAACAAGGGAAATCGCTGCCGTTGCCTTCTCTACCTCAAGATCAGAGTGAGGTACCCATTTACAGCTGGTTTGACTGATGCGTGACACCTGTTCCCTTCCTCGCTGCCGTTGCCTTCTCTAACTCAGGATCAGAGTCAGGTACCCATTTACAGCTGGTTATGGAATGTTAGAGACTTCACCATACTAGGTCCAGCATCGAGAGGTGGGGAGACCAGTTTCCTTCCTCACTGTCTTTTCCTTCCCTAACTCAAAGTTAAGTACCCATTTATAGCTAGGTAGGCCCCATCTCTCGAAAATGACTGCTTCTGTACGCAAACAGTTAAGATCAAAGTAATAAAGAGTCACACTAAGTCACCATGTTATGCTATTTCTCTCACAATTTCGTGACATCAAATGAAAAGGCGCTAAAGATGGCATACATCACAAGATCATTGGTTCAACGCTCGTATTAGAAGATGACCAAAAAATGATGTACATATTTATTGGCGCGGGGCCCTAAAAGAAAGGGGCTCGTAGCATATGCTACTTTTGCTACTACGTTAATCCGGCTCTGATTAGGTAAATATTTGACAAGGATCAGTGTATAGTGAGGGAGGGGACCAACTCCCCACCCAGCCCTCCACACCCAGCGGTGAAAACAAATAAAGGCTTTCTTGCCAGGGTACAGTTTTGTTGGTTTTGGGGGCCCTAAACAGGACCGTGGTCCAGTTTTGTGGGCCCTGTAAAAAAAACCGTGGTGGGTAAATTTTTTGTGGGTTTTGTGGGCCCTGAATAGGACCGTGGTAGGTGCAGTTTTGTGGGCCCTGAAAAGGACCGTGAGGGGAACAGATTACCAAAGATCGCTGAAGCTTGGCACATATCAGGACATACACATGTTCGTTCGTAGCTGCATAATTTACAGAGGAGGCCAAAATTCTGCAATGTCAAGCAGTATACTGTGGGTACCTGACTCTGATCCTGAGTTAGAGAAGGCAACGGCAGCGAGGAAGGGAACAGGTGTCACGCATCAGTCAAACCAGCTGTAAATGGGTACCTCACTTTGATCTTGAGGTAGAGAAGGCAATGGCAGCGATTTCCCTTGTTTCCGGTGTACCGTTAACTTGTAGAACGGATTCAATTCCGTTCTATTGGTTTATAAACTTTAAAAAAAAAATACGGGGGGGGGGTTTGAGGGGGGGAGGTGGGGGGGGGGGATGGCGGGTCTGTTGTAAGCGTCTCAACTATGACTGCAAGAGACACGCTTTTTTTTTAACTTGCCTCCCAAATCACAATGTGAAATCAACATTTTTCGGTCAAGAAAAAGTACGGTTCTCAGTTTTGGTAATACATTTCCAGAATTTGATTTAACCGGTGAATAAACGCACAAGTACCCATCCATCTTTACAGCAGAATTAGTGGCAATCCTAAAAGCTTTAGAAATAGCTGCAGAAAATCCACCAAAAAAAGTAACCATTCTCACAGATTCCCTATCATCAGTATTAGCTATCAGAAACAGAAATGAATGTAGCAGGCCAGATATTATAGAGGAAATACTACAGGTTAATACATATCTACAAACTATAGGATGCAGTGCAACACTAACATAGATACCATCACATGTGGGGATAGCAGGAAATGAGCTTGCAGACAAAGAAGCCAAAGGGGGGAGAGCTAGCCATAACAAAATTGAAGTAGGCTTAGGGAAGTTTGAAATTAAGAGCTTAATTGCTCAAGCAATAACTAAAGAGTGGATAACAGCATGGGACCAAAGTAAAAAAGCAAGACACTCATATAAAATCCTTAAAAAACCAAGCAAAAAATGTCAAATAAAAGATGAACTAAAAATACCAATTAATAAAAAATTGCTAAGGCTCAAGCTTGGAACTGGATATTTCATGATTGAGGAACCCACATGTGAAGAGTGTCAAGAACCAAACACAATTAGACACTTTCTGGTGGACTGCAAGAAATATGACCAACAGAGGCAAAACATTAAGACATACTGTAGTAACCACAATGTAGAAATGAGGGTAGAAAATCTCATAGGCACAAAGACCCCTTCAGAAATGCAAAAGTTAATAAAACACTATATTACAAAAACTAAAGCTAACATATAAAAAACAAATAAGGATTTGAGTCAGTAGTCCAAACTCGTGAAAGACTCGCCCCAGATACATACAGATTAACCAAAGAAACCATCCAGTGAAAATTAAAAACATATTAACTTAGAAAATAGCATATTTTGGAATTTCTTTTAAAAACCATGTTGAACTATAACTACAAAAGGAAAAATACCGACTAGAGATAATATAGTATAAAATAAATACAAACAAAAACATATTACAATAAAGGAAACACGTCCTGATATAACCAACAACTCCATGTACATGGTAGATGGTTGAAAGGGCGTGCTACAAAGAAAAGTAGCAAACACATTAATTAAAAAAAAAAATGCCGAGGATGCGGCGTAGACACCGTAAATGGAAGGTATTGAGCCTTCTTTCTTGCTTAGCATAGGTCGTCCAGGTCTCGCTGCCATATAGGAGTGTGCTGGTGACGCAGGCATTATATACCGCAGCTTTGGTCTTCATTGTGAGTTTAGAGTTTCACCAAACACGCGATGTGAGGCGGGCAAAGGTAGCTGCAGCTTTGCCAATGCGGCTGTCGATTTCTGTATCCAGTGAGAGTTTGTCATTGATGGTAGACCCTAGGTATGTGAAGTGATGCACCACTGCCAATTCATAGTTATCATCAAGTTCTGAAGCTCCAGTTGGCTTTGAGTGACGACTGCAGCATCATCAGCGAACAACAAGTCTCTTATAGTGACCCTTCTGATTGTTGTTTTTGCCTTCAGCCTTGAAAGATTAAACAGACGGCCATCTGACCTAGTGTGAAGGCATATTCCTTCAGTTGCATCTCTGAATGCATGTTTCAAGAGTGAGGCAAAGAAGATTCCGAAGAGGGTCGGAGCCAGAACACAGCCTTGTTTAACGTCACTTCGTATGTCAAAGGGCTGTGACGTGTTTCCAGCATATTGGACTGTTCCCTTCATGTCGTCATGGAATTACTTTATCATTTCCAGCATTTTAGAAGGGCAGCCTATTTTCAGAAAAATTTTGAAGAGTCCATCCCTACTAACCAGGTAAAATGCTTTCGTGAGGTCTATAAAGGCGATATATCAAGGCCTTTTCTGCTCTCTTTATTTTTCCTGAAGCTGGCGGACAGAGAAGATCATGTCTGTTGTTTATCTACCAGCTCGGAATCCGCACTGTGACTCTGGATATATGCGCTCAGCTAACTTGTGTAGTCGCATTAAGATGACTTTGGCAAAAACCTTACCAACAATACTACGAAGAGAGATGCCTCTGTAGTTATTGCAATCACTTCTGTCTCCTTTATTTTTATACAGTGTTACAATCCTGGCATCTCGCATGTCTTGAGGAATAATTGTCTCTTCCCAGCACTGGCACAGCATCCTATGCAAGGGATGTAATAGCGTGCTCTTACAGCATTTGATTAAATCAGGAGGAATCCCATCACTGCCTGGTGCTTTGGAAGAGGCCAAGCTATCAATGGTCTTGCAGAGTTCCCATAATGCTGGTTCGGCATCCAACTCCTCCATAGTTAACAGACATTTGACAGCATCAAGGGCTGCAGGCGTAACGGTATTTTCTTAGCGTAAAGCTCAGAGTAGTGCTCGACCCACCTCTCCATCTGCTTACCCTTATCGGTTAGCTTCTCTCCGCTAATGGTTTTTAGCGGTGCCGTCTTACTTTTTTGGGGGCCAAGTGCTTTCTTTATACCATCATACATTTGTTTATTGTTGCCTGTTTGCGCTGCGATCTGGATGCTCTCACTGAGCTGGAGCCAATAGTCACGTGCAAAGCGTCGAGCAGTTTGTTGAACTTTGCTTCTCGTAGCCTTCAGGATCTGTAGGGTTCTAGCACTCGGTGAATGTTTGTATTTATTCATATGGGTGGGTTTGAAAAAAAATCGAAAAAAGGTGATTCGTCTTACGAGGACAAAAGACAAAGAAAGTAGTCTACGTTACGGCCACAAGGCCTTCGTCAGGAAAAGAAAGAAAGTGAAGGCTAGACAGGAGACATAAGAACTTAAAGAAATATAAAAATAAATAAAAATAATAATAATAATAAAAATAAAATCTAGGTACTTCCCTGAAGGCGAAGCATGGCTGAAAAGGAAGTGACTTCTGACCCCGGAAGTACACAATACATACTAAGAAGCTAAAAACTAAAAAAACGAAACTGAACAAAAAACTACCCAAATATAATAAAAGTGGGGACTGGAAATAGAAGAGGACAGAATAAGTAGGAGATAAATGAATATGAAATAAAAAAATCAAGACAAATTAGAAAACATGTACATCCATACATATTATGGAGGATGGCATAAAAATAGAAGAATAGGATAAGAGTGGAAAGAGTCCAAATAGAGCAAGAGAGGAAAGGGTGACCTCAGACAAAGGTGTGGAAAGTGTTAAGACCGGCTGGTTTTAGACACCCCATGCGGTGGATAAGACGGTTCTCAAGCTGTTCTCGGCTGGCAGTGTCAGAGGAGCAGGATCGGATCGCAGTGACCTGGATGTCGATGGGACCCTGGTGGTCAGGACTATTGAAGTGTGTGGCAACTGGTGTGGACTTTTGCTGAGAGATGTCATTTAAGTGCTGGCTGAATCTGTCCCCAAGTCGTTTGCCTGTTTGGCCAATATAGGTTTTGCAGCAACGTTTACATATGATCGTATAAATGACATTACGCGATTCACACGTGAAGCTACTAGTGATGGTGTACGTAGCCTTAGGAAAGGACACCTTCTGGGTTGAGATGACATACTTGCACGTGTTGCATCGTGTCCGACCACAGGGTAGTGTGCCAAAGTGAGTGGCATTCTCCTTTGGGAGACGGCTGTGAACAAGAAGATCCTTCAAGTTCTTGTCGCGTCTATATGCCACCAAAGGTGCTTCACCGAATACTGCTTGGGTCGCAGGCTCTGCTTGGAGGATAGGGAGGTGGCGGAAAAGGATCCGTTGGACAGCAGTGCTGTGAGGGTGATGGGTCAAGATTAATTTGACTCTATCTGAAGTGGATTTATAGTGAGGTATGAGGGCCTCCTGACGAGAGATGGGGAGCACACGTTGGAGAGCAGAGGTGAGAACATGTTCCGGATAAAGTCTGCTACGGAAGAAATCCAACATCTCATTTGCTCGGAAGTGGAAGTCATCGTCGTCTTGGCACAAACGGCGGAGGCGGAGAAGTTGTGAAAAAGGAAGTGAGTCACGACAGGCCCGAGGATGAGAAGAGGTATACAGGAGGTAGCTGTGGGCATCTGTCGGCTTGTAGTATACTGAGGTATTAAGGCCGGAGGGCGTGATAGAAATAGTAATGTCAAGGAAGTTGACAGATACTGTGGAGATAAGGGAGGTGAACTTGATGGTGGGATGAAAGTGGTTGACAAAGTCGATGAAGCGATATAAATCAGTCTCAGACATATCTGTGAGACCTATGCCATCATCGATATATCTGCGGTAAAACCCGGGGAAAGGACCGGAGTATTGTGGCCATATCTGATGCTCCATATGGCCCATGAACAGGCAGGCATAGCTAGGACCCATCTTCGTTTCCATGGCAACACCACTACTTTGGTCAAAAAACTGACCATTGAATTCAAAGGAATTCAGTTGAAGGACCAGTTCAGCAAGACGGAGAAGAGTGACAGTGGATACAGAAGGACAAGTGCGTTGGTCAAGAAAAAACCGAAGAGCTCGGAGACCATCAGAGTGGGGAATAGAGGTGTACAGAGAACAGACGTCTAACAAGAAAAGACGGTAGGAGCGGTCTGCTGAGAGTCGGATAGAGGAGAAAGTTGTAAGAGCATGATTGGTGTCTTTGACAAAGGAGGGAAGATTCTCAACGATAGGCTGGAAAATGCTATCGAGGAAGTCAGAAATGTGTTCAGTAGGACAGGAACAGGCTGAGACAATAGGTCTGCCAGGGTTTTCAATCTTATGAATTTTGGGGAGCATGTAGAATACAGGCTTGCCCAAAGAGCTGTCATGAATCCTAAGACGAGAAGCTTCGGGAGGAAGAGCATTACTAGTGATGAGCTGTTTAATAGTGTTGTGTACAATGCGATTGTTAGAGACAGTCGCATCGCTGGTCCTGGGCCTGTAAAAAGAGCCATTGGTCAACTGGTTATTACCTTCACTTAGGTATAAGTCCTTCTGCCAGACGACAATGGCTCCTCCCTTGTCAGCCGGTTTGATGACAATGTCGTCTCTGCGGCGAAGAAGGGAGAGAGCGCAGGACTCTGCCGAAGTGAGATTGGAATAATGCAATCTACGAGGCGGAGCTGCTGAATGTCATGGATGGTGTTCTTGATATACAGGTCCAGGGCATGAGAGGCCCCAGGTTTAGGTGTAAAGGGGGGTTTAGTAGAGTCCGGAAAGCGTGCGAAGATGTCGGATTCAGCCTGAGACTGCGGAGTGCTGTCTTCCTTTCTAAAATGGAACTTCAGCCTCATGCGACGGTGAAACCGATGAACATCCTGGAGGAGATTGTATTCATAGCACTAGGGAGCCGCGCTAGCGTAGTGGTTACCACACCGCTCTGGCGACCGGGTGATCCAGGATCAAACCCGGGTGACTGCATTTGAGGATTTTTCGTCCACCGGGATTTGGACTGGATTAACTCGAGACCTGGCGAAGACATTTGAAGGAGTGTCGTCGACCAGGGACTGGCGGCTCCTGAGCCGACCCAGCTGTAATGGGTACCTCCGAAATCGGCGAGTATCTGCCTGAAAGGCGAGGGACACCTGTCTCTGTACAAGAAAAAAGGGATACTCACGTAAAATCAATGCCAGATTAGACATTAATAATAACCTGAGATTTCGCCTTGAGTATTAGCGGGCGTACGAAAAAAAAAAAAAAAAAATTCACAGCACTGCGCTTAGCTTCAATGACAGGTGCCATCACATCTGATGAAGCATCAAACCAGTTATTTGACTTTGCCGTTTTCTTACCAAAGGTAGCAAGTGCAGTACTTTGAATGGTGTTCCGTAGATGCTCCCAGTTCTCTGTAACAGTATTACCATGCTGAGGGCTACTGGGCACTTTCTTGAAGGTCGCAGTAAATTGAGTGATCATGAAAGGGTCTGACATCTTGCTGGTATCAATGCGTGGTTTCCCTTCATGTCTGACACGATAGAGTTTTCTTGGTTGTGCTCTGATTTTGCAACAAACCAAGGAGTGATCTGTATCACAGTCTGCACTATGGTACGAGCGCGTGGAGATTACAGACCTGAAGAGTGGCCTTCTGATGAGAATCAGGTCCAGTTGGTGCCAGTGCTTGGATCGTGGGTGTCTCCATGACACCTTTTGCTGGGGTTTTGTATGAAAGTAGGTGTTGGTCACGCAGACCGGTCATGAAGGACACACAACTCTAAATGCCGTTGTCCACTGTCATTCGTCTTGCCAATAGCAAACTATGATCAGACATGAAGGCCATGAAACATTATCGGCACCCACTCTAGCGTTAAAGTCACCAAGAAGAACAAGCTGTTCTTGCCTAGGTATGCTTTTGATGACTGCTGCTAGATTCTCATAGAACTTATCTTTAGCCTCAGAGGCAGAGTACAGCAGACAAGGGTGATGGGACCTGTGCTAATTTGCAGGCGGAGCGTTAACAGGCGTTCTGATCCATTCTCGCCTGGTTCAACCATTTTAGTTAGCGATTTTTTGACCTCAAAACCTACTCCGTGTTCTTTAGCTTTATTAAGATTTTTCACTTGCCAATAAAATGTGTAGTCCTTCTCGCTCACCGTTCCAGAGCCCGCCAGGCGCGTTTCCTGAAGTGCAACTATATCCACCTGAAGTCGTTTAAGCTCATCATTAATTATGGCTGTCTTCCTTACATCGTTACACGGACTATATTTTTACAGTGTAAAATAAACTCAGACATTTATTGTTTAGGTTTTAAAACAAGTGAAGACCTGCTTTAAAAGGCAAAGTCCCCGTGCCTCATTTATAATGCAGCCCACTGTAATTGAAAATATTTTTACACGAATTAACTCTTGTAGTGTGTTTTTTTTCAGTCTCTGTAAAGGTTTAGCGGGTCTATGTACAGGGTTTTGGATTTTTAGTACAGGATTTTCATCTCCGAGGTGTGGCATGTATGTAAACTGGACAAGATTTAAAAAAAAAAAGTATGTATTTGTTGGGTTTAACCCAATATAACATCGTGTGCAAAAAATGGCATTAATACGTTCGACGGTTAATCAGATAATTACATTTGTTTGAGGGCAAAGCTAGTGAAACGTGCTATAGTTTTGACATTTACAATGACCAATACTAGGGGAAGCTATGCTGGTGTTCGGCAATAGCAGTGCGAGAAATAAAGATGGTAACTATTGATGTCTCGTTTTGTTTTATGAATGTTCTGTTGTAACTGACAGTGTATAACGTGACATGGTGTCAGAATATTACCCATGTCGCCAGTACATCTCCATTAGGACAAAACAAGATCGGCTTAAGTATCAGTAAATCTGCATTTCCATCTAAAAATAACATTGGCTACTAGACCTAACTTCGATAACAAGGGTATATTACGGTTTACCGCCAGTTCATAGTCGCTAACAGGTAAAGTAATGGCCACGGGGTTTACCTTTGAACAGCCTCGGATTGACTGGCAGACTCAAGACCTGCACCTAGAATTCCAATGCTTTAAAAGCCACGTCGAATTTGTTTTAGAAGGACCGCTAGCACAGACTTGGTTGTGGACCCAAGGGAGAGATAGGAACTGTGGATCACAGAAATATTGGAAATGAGTGTGGGGGAAAAGGCAGAATTGGAAAGTGACAAATTGTTAAATAAAAATAAAAAAGCAAATCTCTTTAATACTGGGAATATCACACTTTTAAATGCCTTTGAGAAAGAGTAAGTCCTTAGTTTGCAATCTTTTTTTTTTAACTTCTATCATGTAAAAATCTACCAAATCATGCCCTGTGATCTCCTTTATTTTTAAGTTTGGAGATAACTTTGAGGATTAGGGTATGTTCACTGCTGGTGTGAAATGCATTAAACTGGTGTGGAAATAGGGGAAGATAGTAACTGTGGGTCACAGAAATATTGAAAGTGAAAAAGGAAAGGAGAGAATGAAGTAATGGAAAATGATAAAGTATTTATTAAAAAAAAGCGTATTTGTTTATTACTAATGCAGTTGCATTAGGCTCCACCATTTGACAGTGATTGTTGCTGTGAGGTAATGCTGCTTAGATATTGGTGTAAATATATTTAGTATGTCTTCATAGTCTTTAAATGATACCCATCCTTTGCTATATTTCATTGCCTTCAGGTTGAAAGAAATATGGAATCTAATGTCACACGTCTAATTACAGAAATGAAGCAGGAAACAGACTATGAGGTATGTCAAATATTTATGTCCCATGTAATTCCCCTTGGTCTCTGAAGAGACAAAGACAGAATTGAAAGCATTGACCTCAACCAAAAACTTTAGTCAACAGAAATGGTATCCAACAACTTTAGTCAACAGAAATGGTATCCAACAACTTTAGTCAACAGAAATGGTATCCAACAACTTGATAATGTAGATTTCTCAGATGGCCTGGCTCTCCTGTCCCATAGCCATAATCAGATGCAAGACAATGAAGGAGTGCTTGGTGTGAGTTTACAGCAAGTAGGTCTGAAAATACATATGGAGAAAAGAAAGATAATGATAATAAATGCAGCTCATGATAACAGTATTGCACTTGAAGAAATGCCCCTTCAAGATCATACATAAACCTTGGCAGTAATGTAGACCAAGTAGGATGGACTGACAGTGATATCAAATAGGAATACAAAAAGCTAGAGGAGCTTTCATTGCATTGGGAAATATGTGGAGAGCAAAAAAGTTAAGCCCAGCAAAAAAATCAAAATCGTCAGTTCAATGTCAAGTCAGTACGGCGTGACTCTGAAACCTGGAGAAAACAAGGACAACAACCAAAAAAGCTAGACTTTCGTAAATGGGTGCTTGCATATAATAGAATGATTGAAGTGGTATGACCAGATCACCTTGTGGAACAAGAACCAAACAAGTACCAGTGCTACAAGAGATGAGAAGAAGACACTGGAGATGGATAGAGCACACATTGAGAAAACCTGTTGATAGCAATACCAGGCCAGTCCTTGTTCCATAGTCCCCAGGGAGAGAGAGGTAGAGGAAGACCAATGAACACATGGAGAAGAGAACTGGAGACAGACATGAGGAAGACATAGTACGATGTGAGCTGAAGGCACAAGAAAGGAAGACAGCATACGTTTGTTGAAGGTGTATGCTTCTTGGAGAGCTGAAGCATGATGATGAATGTTACTATCAGTGTCAGGGAAAATCTTTAACTGGATCATGCTTGAGAGATTAAGAGTCCATAAGGTTGGTCTAGAATTGTCATTCCTTTTTTGTTTTTCTTTCTGTTATTTTTATTTCCTTCATCACCTAAAGATCTATCGAGTAATCACATGTGATCTACTGATAAATTATGATTGACCAGTTGCAAACTCCTGAACTAGATTAAAATGAAAAAATTCTAAATTATTATTAATAACTTAAATTCTTTTCTGTCATCAATGCTGCAGTACAGGTGTATAAACAAACTAATACTGTTAGCATTGCTCCTGTCTAAGAGTTAAAATCTTGTCTTACTGTGATTTACTCATATCTCTGGGCAGTGAGAGTGAGTCAAGTGTGTTCTGTCATTTTTTTTCTCATTTTCTTTTTTTTTAATTTGAGAAGTTATTTTAAGATTAGGGTCTGTTAACTTCTAGTGTGAAAGGTATTAAACAGATATGAACCCAGGGGAGAGATAGGAACTGTGGATCACAGAAATATTGGAAATGGAGGTGGGGGAAAAAGGCAGAAATGGAAAGTGACAAATTGTTTATTGACCAAAAAAAAAAGCAAATCTCTATAACAAGGGTCTGTGACCTTTGTGTCACCATAGGTACGTTTTATATTAACTAACAGGGTGAAGAGCGAATACCAATTTTTGTGACTTTCATTACTTACTTAGTCATCCCGTTTCTGCCGTGAGGTGTACAGGTTTCAAAGAGGGAGCGCCATACTATTCTATCGGTTGTCTTCTTTCTGGCCTGGTTCCAATCCAGTCCTCAGTCATTCCGAGATTGTTTAATGTTGTCCTCCCTGTGGACTCGGTCATCCCTGGCTTTTAGTTTCCCATACTTGTCATAGTAGCCAATTTTCTTCTATTCTGCAAATGTGGCCAGATTACCACAGTTGAGACTCTTCTACTTAAGTCTGCAGTCGCAGGGTTTTGAAGCCTTGCCATATCCTCTGGTTGCAGACCATATCTCTTCTTGTCACTTTACCATCTCCCTCAGATACCTCATTTCTAAGAATGGAATCTAGCTTTTTTGTGGGTTGTAGTAATTGCCCATGACTCGCATCCATATGTCAAGACTGGAATATAGGTGGGACATTATATAGCCATCTTTTTTCTTACTTGCTAACTTTTGCTGAAAAATCCTTGGTTTATGGCCTGAAAAAGTCTCCCAGCTGCTGCTCCTTAGGTAGCTAACTCCTCTTTTTCATGCCTCCTTTCTAGTCTATAACAGCTTTGAGGTAATTAACTCTTTCAGCCCCAAGCAAAAAAGTGGGTTTGGCCCAAGCAAAAATGGCCACCCCAATGCGTTTTTATTGTTGTTGTTTGGAAATATTTTTTTAAAATGTTCATATGCATAAATAACTTGTGCTACAAGTATAAAAGCTTTCATTGAAAAATTATTAGTTATTCAAGGTAAAATGGAGGACAAAAGAAGAAACCGGTGCAAAATTGGAGGAAAAGTATTCATTAAAATTCTTCTACAATTGTTCCTCATTAGAATATCCAAGGGTAAAGTTTCAAAATGTCACAAACAGAAGTACTCTTACAAAGTACAATCAGTTTTTAATCAATAAACACTCAGAAGATTGTTAATTTCACAAATTACAACAACAGGTCATATTGTTGTAAAAAAGATGAAATTGTCAACCCGGTGTGTTTTTATTTGGAAATAATTTTTAAAAATGTTCATATGCATAAATAACTTTGTTGTTGTATATGAAACTGAAGATAATTGGATGTACTTTACTCTTGTGCTACATATATAAAAGCTGTCATTGAAAAATGATTAGTTATTCAAGGTAAAATGGAGAACAAAAGAAGAAGCTGGTGCAAAATTAGTCTAAAAGTATTCATTAAAATTCTTCTACAATTGTTCCTCATGAGAATATCCAAGAGTAAAGTTTCAAAATGTCTCAAACAGAAGTATTCTAACAAAGTTCAATCAGTTTTTAATCAATAAACACTCAGAAGATTGTTAATTTCAGAAATTACAACAACAGGTCATATTGTTGCAAAAAAGAGGAAATTGTCAACCCTGTGTGTTTTTATTGTTGTTGTTTGGAAATCATTTTTTTTAAATGTTCAAATGTATAAATAACTTTGTTGTTGTATATGAAACTGAAGGTAATTGGATGTACTTTACTCTTGTGCTACATATATAAAAGCTGTCATTGAAAAATGATTAGTTATTCAAGGTAAAATGGAGAACAAAAGAAGAAGCTGGTGCAAAATTAGTCTAAAAGTATTCATTAAAATTCTTCTACAATTGTTCCTCATGAGAATATCCAAGAGTAAAGTTTCAAAATGTCTCAAACAGAAGTATTCTAACAAAGTTCAATCAGTTTTTAATCAATAAACACTCAGAAGATTGTTAATTTCAGAAATTACAACAACAGGTCATATTGTTGCAAAAAAGAGGAAATTGTCAACCCTGTGTGTTTTTATTGTTGTTGTTTGGAAATCATTTTTTTTAAATGTTCAAATGTATAAATAACTTTGTTGTTGTATATGAAACTGAAGGTAATTGGATGTACTTTACTCTTGTGCTACAAGTATAAAAGCTTTCATTGAAAAATGATTAGTTATTCAAGGTAAAATGGAGGACAAAAGAAGAAGCCGGTGCAAAATTAGACTAAAAGTATTCATTAAAATTCTTCTAGAATTGTTCCTCATGAGAATATCCAAGTGTAAAGTTTAAAAATGTCTCAAACAGAAGTATTCTAACAAAGTTCAATCAGTTTTTAATCAATAAACACTCAGAAGATCATTAATTTCACAAATTACAACAACAGGTCATATTGTTGTAAAAAAAAGGAAATTTCAGTTTATACATCAGACACCAGACCTTCCATTAGGCCTATCAATATCATCCTCGGTTTCCGAAGAGTCGATATCGTCGATATAAGGGTTCAAAGTCGTTTTCGCTATCTCGTGAATACATACTGCATTCACTTTCACAAATTTCTTCAAATAACTTACGAGCTTGATCTGACGTGAGCCTTTTGGGCCTACCATTCGAAGAAGTGGGTGTGGCCATTTTTTGTTAGAAAATATGCGCTTTAAAAAATCGCTTTAAAAATCTAAAATAAATATCTCAAAACAGAAACCACGTTCACTCTTAAACACATGCGGTATTTAAAACAATAAACTTCCAGTCGGAAATGACGTTTTGGGTGGTTTATGGGTAGTTATAATTAGAAACAGTCTCAAACAGAGGCACTATACTAAACGCTATTTAAAGTCAATTGGGCCAAACGCGTCTAACCCCTGAGGATATATAAAGTCGATTGGGACTTAAAGAGTTAAACTGGTTGACCTGCTCCAGGATCTGTTCTGCTAGTTTAATCTGATGCCCTTTTCCTCTTGTGATGTCACCATGGTTTTTGTTTTGGAGCTGCTGATGACCATCCATCTCATCTCCAGCTCTTCCATCCAGACTTGCAGGTTGGATTGAAGATGTGCCTCTGATTTAGCAATCAGGGCAACACTGTATTGCTAGCTGTGAAATACAGACCCATCTTGTCTTCCAGTACCCTGCTGAATACTTGTTGGTTCTTTCCTTACATGTTTTGGTGACATGGTCCATGAGGAGTTTGAAAAGATGAGGTGACAGGATATCACCTTGTCTTACACCAGTGGTGGTCCTGAACTCTTCTGACTTATGGTTTACCACCCTCACTCATTAAAAAAAAAGGATATCACTATACTCCTTGTAAATGTAGATAACTAGATACACCTGACAGAAGATCTTTAGTAAGGAAATAACTCAGTAATAGACACTTAAATTTAGGAGCTCAAACACATGCGTCCACTCGCCATGACACACAATGGTAGAAGGTTTGCAGACAATCTCCTCACTTCTGCATTTTCAGTTTCATGTCTGCCAAACAACCATATCTGCATGACGTCACTTCCTGTATTAATAAATGATTCCGTATAAAGTAAACAAACAAGGAGCCCTGTTGAGCTAACCATTATACTGACACAATCATTATGAATTTTAATCATAACAGAGGGGTTCTTTACTAAACTTTAGTGTTGAGAAGGTGGTGTGAATCTTCCTGTGTTGTGTTAGGGAGTGGTCTGTGGTGCTTATTGTTGTTTGGTGATGGCTTCTCTTGGCTTGATGGTGTGTTCGGATGTGTTATGTGAAACTAGACAATGCCCACGATATTACAGACTGCACAACACATCTGGAGCACTTAGATAAAATGTTCTCGGATGCCTGGCATAGACAACTTTTACAATTTATTCACATAACACATGATACTTCATCATACTGCACATTCCAAAACAGTTCACAAGATATACGTCAATGATAGCCAATATAAACATTTGACACTTCAGAAATCCTACTGGTAATTTCTAGGAAAATATGTAATGAATTTTGTGTGGATAGCACATGTAAGACTGTCATCTACTTGTAAATAATGGCTTGACTACCTGAGCCTCTGTTCACGGGTGAAGACACTCTCGTAGTAAATAGGTCTGTCACCAGACATGTCCCATACAATAAGAACCCATGGTTTCTATGAAGATAATGTACTTCATTTATAATTATCTGTTCTCTTAAGAACAAACATTCTGCAATCATCCATCACTGGTTGAATTACACAACTCCTACCTTGAGCTTAAATGTATTTATCAAACTCCAATAGAATTCTAATGTTGAGATAAACAAAATCAATAATTATTCCACACACACACCTCCAGAGGGTAGAATGCCTCTAGCTTGCTCAAAAGCAAAAATCCCACTGACTGTCTCTTTGTTTTACCAACGACGTAAAAAAAAATGCACGATCGTTGTGAACAGTTTTTAACCCATGGATTCATGAGCCACAATGTCGTGACTTTTTATGAACACTACTATAAGCCCTTCTCATCTGTGTTAAAACATCAACAATCATCAATAACAATGGTATGTGAACATGTATTCATAGTTGAGAGGATGTTTCGAGGTGCAAAATCTTCTATATCAAAATAAACAAAATATCCAAGCTTCTTCACACCCCGAAAAAGTTCTCAACACCCAGAATCCAAAATGCTCAGGGAGGACCATGTTTTGGTTTTTGGAATACACCCAAAATATCACCAGAAGTAGCCCAAAGTTGTCCAAAAATCACCCAAAAATCTTCCTTTTTAAATTATGTAGTACAATTTATTGATCAGAAAAATATTTTGTTTAAACTTCTAACATAAACTTTGTTAAATACCTGCACATGTACATTCAATGCTGTAATCACCATCATCAGATTGGTGTCAAACATCTGTTGATGGACCAGAACAGGATTTTCAGCTCCTGAATAGGCAATAAGACAGATGGCCTTATTGTAGATTTTACCCAGTGTCATCTGTCTCATTAACAATGGTTTCTGTCTAAGCAGTTTTTCTTTAATTCCATAAACTGCCAAAACTTCTTCATATTTTTCCTCTGTGCAAAGTTTTCTATTCTGACTTTAGTATTTGGTCATCACTGTCCATGTAAAACTTCTGCAGCTTGTCTATGTTTCTTTATGTCATATGCTGTGGTAGTTCCTACTCCATATTCTTCAGTAAGGCTATGCTCAGAGACACCATGATCAAGCTTCTGCAATAACTCTACCTTCTGTGCTATCAATAATGACAAATGCTTTCTTTTCTTAGTTTTACTGTTACCCACAGAAGTATCTGCAGCTTTTTTCAACATTTTCACAATGAAATTAAACTGGCGAAGTTTAAGTCACGAAATTAGCTCACAAATATCCACACTCAAAATGACAAAATAAGCTCAGAAATATTCACACATGGCTGAAAGTGGTACCTAGACACAACTAAATAGTTGTGTTTGAAAATTTATATCACATTATAGCACATGCATCAGCTTATACTGCGCTTGCGCTTCAAGAGCACGAAATGTGATAAACCGAACATTGTGTGTGTTCGGTTTCCTGCATACCAGTTACTTACTTACTTAGTCGTTCCCCTTCTACCGTGAGGTGTAGAGGTTTGGAAGAGAGAGCGCCAGACTATTCTATCGGCTGTCTTCCTCCTGGCCTGGTTCCATTCTAGTCCTCGGTCCTTCAAAGATTGTTTAATGTTGTCCTCCAAGCGGACTCTGGGTCGTCCTCGGGGTCTGGATCCTTGGCTCTTTGTTTCCCATGCTTGTCGTGGTAGCCGATCTTCTCCCATTCTGCAGACATGGCCAAACCATCTTAGTTGGGACTGTTCTACTTGGGGTGGCATTTTAGGCCTTGACGTATCGTCTGGTTGCGTACCATGTCTCTTCTTGTTACTTCAACCACCTTCCTCAGATACCTCATTTCTGAGGTCTGGATCTGGCTTTTATGGGTTGTAGTCATTGCCCATGACTCGCATCCATATGTCAAGACTGGGACATAGGTGGAGTGGTATACAGCCATCTTCGTTTTCTTACCAACCTCTCTCTTGCTGAGGAATCCTCGATTTATGGCCTGAAAAAGTCTCCTAGCTGCTGCTTTTCGAGTGTTTGTTTTAGAGCTGCTTATGACCATCACTCTCTTCTCCAGCTCTTCCTTCCAGACTTGCAGGTTCGATTGGAGATGTGCCTCTGATTTAGCAATCAGGGCAACATCATCAGCAAATGCCAGCTCTGAAATATAGACCTGTCTCATCTTCCAGTACCCCACTGAATACTTTCTTGTTCTCTCCTTACATGCCTTGATGACATCGTCCATAAGGAGTATGAAGAGGTAAGGTGATAGGATATCACCTTGTCTTACACCAGTGGTGGTCCTGAACTCTTCTGACTTATGGTTTGCTGTCCTCACATAATTTCTGCAAGACTTGTAGAAGCTCTGTATAGCATGAATCAGATTAATTCATTCATAACCCTCCACTCCCAAAGGAGCATAGGCCTTCAACAAACACATGCCAAGTCCTCCTGTCCCGTGCCATCATCTCAAGTTCTTTCCATGTTCTCCTCATCATTTTCACCTCTGTTTCCAGCTCTCTTCTCCATGTACTTCTTGGTCTTCCTCTGCCTCTCTTGCCCTGGGGGTTCCAGAACAAGGACTGCCTTGTAATGCTATCAACAGGTTTCCTTATTGTGTGTCCTATCCATCGCCATCGTCTTCTTCTCATCTCTTGTTCCACTGGCACTTGTCTAGTTCTTGTCATCAGTTCCACGTTGGTAACCTTGTCATACCATTTTAATCCCTCTATTCTACGCAAGCACCCATTTATGAAAGTCTGTAGCTTTTTGGTTGTTGTCTTTGTTGTTCTCCATGTCTCCGAGCCATACAATAGGACTGACTTCACATTTGAGTTGAAGATTCTTATTTTCGTGTTGGATCCAATTTCTCTTGATCTCCATATATTTCCCAATGCAATGAAAGCTCCTCTTGCCTTTTGTATTCTTATTTTGATATCGCTGTCTGTCCCTCCAACTTTGTCTATATTACTGCCAAGATATGTGTATGATTCAACATCTTGAATTGGTGTTTCTTCAAGTTCAACCCTGTTATCATTACCTGCATTTATTCTCATTATTTTTGTCTTTTCCCTGTGTATTTTCAGACCCATATGCTGTGACCTCTCATCGAGTGTTTTCAATTTGTCCTGCATCTGATTACGGTTATGGGACAGAAGAGCCAAGTCATCAGCAAAATCCAGATCATCCAACTGCTTAGTCAGAGTCCACTGGATTCCATTTCTGTTGTGTGTTGTCGATGATCTCATAACCCAATCTATTGCCAGCAAGAAAAGAAATGGAGACAAGAGGCATCCCTGTTGCACTCCTGTTCTTATCCCAAACGGTTCTGTAAGCTGTCCTTCGTGAAGAACTCTGCATGTCATGTCTTCATATGTTTTCTTTATTAAATTAATGATCTTCAGGGGAACTCCATAATGCCTCATCAATTTCCAAAGTGATTCTCTGTCTACACTGTCAAATGCCTTTTCGTAGTCCACAAATCCGATGTATAGTGGTGAATTCCATTCCAGACTTTGTTCAACTATTATTCTCAAAGTGGCTATCTGGTCTGTACATGATCTGTTTTGTCGAAAACCTGCTTGTTCATCTCTCAGTTTCTTGTCTATGGACTCTTTTAATCTCTCAAGGATAATCCTGTTTAATACTTTTCCTGGCACTGATAGTAACATTATTCCTCTATAATTTGTGCACTCTTGTAAATTTCCCTTCTTAGGCAACTTAAACCAGATATCCTTCCTTCCATTCTGCTGGTATCTCTTCCTTTTCCCAGACTTTACCAAGTAATTTATATAACATCTCTGTAGCCGTGTCGATATCTGCTTTGATGGCCTCTGCTGGAATGCCATCAGGTCCAGATGCTTTTCCCTCTCTTAGAAGCTTTATGGCTTTCTTTATTTCTTCCTTCGTTGGTCTTTCACCGTTAATTTGTAGCTCTTCTTCTGCTGGCTGGATGTCCGGCGGGTTTTGTGGAGCTGGTCTATTGAGAAGGTCCCCAAAATATTCTGTCCACCTCTTCATTTGCTCTTGTATATTGCTGAGCAGTTTCCCATTCTTGTCTTTTATGAGGCAACTTGTTTGCTTGTATTTCCCTGTTAGCTTCTTTGTGCTGCTATACAGTTCTCTCATATTTCCTTTGGTTGCAGCATCTTCTGCCTCTCTTGCCAACTCCTCAATATACTTCCTCTTGTCTCTTTTGATACTTCTTTTTACTTTTAGCATGAATCAGAGGTGCTGGAATATTCTTCCTTGCCAAACAGTCCCAAAGTTTGCTCCAAGGGACCCTGTCAAACGCCTTTTCCAGATCTATGAAACAAAGATGGATCTCACTCTTATACTCAAGGGCCTTTTCACTCAGCTGTCTGAGTGTGAAGATTAGGTCTTGAGTACTTCGGTTTGCTCAGAATCCGCACTGGACCTCATCCAATTGTGGCTCAGCTAGGCGTCGGAGTCTCTGCTCTAGGATTCTAGAGTAGATTTTTCCAGGGACACTGAGAAGGGATATGCCTCTATGTTTTCCACACTGTCGATTGTCACCCTTTTTGAAAATTGGTGTTATGATGGCGATCTCCCAATCCTTTGGTATGGTCTTGTTGCACCATGCTGCCTGTAGGACCCTTAAGAGTAACAGGTCGCCTGATGCTCCCATGTACTTAACCATTTCTGGTGTTATGCCATCATGCCCTGCTGCTTTGCCCATCTTGATTTTCTCCAGTGCTGCCTTCAGTTCTTCCATCTTTATGTCATCTTCATCACCATTGGTTTCCTCTTCTGTGCTAGTGGTTATCATTTCTGATGTTTGACCTTGCTCACCATCAAGGAGTTCTGAGAAATATTCTTTCCATCTTTCCATTACTTCCTTCGGTTCAGTAAGCAATTTGCCTTGCTTGTCCTTTATAAATTTGAGAGGGCATAGTTTTTCCTTCCTCATGTTCTTTAGGGTCTTATAGAACAATTTCTGGTTTTCTTGTGCATCTTTTTCTAGCTTTTCTCCAAATTCTTCCCAGGACTTCTGTTTTGCTGCTAGCACTTTGTTCTTTACTTCTGTTCTGAGTGTCACATATTCTCTATATTTTTTCCATTTGTCCTGTTGTGTTTTTAGCTCCTAAGTATTGTTTCCATGCCATTTTCTTCTCTCTTATTTTCTCTTTGACTTCCTCTGTCCACCAAGGTGTCCTCTTTCTCTGGTTCCCAAGTCGGACTTCACCACATGCTTCTGCAGCAGCTGTCTTTATGATATCCTTGAATTTAATCCAGAGGGTTTCCAAGTCATCAGGTTGTTCTTCTGTGTTGCTCACCGCTTCAGCAATAAGCCCCTGATATCTGGTCTTAATTTCTGGCTCTCTCAGCTTGTAGGTCCTAATGCTCATTTCTTCTGCTCGTTTACCAGTTACAAATAATAATAATAATTTTTTTTTTTTTTTGGGAAACTTAAAGTAGCCCAAAAGTCAGCCAAAAAACTTTTCCTTTTCGGTCTGTCTTGGTTTGCGGATGTTCAGATTATGGGTTACACACCTGTAAAAGAAATTTTCAGGGTTAAAAAAAAAAAAAGTGATCTTCACATTAGTATGATCTTTGGCACATTATGTCACTGGCCAACTATTTATAATTATACAATCATCCATATAAGCACCAGTGATCCACTGTGATCTTTTTAAAAATGGACTTGTTTAGTCAAAATTATTCCAGAAATTCATTATCATATAAATGAGATTTGAAAACAACATTGCTTTCAGGCTGGAAGAAATGTGGAAGCTAATGTCACAAGTCTGTTTGCAGAAATAAAGCAGGAAACAGATGTTAAGGTATGTACACTATTTGTAACATTGTGTGGAAGCTTTAATAAAATTGTGGCTTTTAAGGATGTATGTTATACTGTTAATGCTCAGAGAAGAAAGATCCATATTGCAGTATGCTTCACCCATAAAGAGTTGATTTTGGACAGTTTTAAGTGATCTTTTTCAGAATTTATGGTACTCTATACTAGGTATAACTCCGATTATGCCGGTTCTAAGCCTGGCTGAAAAAGGAGGAGGGCAACCTGCATGGAGGCCATAAGGAGGCAGCCACTCCACCATGCAAAAACACAACAGGCCAATCACCTTTTTGCATTAAACTTTTGATTTCGAGAACTACAAGAGAGAAAACCTGACTGATTCTAAATTTAACGAACTGGAACGGATTACGACTTATGGAAATTGGAACACAAGAAGTATAAATGGGAAAGAAGAGGAGCTGGTGGAAGAGATGAAAGCAAAACTAGAAATCCTGGCTATAATGGAAACAAAGAAAAAAGGACAAGGAGTCATGGATCTTGATGGCAACACGCTGCTCTACAGTGGTGTACCCACATCTGAAAGAGCTAAAGGGGGCATGGGTTGCAATGTGGCCAAACACCAAAAAGATAGTATCAAGGGATGGAACTGTGTCTCGGAGCGCATAATGGTTGTAAAACTAAAAGAAGGAGAAACCATAGTCAACCTGGTCATGGTGTATGGGCCAAATGATGATGAGAGAGCAGAGGTCAAGGAAGAATTCTTCGAGCTGCTTCAAAGGACAGTGGATGACTGCCTAGATGAAATTATCATGCTCGGAGATTTCAATGCCAGAGCTGGAAATGACCATGTTAGATGGGGTGGAGTTATTGGAAAATATGGAGAAGATACTCTCAATGACAATGAAAAGTGACTCCTTAGATTCTGCAGTGAGCAGAATCTGATCATTACAAACACAAAGTTCCTCCATAAGCGCATACATGCATACACTAGATGTGAACCAACAAAGAATGAGAAGTCAGTGATCAATTATGCCATTGTTAGGAGGAGCTCCTTCAAATTTGTCTGTTATGCTAGAGTCTGGAGGGAGCCAGAGATTGGAAGTGATCACTGCCTGCTTACAATCAAAAGAACAACTGAAAGAGTTGCTCAGCCTAGGAACTGCCCAACATCATGCAAGAAACTAAGCAAAGGAATGGTAGAGATGAGCATTAAGATTTACAAGCTGAGAGAACCAGAAATTAAGACCAGATATCAGGGGCTTATTGCTGCAGCGGTGAGCAATACAGAAGAACAACCTGATGACTTGGAAACCCTCTGGCTTAAATTCAAGGGCACCATAAAGGCAGCTGCTGCAGAAGCATGTCTGACTTGGGAACAAGAGA
Source organism: Oreohelix idahoensis (assembly GCA_024509875.1). Taxonomy (NCBI): domain Eukaryota; kingdom Metazoa; phylum Mollusca; class Gastropoda; order Stylommatophora; family Oreohelicidae; genus Oreohelix; species Oreohelix idahoensis. Next base: position 20,306 of record JAMPIV010005424.1, on the reverse strand, counting down.
AAGAGGACACCTTGGTGGACAGAGGAAGTCAAAGAGAAAATAAGAGAGAAGAAAATGGCATGGAAACAATACTTAGGAGCTAAAAACACAGCAGGACAAATGGAGAAATATAGAGAATATGTGACACTCAGAACAGAAGCAAAGAACAAGGTGCTAGCAGCAAAACAGAAGTCCTGGGAAGAATTTGAAGAAAAGCTAGAACAACATGCGCAAGAAAACCAGAAATTGTTCTATAAGACCCCAAAGAACATGAGGAAGGAAAAACAATGCCCTCTCAAATTTATAAAAAAAACAAGCAAGGAAAATTGCTTATTGCCCCGAAGGAAGTAATGGAAAAATGGAAAGAAAATGTCTCAGAACTCCTGGATGGTGAGCATGGTGAAGCATCAGAAATGATAACCACTAGCACAGAAGAGAAAACAAATGATGGTGAAGTGAGATCCATCTTTGTTTCATAGATCTGGAAAAGGCATTTGACAAGGTCTCCTGGAGCAAACTTTGGGACTGTTTTGCAAGGAAGAACATTCCAGCACCTCTGATTCATGCTATTCAGAGTTCTACAGGTCTTGCAAAAATTATGTGAGGACAGCAAACCATAAGTCAGAGGAGTTCAGAACCACCACTGGTTTAAGACAAGGTGATATCCTGTCACCTTATCTTTTCATACTCCTCATGGATGATGTCATCAAGGCATGTAAGGAGAGAACAAGAAAGTATTCAGTGGGGTACTGGAAGATGAGACAGGTCTGTATTGCAGAGCTGGCATTTGCAGATGATGTTGCCCTGATTGCTAAAGAGGCACATCTCCAATCCAACCCAAGTCTGGAAGGAAGAGCTGGAGAAGAAAGGGATAGTCATAAGCAGCTCTAAAACAAAGTCCATGGTGATATCACGAGAAGAAAGAAGACTTCAGATTAAGCTGGAAGAACAGGTCTTGGAGCAGGTCGACCACTTTAAATACCTCAGAGCTATTATAGACCAAAAGGGAGTCATCAAAGAAGAGTTGGCCACTCGAAAAGCAGCAGCTGGGAGACTTTTTCGGGCCATAAATCGAGGATTCCTCAGCAAGAGAGAGGTTGGTAAGAAAACGCAGATGGCTGTATATCGCTCCACCTATGTCCCAGTCTTGACATATGGATGTGAGTCATGGACATTGACTACAACCCACAAAAGCCAGATCCAAACCTCAGAAATGAGGTATCTGAGGAAGGTGATTGAAGTAACAAGAAGAGACATGGTCTGCAACCAGATGATATGTCAAGGCCTAAAATCCCACCCCCTGCAGACCCAAGTAGAAGAGTCCCAACTAAGATGATTTGGCCCCCATTGAGGCCAGCTCCTTGACGTGGAGATGGGGCCTAAGTACAGCCATCAGCGGCCAAAATACCAAGACTGGCCAGGCCCTCCTACACTCGAGCAAGACCACAGTTTGCCCTACCAAGTCAAGGGGCTGAAGACGGAGGCAACCAGCCAAGGGGCGCACCACAGCAATCAGGATGCCACGCACACAGGCATTGGAAATATGTATATCTACAAAACATTATGGCACTCGCCCTGTGATGGTCACCCAGGCAGGTGCAGTGCCGTGCCCTCTGCCTCAAAAGGGCCCAACCCTTACTTTTCAATTGCCCCGTGGAGCCAGGAGGCATGAGAATAGAGCTACTGGCCAAGCAGAGCAAAGACCACTTAAAATAATGCTCTGCAATGCTGAAGGCGTCAACAGTAAAAAAGACGGCTACAGCAAAAAACTAGAGCTCGAAAATATCTTGAATGAAGAGCAAGTAAATGTATGCTGCTTGGAAGAAACCCACCTCAACAAAGACATAGCCTTCAAAATCAGAGGATACCAGTGCTACTGATCCGACCAAATAGACAGGTGAAAGGGTGGAATGCTGACACTCATGAGGAATAACATCAGTGCATGTCAGCTTGAAACATATATGGAGGGGGTGGAATACCAGATACTTCATCTCAGGACAGAAAGTACAGAATTCCACCTGCTCAACTACTACTGTCCGAGTGACCGCCCACTGGCACTAGACACAATACCAGCAAAAGAAAGACTGATTGTGTGTGGAGACTTCAACAGCCACTCACAGAGCTGGGGCAAGATCACATGGACAGGAGAGGTGATGAGCTTGAAAACTGGCAGGATGACAATGGGCTTATCCTGATTAACCAGCCAATCGACCCACCAACCTTCTGCTCGAGATCATGGCACACCGCCTCTACACCAGACCCAGCAAAATACTAGGCAGGATAATTATACAGAGATTTTCAAAAACAGTAGACCACAAACTGAGGAAAGAACAAGCAGGATTTAGAAAGAACAGAAGATGTGTAGATCATATATTTGTAAACATGCTATTTTAAGTAAGGGGAGTTAAGCTGTGTGATGATGATTATTTTTTAGTTGGGAGCTGTATGCTCAATAATGTTTTGAACACAGCTCTATTTGTTTAGCTGTTGGTTTGTTTTTAAAAATATGTTAGAGAACCTGGTCGAATATTCTAGGTACAGTTTGAGAAAAAAAAAGGCGGTGGAATTCTGCTCATGCCTCAGGTGATGAATTCGTGCCGGGATGAAATGGTACTGAGCTGTTTTTTTAGCGGGACTGAGATACGATTATTTTTTCATGACAGTGTGTCCAGGTAGAGCTTCAAGATGGGTGTTCCGTCTTGTTAGTGTGTCCAGAAGAGATTATTAAAGGAATATGTATGTATGTATATATATATATATATATATATATATATATATATATATATATATATATATATATATATATATATATATATATATATATATATATATATATATATATTTTTTTTTTTTCGAAATAGATATGGAGTTTACTGTTTGTTTGATGAATATTTATTCCTATGGATTTACTGTACTCAGAGTTGCTGTTTATGCAACTGATTGATGGATGTTTATTCCTAAAGATTTACTGTACTGAGTGTTGCTGTTTATGCCACCAATGTGATGAATATTTAAGATGCTGTGAGTTACTGTATTCTTCAACTTATTTGAGATGAATTTCGTACCTGTGGTAACCTGTGACAATGTGCTGTTCCTTCGTGTACTTTGCGATGTTACTGTGTCGTCAATAAACAGTGTAGAACGACTAGGAGTTACCTGACTCCTATGTGTGATTGCTATTGACTCAATCTAATACTACATGACATTCGCGTCTGTTGACAGTCATTTACTCACACATCAGTCAGCCATCCGTAAGCCCAACACATGCTGATCACCGTTATCAGCAAAAAAATTTATAATAACATTTGTCTCCTTACACCACTCTACACGGTAACATAAGTGATGGACTGTGTGGCCTATTGATGGTGTCAACAAAAATAATCAGCAACACAGACGGCAGAGCAAGCAAAGACATCAACAATGAACAAAGCAAGAACAGACTTTTTTAGTCTAAACAACATCTGGAAGTCCTCTCAGTACAGCACAAGCACAAAATTAAGATTATATCAGAGCTGTGTGCTTTCTGTGCTTCTCTATGGTGCGGAATGCTGGAGAGTTACAGAGAAGGAAATGTCAAAATTGTCATCTTTTCACACAACATGCCTAAGAAAATTTCACCAAATCTTTTGGCCGAATACCATCACCAACCACGATCTGCTTACTCTGAGCAAGCAAGAGGTCATGCACACCATCATAGCTGGCAGACGCTGGAGCTGGGTTGGCCATGTCCTCAGAAGAGACCCCGATGGCATCACAAGAACAGCTATGCTATGGACCCCAGAAGGAAAACTAAATAGAGGCAGACCAAAAAAAACTTGGCAGAGGTCTGTGGAGGCTGAGATGCAAAGAATGAACCAGAGTTGGGGCACTGTACGAAGGATGGCCGATCACCGACCAAAGTGGAATCAATTTGTTGTTGCCCTACAAGATGCCACCAGGCCTGATGCTTTGACGGTCAGCGGCTAAGGATCAAAGAAGAAGAAGAAGCCACATAATAATTTATTCTGAATGAAATAAACAAGAAAGAAGAATCAGTTAAATTTTAGTTGCTGAAAGAGCAAGAACTTATAAGAGATTTTGAGCAATATCATATTAGTTAACTGAAATGGCTGATTGGTACTAATTTCATCCAACTATACACACCACTCCACCCGTGTGTTACCGGGGCCCGAAAGGGGAGCAAAGAATAGTAACACTGCACCCTACCACGCATGTCGTAAAAGGCGACTGAGGAGGGTATGGGCATGGGGCTGTTTACCCCATCCGTAAAAAACTTCGCACAGTGGGCTGATCACCTGCTTGCCAACCAATCTGATTACGGAAACAATGATAGATTGTTTGGTCTGTTTTTGTTCCACAAAGACGCCACTAGGCGTGGTGGAAACAGCGATAGATTGATCAATTTGTTGTTGCCCTAAGACGCCACTAGGCGTACTGGCCACATACTGCTCTGCCGGTTGATGGCTAAGGATGGAAGAAGAAGAAGAAGATACACACCACGAGTGGGTAATAAAGAAAATTATGTGCACATTCTATAATCAATGTGGTGTGGCTATGCCCAGTGCAGATCTCATGAGACAGCTTTGCGTTTGAAGCCCGTGGGAAAGTTAGTAATGAAAAAAGTGGAAGTAGTGACAAGGCAAAGAAAAAAGTTAAAGAGGTGGCAAACATGTAGTACGCAAGAACACACCATATGATAACAGGAAACACCGTAAAATCTCACGTATAATACGCACTCGTGTATAATACGCATGCTTGATTTAGCCCAAAATTTTCTGATAAAATGGAAATTTGTGTATAATACGCACCATAATTTTTCAAGATTTTATTTTATGAAACATTTGTTAAAAAACTGAAAGAAGATGGAAGATGCTGCGCGATAGTAATTCTTCGACGAACTGAAAGACCGTGTCGCTTCATAAAACGAACTGCCCATCCGTATGACGCTTTAAATGCTGTTGTGCCTGTACGAGGTTTTTTAAGTTCCAGAGCTTTAAGTCGGATTTCAATGCATGAAACACCGATGCCTTGTTGCCTTCTATCCACTACCCACTCCAATAATGTTTTTTTCTAGGTCTGGAAGATCTGGTGGTGACCCACGATTCGCCATTTTCTTACTAGGCAACACTTGCAGCGCCTCTTTGTTTTTTCGCCATAATCGAATGTTGCACTCATTAATGGAACAATGTTGACTTGCTGCCCGATTGCCGTTAGATTCTGCATATTTTACCACTAAGAGCTTTTCTGCTGCTGTACAACATTTTCTCAAATTCATTTTTAGGGCTCAAAATAATCAAATGACAAACTTCACAACCAAGCTTAATATCAAAACAGATTGAAGACCAAGAGTGCGAAATGCGTTTTGCAACAATGTCTGACACATAAGAAAACACATGGCACATTCAATTTTGCGCCATTTTCACTCTCAAATTGTGACAAAAACTTGACAGACTTTCCAACGTAGGTTACTTTCGATATCGAAAATTACGTATTTTTTAGTACTCGCGTATAATACGCACCTGAGTTTTAGCGGGCAAAAATGAGTAAAAATTGTGCGTATTATACGCGAGATTTTACGGTACTTACTTAGTCGTTCCCCTTCTACATTTCTAACAATATGCAAGGTGTTGTGTAACCCTGACAGCTTATATTTTATGAATCTTTTAAGACCGGCTGACATACAGATTCACACAACATAGATTGAGGGAATAAATCAAGCCAGGACAATCCAAGGTTTAATTTGACATAATAAATCCAACAGGAAATATTTTCAAAGCATTTCAGGCATTACTTATGACATCATTTGAGGCGCGTTTTTTAAGTAATTCCCGTTTTAAAATAATAAAAAAACCATCATATATAAAAATGATCTATTGCAGCCAAAAGTGGACCACACATTTACATTATTTCTCAACATAGTCACCATTGACTTTAACACATCTCCTTCATTTCGATAGCGCTGCATAAAGTACACATAAAATAGACATCTTGTCCTTCTACCAACTTGGCCAACTTTGGCTAGCTCCGACATCATCCTTCACAATGCTTTTTACTTCCTTTATAAAGCCTGCGTAACAATAATTTGAAGGAAAACTCTATCGGAGCAACCCAATTTCTTCAATGATCATGCACTGTTACAACACAAGGCACATTTGGTTAAGTGAAATCCCATTAAAATATAATGCTTATAATCAAATCAGCTACCGAGCCTTAAAAACTATGCTGACATCAGAGATGCAGAAAGCTACTAGATTACAGACATTGTCCTATAGAAGAGACACATAAAGCATAATCCAGATGGAAAAGTACAACAGTATGTCAATGAAGCCAATGAAGGCAAGACTAAATGATCTGGCAATGGGATGTCTAAAATGTAGCAGCTTTGTCCATCAGGGAAAAAGACTTAAAAGACAGCATCAAGAAGACCTATCTATGAAGACAACACCACTGAAGCTCACCCTATACCCTGTACCATGGGAAAAGGCCAGCGGTACCCTCCAAATTAATACATCAGTCAGTGGTCTCACAATTGGATATCTTTTTCTTTATTGGTCCTGAAAAGGATGTTGGTTGCTTTGTGTCCATTTACAGCGAAGCTGCGATATTTGCGCCTTTCAGCCGACACATCTGACTTCAAAATGGCATTTTCTTATATGAGTATAATGATCTGCAAAAATGAACTGCAACATTGAGTATGATCCAAGAAAGCTTTCCTGAACAATCATGGATACATGCCTACATGGATGGATCAGCAACAAATGCCATTAAGAATGGAGGCCCTGATAACTTCATCTCATATCCTGACAACCACTATGAGTCTAGGCATATTCCCACTGGTAAATTCTGTTCCAACTATACAGCTCTAGAGTTCAAGCTCTAGAGCAAGCTGCAAAAATGATTTATAACACCAACTTTGACTGCCACCAGGTAGTCATCCTCACAGATGCACTGTCTGTACTGCAAGCTCTCCAAGGGTGGTAAAATCCTGCATCTAAGAAATGAACTAAGGAAGGTAGCTGCCAAAAAGTGAACCATACTTCAGTGGATACCATACCATTGTGGTGTATGCAAAAATGAAAAGGCAGATAAACTTACCAAAAAGGGTGGAGAATGTGAACAAGAAGATAACAAAATCACATACTTTGAGAAAAAGAGAGCTATCCAGGCTATCAGAAGAGAACAGAATCAACCCAACGATGACTACCACACTCTTGACTGGCTAGGACAGATCATCATTTTTTGCCCAGGACAGGGCATAACAAACTGAATAAACACATGTACAAGCTACGATTGTCTGCTTCACCACTGTGCACATGTGGATTAAACAAACAAGCTGCTGAGCATGTTCTACAGGATTGCCCTCTGTATAACCAGTTAAGAAAGATATACTGGCCCAATGACTCAACACTAAACCCAAAGCTGTATGTAGCTAAAGAGGAACTCCAGACAAAAGTTGAATTCATCATGAGAACTCATCTGATGGTGTAAACATCAAAGATACGATCGCAAGAAGAAGAAATCAGTTGCATACTGGTTTACAGGAAATTTTAAAAATGGTTGTTATCTGTGGAAACTGGGCCAGGAGCATAATGTAGTAGTGGCCATGTGCCAGTACTAGAAAAAAAAGTTTCATTCTTACTGAAGAAATTAAACAGGGCCTCAAAAATGGCAAGCTATATTTAGCTATAATTGAATTAGAAAAGGAAATGAGTGAGAGGCTTTCAACAAATTCAGATCAAGCCTTCCTGTCCTATGCCATCTGTTCAGTTGTTTTTCCATGTCTTCGCATCCATTTCATATCTGTCTCCATTTCCCTTCTCCGTTTTTTCCCCTCTATCTTATGTCCTTAACATAGCACCGTTTTTCCAGTGTACTTTTTCTTTGTTTCACTTCCTTGCCAGCTTGTTATATTTAAATTACTTCAGAAATTCAACATGATTATTTACATCAACTGTGAAGACCAACCTTGGCAATGGCTAAACAAAATTCTGACCTCAGTGATGCAAGACCATGTAAAAGAAGCTTTAAATAAACAAACTCATGGAAGAACAAACACATTTTGAACAGCAAAATCATATGCAGATCAGGTAGCAAGAGTCAGAATCATGAATATCAGGCACATTTATACATTAACTTTGTGGACACTGAGAATTTATTTCCAGGTTTTTATTGAAGTCTTTGTTGTGTTTACAAACATACTTCAAACACTTCAGTTTGTTGTTAGTCTCAAAACTGAGCCTTGTGATAACAGTATTGATTGGTAGTAATTGTAAAAATCCTTTACATAACTTATGATTTTGTTTGCATGTCATCCAGGAGTGTTATTGGAATGGCTTCTCTAAAGATTCAGACATTAATTCCCAGACAGTTGAAGGCACCAGCTGGAAGAGATTAGGAGAGCATAAAGTAAAACAGTCAGATATACGGAGAAATGAAGGTACACATGTAAATAAGCTTTTTTTAAAAAGCGGTGAAGCATCTCAGTTGAGGCTGAATGCTGGTGTATATAATGTAGGCTTGTGTGCTGTTTTTATTGTGTTACCTCAAGATGTTTGCCACCCTGTGGATCTATCTCCTTCTGGATCATTCTGTAACACTGTTTTCTTCTATAGCTAATTTATTGGAGGAGGGTTTAAAAAGTAATCATGGTGAAATCAAGCATTAAGAGATCTTATAGCTTAAACTACCACATACAAAATATTGATTCTGACATCATGTCTGTAATCTAGCTTGACCTCTAGTTAAAGTGGGAATAGTAGTGTCAGTAACCACATATTATGGAGAACACTCCATGGGTTACACCGCTGCTGTGTTGGTTTATAATAACAACTATAGGCTTGCCCTCCTAAGGGTATGACCACACAACAATGGCTGACAAAAGTAATGAACACCTTTAACAGGTACTTCCCTTTAATAAATATACATACACAATAAGGGCTCACACGACCATAGTAATGCATCAAATACAATAATGAGAAAACCGCTGTAGACCTGCCTTAGCGGCTTAAATTATCACCTCCATACGCGAAGGTACAAACATGGCAAAACTATGACACTCAAAATCATCGACATCTTATCAAACTATGACCTTCTACACTATGGTCAAGGCCCTTCACTGCTCTAGACTTAACAACGTATTTATCCCCAAGGTCCGATAACATGGCACGCACTCAGTTAACAGTCTTACAGTATAGACCACACAGCAATCTCGCTGGCATAAGGGGAAAAACGTCCTTCCTGGACAAGAGACACTTCTCACTGACTAATTTTGCACCTTTTTCCCGTGACTTCCGGTAGTCACATGACCCACCAGTTAGGCTAACCTCGGCCTCTCCCAACTGGCTTTTCGACAAACACAAGACATTAAATGCACTGCAAAATAACGCTGTGACAAGTAACACATTCAATAAGACAGTATGCACATGCTACCAGTCTAGCTGTTGTCTGGAGACATGGGCTGTGGAAAGGGGTAGCTAAGTGCAGAACCTGTTTTACAACTATCAGTAACAGTGTTTCATACATTTATTTCCTAACGAATGAAGGATTGTACCTTCTATACTTCTTAACTCTTAGTATACTTGCTCAAAAACCGCATTTTTACGAGCTGATTTCAGAGAGTACATTTTTAGACATGACTACCTTTACTGATTTTGCATTAAGTAACTTATTTATAATGATAACATAAAGTGTTATATATTAAAATGTAGAAAAATGAATCATCTAAGACATGCACTTAACTTAATTGTTAAGGGGTGTTAAACATGCATGCAACATATACAGTAATGGGTGCAGAAAAATTTTTTAATTGAAAAAAATTGAGAAACAAATATGTATAATTAATTCTGGTAAAAATTCTACCCCTTAACTTACTTTCATTTTAAAGTACATCCATTTTCACATAATGTAGGAAAGTTGGAGTTGTTTCTGAGCACAAATAAAGTTTTTATCACAATTTGAATTTTTTTGGTATATTTAGATAAAGCGCACAAATATTTTAACCTTTATTTACAGACATGACTACCGTTACGGATTTTGCATTAAATAATTTATTTACAATGATAACATGAAGTGTTATATATCTAAATATACTTACTACTTACTTAGTCGTTCCCCTTCTACCGTGAGGTGTAGAGGTTTGGAAGAGAGAGCGCCAGACCATTCTATCAGCTGTCTTCTTCCTGGCCTGGTTCCATTCTAGTCCTCGGTCCTTCAAAGATTGTCTAATGTTGTCCTCCCAGCGGACTCTGGGTCGTCCTGGAGGTCTGAATCCCTGGCTCTTTGTTTCCCATGCTTGTCATGGTAGCCGATCTTCTCCCATTCTGCAGACATGGCCAAATCATCTTAGTTGGGACTGTTCTATTTGGGTCTGCAGCGGATGGGATTTTAGGCCTTGACGGATCATCTGGTTGCGGACCATGTCTCTTCTTGTTACTTCAACCACTTTCCTCAGATACCTCATTTCTGAGGTTTGGATCTGGCTTTTGTGGGTTGTAGTCATTGCCCACGACTCGCATCCATATGTCAAGACTGGGACATAGGTGGAGCGGTATACAGCCATCTTCGTTTTCTTACCAACCTCTTTCTTGCTGAGGAATCCACGATTTATGGCCTGAAAAAGTCTCCCAGCCGCTGCTTTTCGAGTGGCCAACTCTTCTTTGATGCCTCCTTTTCGGTCTATAATAGCTCCGAGATATTTAAAGTGGTCGACCTGCTCCAGGACCTGTTCTCCCAACTTAATCTGATGTTTTCTTTCTTCTCGTGATATCACCATGGATTTTGTTTTAGAGCTGCTTATGACCATCCCTCTCTTCTCCAGATCTTCCTTCCAGACTTGCGGGTTGGATTGGAGATGTGCCTCTGATTTAGCAATCAGGGCAACATCATCAGCAAATGCCAGCTCCGAAATATAGACCTGTCTCATCTTCCAGTACCCCACTGAATACTTTCTTGTTCTCTCCTTACATGTCTTGATGACATCGTCCATAAGGAGTATGAAGAGGTAAGGTGATAGGATATCACCTTGTCTTACACCAGTGGTGGTCCTGAACTCTTCTGACTTATGGTTTGCTGTCCTCACATAATTTCTGCAAGACTTGTAGAAGCTCTGTATAGCATGAATCAGAGGTGCTGGAATATTCTTCCTTGCCAAACAGTCCCAAAGTTTGCTCCAGGGGACCCTGTCAAACGCCTTTTCCAGATCTATGAAACAAAGATGGATCTCACTCTTATACTCAAGGGCCTTTTCACTCAGCTGTCTGAGTGTGAAGATTAGGTCTTGAGTACTTCGGTTTGCTCAGAATCCGCACTGGACCTCATCCAATTGTGGCTCAGCTAGGCATCGGAGTCTCTGCTCTAGGATTCTAGAGAAGATTTTACCAGGGACACTGAGAAGGGATATGCCTCTATGGTTTCCACATTGTCGATTGTCACCCTTTTTGAAAATTGGTGTTATGATGGCAATCTCCCAATCCTTTGGTATGGTCTTGTTGCACCATGCTGCCTGTAGGACCTTTAAGAGTAATAGGTCGCCTGATGTTCCCATGTACTTAACCATTTCTGGTGTTATACCATCATGCCCTGCTGCTTTGCCCATCTTGATTTTCTCTAGTGCTGCCCTCAGTTCTTCCATCTTTATGTCATCTTCACCATCATTGGTTTTCTCTTCTGTGCTAGGGGTTATCATTTCTGATGCTTCACCATGCTCACCATCCAGGAGTTCTGAGAAATATTCTTTCCATCTTTCCATTACTTCCTTCGGGGCAGTAAGCAATTTGCCTTGCTTGTCCTTTATAAATTTGAGAGGGCATTGTTTTTCCTTCCTCATGTTCTTTAGGGTCTTATAGAACAATTTCTGGTTTTCTTGTGCATCTTTTTCTAGCTTTTCTCCAAATTCTTCCAAGGACTTCTGTTTTGCTGCTAGCACTTTGTTCTTTGCTTCTGTTCTGAGTGTCACATATTCTCTATATTTTTCCATTTGTCCTGTTGTGTTTTTAGCTCCTAAGTATTGTTTCCATGCCATTTTCTTCTCTCTCTTATTTTCTCTTTGACTTCCTCTGTCCACCAAGGTGTCCTCTTTCTCTGGTTCCCAAGTCGGACTTCACCGCATGCTTCTGCAGCAGCTGTCTTTATGATATCCTTGAATTTATTCCAGAGGGTTTCCATGTCATCAGGTCGTTCTTCTGTGTTGCTCACTGCTGTAGCAATAAGCCCCTGATATCTGGTCTTGATTTCTGGCTCTCTCAGCTTGTAGGTCCTAATGCTCATTTCTCCTGCTCATTTACTTGGTTTCTTGCATGATGTTGGGCAGTTCTTAGGCTGAGCAACTCTTTCAGTTGTTCGTTTGATTGTTAGCAGGTAGTGATCACTTCCAATCTCTGGCCCCCTCCAGACTCTTGCATCTCGGACATATCTGAATGAGCTTCTCCGAACAATGGCATAGTCGATCACTGACTTCTCATTCTTGGTTGGTTCACATCTAGTGTATGCATGTATGCGCTTATGGGGGAACTTTGTGTTTGTAATGATCAGATTCTGCTCACTGCAGAATCTAAGGAGTCACTTTCCATTGTCATTGAGAGTATCTTCTCCATATTCTAAATATAGAGAAATGAAACCCCTTTGACATGCACTTAACTGAATTATTCAATGATTTTAAACATGCATGCAACATATGCAGTAACGAATGCAGAAAAATTTAAAAACATGCTACATGCTTCTAGCAGTGAACTTTAAATGTAACATTCCAAGCTTGCATACTTCAAAAATAATACACTCTAAACAGGTTACACCATTCTCTACCCACACACATGTACACACATCATGTATATCATGACATATATATATATATATATATATATATATATATATATATATATATATATAAATTATTAACAATATAATATTTGTAATCATTTCAGGACTGTTTGGATGGAAGTTATTCGGACATAAATTGTTATTACTCATTTCTGACACCCAAGGGAAGTAATCAAACAATAAAAATATCAATGAATATGCGATTAGTGACCATATTAAAAAACAATATTTCGAGACACCATATAAAATTATTAAATGTATACTATTAGTTTCATAGTACGCAATGCACCATGAACTATTAACATATCAGACAGAAACAAATACTTCTTAAATAACCTTAAGTTGCATAACTTTAAAACATACTTAATATGATGCCACAAAACATACAGAAGTAACATTGTTTGTGCATGCTATAATTAACTGAAGTTTTTATTATTATTTGTTATTCAATGAATTACAGGTGACCATTCCTGTAACCAGCGACCCCACCTATACTCTAGTGTTGACATTCCAGATGTGAAAATTATGAACAGTTTCATAAAGAGTGAACCAATGCAAAATGCTGCATTCAATCAAGTGTTGCCAGAATTCACAGAAAACAATGTGAGTGAAATGAAAGCTGATGTAAGTATGGCAGCTGCAACACTAAATACAGACAATAACATTGAATCAAGATTAAAAGAGGTACAATCACCAAATGTCACAGACTCTGAGATAATGACTGTAGACATGAATCTGACCCCTGGGACTTATACTGCAGTCTTACAAAATGAAAACTGCAGCAGGAAATCAACAATAGTCTATGATGATTGTACTCTCAATGGTGGAAGTAGAGAAGGTTTTAAATTGTGTGACAGTGTAGATTCAGATGAAATGATAATAAGTAAAAAAGAGAAACTTTTCAGCTGTCGTGTTTGTGGAGTACAGGTTAGCAAGAAAGGTGATCATAATGAACATGAACTTTCACATATAAGAGAAAAGTGTTATATAAGTAATGTTGGAAATATAGAATTAGCTACAAAATCCAGTCTATATCAACAAGAAAGAATACAAAAAGCACAGAAGCATTCTAAATATGATCATATTGGTACAGAGGCTGCTCATCTTGGTTATCTAAAGCCACACGTAATGCAGCATAAAGAAGAACTACCTAACAAGTGTGGTGGTCTTAGTAGGTTTTCTAGGACTGATTATCCAAAGAAACCCATAATGCAGCATAATAGTGAGACACATTACAAATATGATGTCAGTGGAGCAGAATTTTGTCAAAGTGATCACAAGATGACAAATACAGAAGGAGAATCTTACATGTGTGATGACCTTACAGGACAAAAACTTCATTTAAAATGGTACAGAAGTCGACATACAGAAGAAAAACCTTATAATTGTGATGTTTGTGGAGCAGAATTTTCTCATAGTGGTGCTTTAAACAGTCACAAACAGACACACACAGGAAATAAACCTTATAAGTGTGATGTTTGTGAAGCAGAATTTTCTCGAAATGATCATTTAAAGAGTCACAGAAGGACACACACAGGAGAGAAACCTTATAAGTGTGATGTTTGTGGAGCAGCATTTTCCCAAAATGAACATTTAAAGAGTCACAGAAGGACACACACAGGAGACAAACCTTATAAGTGTGATGTTTGTGGAGCAGCATTTTCTAGAAATGAACATTTAAAGTGTCACAAAAGGACACACACAGGAGAGAAACCTTATAAGTGTGATGATTGTGGAGCAGAATTTTCTCAGAGTGGTGCTTTTAAGCAACATAAAAGGACACACACAGGAGAGAAACCTTATAAGTGTGATGTTTGTGGAGCAGAATTTTCTTGTAGTAGCAATTTAAATTGTCACAAGAGGACACACACAGGAGAGAAACCTTATAAGTGTGATGTTTGTGGAGCAGAATTTTCTCATAATAGTGCTTTAAAGAGTCACAAAATTACACACACAGGAGAGAAACCTTATCAGTGTGATGTTTGTGGAGCAGGATTTTCTTATAGTGGTGATTTAAAGAGACATAAAAGGACACACACAGGAGAGAAACCTTATAAGTGTGATGTTTGTGGAGCAGAATTTTCTGATAGAAGTGCTTTAAAGAAACACACAAGGACACACACAGGAGAGAAACCCTTTAAGTGTGATGTATGTGGAGCAGAATTTTCTCAAAATGAACATTTAAAGAGTCACAAAAGAACACACACAGGAGAGAAACCTTATAAGTGTGATGTTTGTGGAGCTGAATTTTCTCACAGTGGTGCTTTAAAGAGTCACAAAAGGACACACACAGGAGAGAAACCTTATAAGTGTGATGTTTGTGGAGCTGAATTTTCTCACAGCGGTGCTTTAAAGAGTCATAAAAGGACACACACAGGAGAGAAACCTTATAAGTGTGATGTTTGTGGAGCAGAATTTTCTCAAAATGAACATTTAAAGTATCACAAAAGGACACACACAGGAGAGAAACCTTATAAGTGTGATGTTTGTGGAGCAGAATTTTCTCAGAGTGGTGCTTTAAAGTGTCATACAAGGACACACACAGGAGAGAAACCTTATAAGTGTGATGTTTGTGGAGCAGAATTTTCTCAGAGTGGTGCTTTAAAGTGTCATACAAGGACACACACAGGAGAGAAACCTTATAAGTGTGATGTTTGTGGAGCAGAATTTTGTCATAGTAGTGCTTTAAAGAGTCACAAAAGTACACACACAGGAGAGAAACCTTATTAGTGTGATGTTTGTGGAGCAGAATTTTCTCAGAGTGGTGCTTCAAAGTTTTACACAATGACACACACATTAGAGAAACCTTATATATGTTATGTTTGTGGAGCAGAATTTTCTCATAGTGGTTCTTTAAAGAATCACAAAAGTACACACACAGGAGAGAAACCTTATCAGTGTGATGTTTGTGGAGCAGGATTTTCTCATAGTGGTGATTTAAAGAGACATAAAAGGACACACACAGGAGAGAAACCTTATCCAGTGTGATGTTTGTGGAGCAGGATTTTCTCAGAGTGGTGCTTTAAAGTTTCACACAAGGTCACACACAGGAGAGATACCATATAAGTGTGATGTTTGTAGAGCAGAATTTTCTCAAAATAAACATTTAAAGAGTCACAAAAGGACACACACATGAGAAAAACCTTATTAGTGGGATGTTTGTGGAGCAGAATTTTCTCAGAGTGGTGATTTAAAGTCACAAACAGACACACACAGGAGAGAAACCTTATATGTGTAATGTTTGTGGAGCAGAATTTTCTCAAAATGAACATTTAGTGTGTCACAAAAGGACACACACAGGAGAGAAACCTTATAAGTGTGATGTTTGTGGAGCAGGATTTTCTCATTGTGGTGTTTTAAAGTGTCATACAAGGACACACACAGGAGAGAAACCTTATAAGTGTGATGTTTGTGGAGCAGAATTTTGTCATAGTAGTGCTTTAAAGAATCACAAAAGTACACGCACAGGAGAGAAACCTTATAAGTGTGATGTTTGTGGAGCTGAATTTTCTCAGAGTGGTGCTTCAAAGTTTCACACAACGACACACACATTAGAGAAACCTTATATATGTTATGTTTGTGGAGCTGAATTTTCTCATAGTGGTTCTTTAAAGAATCACAAAAATACACACACAGGAGAGAAACCTTATCAGTGTGATGTTTGTGGAGTAGGATTTTCTCATAGTGGTGATTTAAAGAGACATAAAAGGACACACACAGGAGAGAAACCTTATCCAGTGTGATGTTTGTGGAGCAGGATTTTCTCAGAGTGGTGCTTTAAAGTTTCACACAAGAACATACAGGAGAGAAAACTTTTAAGTGTGATGTTTGTGGAGCAGAATTTTCTAAAAATAAACATTTAAAGAGTCACAAAAGGACACACACATGAGAAAAACCTTATTAGTGTGATGTTTGTGGAGCAGAATTTTCTCAGAGTGGTGATTTAAAGTCACAAACAGACACACACAGGAGAGAAACCTTATATGTGTAATGTTTGTGGAGCAGAATTTTCTCGAAATGATTTTTTAAAGAGTCACAAAAAGACACACACAGGAGAGAAACCTTATAAGTGTGATGTTTGTGGAGCATAATTTTCTCATAGTGGTGATTTAAAGAGACATAAAAAGACACACAGAAAAGAAACCTTATAAGTGTGATGTTTGTGGAGCAGAATTTTCTCATAGCAGTGCTTTAAAGAGTCACAAAAGAACACACACAGGAGAGAAACCTTATCAGTGTGATGTTTGTGGAGCAGGATTTTCTTATAGTGGTGATTTAAAGTGACATAAATGGACACACAGTAGAGAAACCTTATAAGTGTGATGTTTGTGGAGCAGAATTTTCTCAAAATGAACATTTAAAGAGTCACAAAAGGACACACACAGGAGAGAAACCTTATAAGTATGATGTTTGTGGAGCTGAATTTTCTCATAGTTGTGCTTTAAAGAGTCACAAAAGGACACACACAGGAGAGAAACCTTATAAGTGTGATGTTTGTGGAGCTGAATTTTCTCATAGTGGTGCTTTAAAGAGTCACAAAAGGACACACACAGGAGAGAAACCTTATCAGTATGATGTTTGTGGAGCAGAATTTTCTCGAAATGAACATTTAAAGTGTCACAAAAAGACACACACAGGATTGAAACCTTATAAGTGTGATGTTTGTGGAGCAGAATTTTCTCAGAGTGGTGCTTTAAAGTGTCATACAAGGACACACACAGGAGAGAAACCTTATAAGTGTGATGTTTGTGGAGCAGAATTTTCTCAGATTGGTGCTTCAAAGTTTCACACAACGACACACACATTAGAGAAACCTTATATATGTTATGTTTGTGGAGCAGAATTTTCTCATAGTGGTTCTTTAAAGAATCACAAAAGTACACACACAGGAGAAAAACCTTATCAGTGTGATGTTTGTGGAGCAGGATTTTCTCATAGTGGTGATTTAAAGAGACATAAAAGGACACACACAGGAGAGAAACCTTATCAGTGTGATGTTTGTGGAGCAGGATTTTCTCAGAGTGGTGCTTTAAAGTTTCACACAAGGACACATTTAAAGTTTCACACAAGGACACAAAGGAGAGAAAGCAAGTGTGACACACACAGGACACACACAGAGGAGAGAAACCTTATATGTGTAATGTTTGGGGAGCAGAATTTTCTCGAAATGATTTTTTAAAGAGTCACAAAAAGACACACACAGGAGAGAAACCTTATAAGTGTGATGTTTGTAGAGCATAATTTTCTCATAGTGGTGATTTAAAGAGACATAAAAGGACACACAGAAAAGAAACCTTATAAGTGTGATGTTTGTGGAGCAGAATTTTCTCATAGCAGTGCTTTAAAGAGTCACAAAAGAACACACACAGGAGAGAAACCTTATAAGTATGATGTTTCTGGAGCAGAATTTTCCCAGAGTGGTGCTTTAAAGTTTCACACATAGACACACACAGGAGAGAAACCTTATAAGTGTGATGTTTGTGGAGCAGAATTTTGTCATAGTAGTGCTTTAAAGAGTCACAAAAGGACATACACAGGAGAGAAACCTTATAAGTGTGATGTTTGTGGAGCAGAATTTTCTCAGTGTTGTGCTTTAAAGTTTCCTACAAGGACACACACAGTAGAGAAACCTTAAAAGTGTGGTGTTTGTGGAGCAGAGTTTTCTCAAAATGAACATGTAGTGTGTCACAAAAGGACACACACAGGAGAGAAACCTTATAAGTGTGATGTTTGTGGAGCAGAAATTTCTCATTGTGGTGCTTTAAAGTGTCACACAAGGACACGCAAAGGAGAGAAACCTTATAAGTGTGATGGTTGTGGAGCAGAATGTTCTCAGAGTGGTGCTTTAAAGTTTCACACAAGGACACACACAGCAAAGAAACCTTTTAAGTGTGATGTTTGTGGAGCAGAATATTCTCAAAATAAACATTTAAAGAGTCACAAAAGGACCCACACAGGAGATAAACCTTATAATTGTGATGTTTGTGGAGCAGAATTTTCTCAAAATGATCATTTAAAGTGTCACAAAAGGACACTGTTGAATGTCGCCCAATGTTGAATGTACATGTTTGTTTCTCACTGTACCAGTTCTAAAGCTGCTGTACTCATACTCAATGGGCCGTACTGACCATTACTGTAAGATGTTAATATTCTGTAGGAGGAAAGTTCTGTGGCCACTACTGTAGAAGAGTATATGTGTTGTTACCGCCATACAGGCTACCAATGCAGAAGTAATATCTTCTCTTAATAAAACGCCACACAGGCAAGCATTGTAGGAGTACGTTGTTGATGTCTGTATGTTCCCAGTTATATGAAAAACTATGTTGGTCTCCACTGCAGGAGTATGTTGATATCTTACAGTACAACACACCGTTCCTGCCACATGTATAAGTCAATGAGGTTGGTAAAGACTGTTACGGTTCAACAATTTATTACATTACATCATGTCAACATCACACACAAATGTACTGTCATTAGGATATGGATCAAGCACATTTAACATCATGTAACAGCATAAGTTCATAATGCGGACCGATCCAGACATTCCCCGAAAACAGCTCAAGAACGGTCCTTATATGGACAGCTGTATAGTAACAAGGGGATATCAGCTGAGTTAAGTCCATATACAGACCGATCTAAACGTTCCCCGAAAAGAGACTAGACACGGCCTTATATGGACATCATATCAGCAACTTTATAAAGACAAGGAAGATTACAACTAGAACTAACTTGTAGCCAAAGAATTACTGTCTGTAAACTCCTTTTGACCATGATAAAAGGTTACATGTCTATCTGACTGTAACAGTCTACCGCACCCCCCCCGGGGGAAAAAAAATGATAACATCATTTTTTTTAAGAAAAAATACATTGACTGGTAAAACAAATGAGGGCGGTAGAATGTAAATATCTATACTTAAGCATAGTCTAAATAACAACATAACAATACCAAAATGAGGGTAACTTAAAGGGATGTAAATAGGATGACAAGATATCTGAAGAAAAGTGACAAAATAGAAGAAGACGACAAAGACATGATTAAACTAATGAATGATTTAATTTTTTTTTTTTTTTTGTTTTTTTTATTAGGATTTGGAGGACATATTTTTTTTTTTTTTTTTTTTTTTCTTTAAAAATGAAATAATTGGAGCTTGTTCAAACAGGCTTTTAAGACATACAGGTTGTTGGCTGAATGAGATCAATAAAAAAAATTTTATCGCCACAAAATCTGGCTAATAACATATCTCATATTCCGGTGCTGCAGATATTTACATTTCTCTCTGCTCCACTTCACGTTTTTTTAAATTATAATTGGTGCCTCATTGGGGACGTTTTAATGAGCAGGGTTTTACGCATCTAGATATTGTTTCTTATATTTGTTTCTTTTTTCCACTCAACTGTTTTATTATTTGTTCCTTTTAGGTCTGGGCGGGATTTGTTTGGATTCGTACACATTTTTTTTTTTTTTTTTTTTTTTATTTGGGAGGAAGAAGTGGGTGCAGGGGTTAGTGATGCTG
>JAMPIV010005423.1:0-439231 GCA_024509875.1 Oreohelix idahoensis | reverse complement strand
AGAACATATTTTAGGTGCTAAACAGACCACCACCAACAGTAACACCTGATTTTAATAATGAAACATCCACAACCACTTTGCCAATAACTTGCGATGAATTCACGCTGGACGAGATCAAACAAGCCGTTAAAAGATTAAAAAATTTTAAAGCTGCTGGAGTTGACGAAATTTCAGGGGAAATGATTAAAGCAGTTAATGACAACAACCTCTTGAGAATTTTAGATATTATAAATGAAGTATGGAGAGAAGAACAACCACCACAACAATGGAAAGACAGTATTATTGTAAAGTTACCGAAGAAAGGTGATCTATCAGACTGTAATAACTGGCGTGGTATATCTCTATTATCAGTACCTGGAAAATTATTATGTTGCATGATGTTAGAAAGACTTAAATTGCATGCTGACGAAAAGATCAGAGAAGAACAAGCGGGTTTCAGGCCGAAACGATCATGTATTGATCAAATATTCACACTAAGAACAATTATAGAAGAATCAGTGGAAAGGCAATCGCCACTTATTATCACCTTCGTCGATTTTCAAAAAGCCTTTGATAGTCTACACCGCCCATCATTGTGGAAGATACTTACAATCTATGGTTTTCCAACAAAATATGTGAATATAATCAAAGCGCTATATGACAATGCAAGATGTTGTGTTAGAACAAATAAAGGGAATACAGAATGGTTTACAGTAGAAACAGGGGTGAAACAAGGCTGTATTATGTCACCACTACTTTTTGGAATAGCTATTGATTGGGTTATGAGAAACTATACCCACAATGAACAATTGGGTATAAAATGGACAAATGGAAAATTCCTGGGGGACCTGGATTTCGCAGATGATGTAGCATTCTTAAGTTCAACACCAAGACAATCCCAAGAAGCAATAAATAATTTGTGTCATCTCTCGGTTAAAATTGGTCTCCAAATAAATGCCTCTAAAACTAAAGCTATGAACTTTTCTAACGAGACCTTTGATATCATCTTGAACGGGGAAAAACTACAGAAAGTTGAAAGTTTCAATTATTTAGGCAGTAAAATGACTCAGGATGGTGACACAACAAGAGAAATCCATACTAGAATTGCTTTGGCAGCTAGCGCCTTCAATAGATTATCTAACATTTGGAAATTACGATCATTGAATATACATACCAAGCTTCGTCTGTTTAATTCAAATGTTATCTCAGTGTTAACATACGGCTGTGAGAGTTGGAAAATAACAAAATCATTGGAGAACAAGCTGAATACATTCGAGAACAAATGTCTTAGAAAACTCATGAACATCAGTTGGAAAGAATTCAAGACTAATCGACAAATAAGAGAAGACTCTAGGCAGAAATATGTCTCCGACTATATAAGGAAAAGACGATGGTCATATATCGGTCATGTCCTACGAATGCAAAACAACAGAATACCACTACAGGCGCTCACTTGGGTTCCTGAGGGTAAGCGGAAAAAAGGAAGACCAAAAGAAACACTCAGAAGAACAATAATAAGAGAAGGAAGAACGTTGGGCCTAAATAATGTGCAAGAGCTAAGAGGAGTGGCGTCACAACGAACAACCTGGAGAGCACTGGTTTCTGCCTTATGCGCCGTGTTTGGCGCTTAAAGAATTTATTATTATTTATTATTTATTATATTTTCAAGAAAAAATAATTTTGATTTAAACCTTTGTTGGCTTTTAATTATTCTTTCTCCACAAGGATCAATATCGAGTATTATCTGAAGATATTTACACTGTTTCATTCCTTCTCCCGACCCGCCAATTAAAATAGTGGTAGTCATCACGAGATTTTGTGAATCAATATGGAATGTTTTGTAATACAACGCGCTTTACAAATTGGTGATAACCGATTTTTAGTGATAGCTGCACGTTGTGGTGTCCAAGATAAATTGTGAATATTTTGAAGTGAGTTGTATTTTTTTTTTTTAATTAAGTTTTTGGTACGCTTGCACGCAACGCGTCACTTTCAACCATTAACCATGTGCATGGTTTGTTATATTAGGGTGTCTTAGTGTATATTCTGATCTATTTATTGATTGATATTTTACGACGGTCGCCAATGATATTATATAAAGATTTCGAACAGAAGGATTGAGTTCGAGGAAGGATATGTTTTTCCAGAGAAGTATTGCAAATCGCAACTTTATTAAATTAACTCCATTTCTGGGGTTCGATACTTCAGTGATAACCGTGATGGCACTGCTAGTAAATATTCCAGATATGTGAAGTACTAAGGAGGACTGTAGGAGCATTCAAATGTACTCGTATTATGAATCAAATGCCATGAACTGTAATGTATTATCTCACGTGAATAAATATGGATGTATTTGTTGGACCAACTACACCGACGTTGAAGTCCATTTCTTATGAACCATCTTGAAACCAGCCATTGACCACCCAGACACATTCGCATTAAATCTAGCACGATTTGCTCATCATCATCAACCACACTATATCAAACAAACTAAACACCAGCTCGCAACAGATGTACACATGACTTTAATTGTTTAGCGAAAGATGTTGCATTCATTTAACTTACTATTACGATTGTCTGCTTCATTTCATCTATTTACGTTGGTGCATATTTGTATATTATTTATTGCTTTGCATTTTTGATGTTGATCATAAATTAATTAAGTGACTACTGATGCTAGACTTGACTGATAGGCGTTATGTGACGGTGTGAGGTATGTGAGTGCATGTATTGCTACCATCATTTTTTAAAATATGTTTACTATTAGTTATGGCGACCTCTCATTGCGGTTAAATAGGATTTTGTCTAATAGGAGACATTGGCATTGGTATTAAACGGCAACCACACTTTTAGTGTTTAATTGCCTACCCTATGGCAGAAACCCGGGTGCTATAATAGTTCTTATTTATAGTGAAGTTTGATGTTACCATATTTCACTCTGGTGTTGGTATACTCACACCACAGAAATAATGAACAATTTGTTTCCACTATTTTGCGGGAGGGGGGGGGGGAAGGGAGGGGGGAAGGAGGGTAATATTATAAGTAAAATTCATAACAATTGTGCTTAATATAGGTTTATCTCAGTGGGGCTCTTTGTTTGTTTATTTTATACGGGTCACTGGAAAAGACGGGTGAGTGACGTTACGCCGCTATGCTTGGCTGGCTCACGTGAGATTAGAGGGACAGAAGTACGGGGCAGGAAGCATTGTGTGTGATGGCGAGTGGACGTATGTATTTGAGGTCCTTCGTGTTAAAGTGTTTAAAATGGAGTTCTATGAATAATAATACACCAAGATCTTTGGTGAGATATATCCAGTCATCTAGTTATTTGAAGTGACCAGAAGTATAATTGTTCGGTGTTGAGTGTTCATTTAAATAAATCATATTTGAGAGCTACATGACAGCGTTCCTGACATGAACCGACTATCGACGGTATTTCGTCCACTTCATATTATCTGCCAGTACCTGTTGGCATGACCTATCTATTTGTGGAGCTACGTGCTGTCCAAAATAAACCGTATTTCGCCCACTTAGTCAGTTGTAACTTAAATGCTTCTAAGTGGTGTTGGCTGGTTGCGGTGTCAGAAAGATTTACTACCCTAGCTGGTATCGTGGCCAAAGGAACCATCCTGAAATATAATATTAACATTCATGATAGAAAACGAAACGTAACAGCTACATCCTAAAGTTATTTTTTAAATATTATATGTAACCATGTGAGATGCTTCTCGTATCCCCATGTGGTAGACACACCATAGGCTGGGAGCCCTTGCTCTACAGGACTTAAAATCTCATCATTCCTGTACGTTAGTCTATGCGATTAATTTTTACGTCTATTTATTAAGTTAACTATGGCTTTGTGGCGTGGAGTTTGTAGAGCTAGGTAGACCATTCCTCCAGTTCCAGAGAAACAAATAATCTGCTTGTATGCAGCCCTGTCACCGTAATGAATATGTGCTACTTTCTTATTCATGTAAGTCAAGAATCAACTTATCCAATTAAGAACAACACTGTATCTTAGATGCAATGAATTTAGTAGCTGATGGTTAAACATCTCTTGGTGTTTCGAGGACCACCAGTAAATTTCGAAAGTCACAAAATATTGTTGTCGTACTTCCAAAAACAAAAACTTCATTACGAATGTGTTTTTCTGTAACCGCTGTTTCTCTTCCTCTGTCACATTTTTTGTCTGTGCTTATTTACAATAGCACTGGTCGTTCAAAGCCGAGTGGAACAATCCCAGTTACTGTGGTTTGGTCACGTCTGTAGTATTGGAGAAGAACGGCTGCCACGACACATATGGAAAGACAATTGCCAGGGATCCAGATCTCCAGGACGGCACATAGTTTGCTGGGAGGACAACATTAGACAATCCCTGAAGGACCGAGGACTGGACTGGAAGCAGTTTACATGATAACATGGCGCTCTCTCTGGCTAACCTCTACACCCTAAGGTGGAAAAGGTTTGTGTCGTTTGGTTTTAAGGACCATCTTCACTGCACACGGACAACTCCATCAGTGCTCCCATCTCCTCCCTTAGATCTCACGGAGGATATCAGCACAGTGCACGAACACCAAAGCACAGGCGAGAATCCCAAATGTATGTATTTAGGAATCATACATTCTATAAATATTTTTTTATCAGAAAGGTTTTCTTAATTTTGTAAATTCTGCTTGGGCAAGGTCCGTAAGGCCTACTCTTTACGATTTCCAACTGCAAGGGAATTTTTTAACGTGTGCAACTTGCACTCGGAACCTACTATTTGTTCGTCCTTATCCGAGAAGGCTAGGCTTCCAATCACACTACCTAGGGGATCATCGGGAGTATGACATGATTAGGACCCAGTGGTTCTGAAAAAATTCCATCATAAATATTCCTTAGACTAGGAACCGAACCCTATCCCTTTATAATTAGAGGCCGCCATACTTCTTAGTCACTTCGGCCCCTAGGGTAGAAGAGAAAATACTAATGTAAGAAAATGTGTATTAAAGATTGACGAATGCGCTATTTGGCGTCGATGAAACTTTTCGGCGCGCACATTTATTTTTTTAAATTACTCCTTCTGGGGCTCAAAGTGAGGTCTATTGACTTTATTAAGTAGAATGTGTAAAATTATGTGTGATCCCTGCCCTGGCTAATACACTTTGATTTTAGCCAAAAGGCCGAGAAGCGATGCGCACATTTTTTTTTAAAGTGAACTTTATTTGCTTTTCATTTCATATTACATAACTTTGTATTTTACAACAAAGAATATAAGAAAAAAAACAACTTATATAATGACTCCCGTGCCTTCACCCGTATCTCTTGTACACATACATACACGAATCAAATCAAATCAAAATTAAAATTTAGGAATACCTTAATAAGGTAACTAAGAACCAAATCAGAATAACCATGTGGTGTATGTGCATTCCCGACACAAGTGTATAAAAAGGAGCTTGGATAGATATTGTTGGAACGCCTTTGTATATGTATCATACCATCCATGTTTTTGATAAATTTCTTCATTTCTTTAGATGGAAACAAATACCAGGCAAACAACATGTTTGTAGGAAAGGCCTGTTGCTCGTTGTCTTTTCGTACATTTTTCACATTTTTCCCAACTGATCTTTACTCACATAAGCATTCAAAACCATGAGCATTCTCAATTTGTCACAATCTACACATATATGTATATTCCTAAATAGAGTATAGTATCTGGGGGTTACTGAAAAAACAAGGAAGAAATATGGTGTACTTCACCCTCGGCATGCTGTGCTAGGCGACTAATATGGGATTGTCCAGGTCATGCCAACCTCATCATGTTTAAAAAACAAGGAAGAAATATCGCGTTCTTCACCCTCGGCATGCTGTGCTAGGCGACTAATAATGGGATTGTCCAGGTCATGCCAACCTCATCATGTTTAAAAAAAAAAAAAAAAATGTCCTGTCCGCCAACAGTATTATTATTATTTTTTTAATTTTTTTTCCCCTTGTAGAACCGGTGTATTCAACACAAACATCGTTTTATTGCAATTTTAAAGATAAAGTTTCCTGAATTATATGATTTGAGATAAGTCAAAAATTAATCAAATGCATTGGGAGTACTTTTGGCCTCCAGAGCAGAAGGGCAGTGGCGTATTCTCTATGTGTGCTGTGCGTGCTGCGCACACCTATGCGCGAAGGAAAATAAAAATTTAATTTATTATTCTATAAAATATTTCTCCTCTAAGTTCTGCTTTCGGACCGCACGCATCAGGACAACGGGTTTTCCCGCATAGAATCTACGAGTACATCTAGTTTCAGTTTCACAGAAGCGTTTTATAGTGCAATTTTTATTGGTTGTAGCAATCGCCCGAAGTTTCTCGGGTAATTCCGTCACAATGCGTGCTGGACCGTTCGGATTCACGTCTAAAGACTGGTTTGTGTGAAACCGGGTCGTGGGCAGATACGACAATACAATGCGAATATGCGTGCGGTGGCCTAGCAGCTCTCGAGTTGTAAAAATCGCCAGTGTTTTTTGTGATTAATTTTTGTTAGTTGCCGGGAATGCAGATTATTACAGTGACAGTGAGTTTCAAGTTGTAAGTTAATTAGTATTTCGAAGATAATTGACATATACCCCTAATAACTATCGTTGCGTAATTGAATATAGATGGTTTTTAAATTAAGAGGGGAAGAAGTTAAATAGTAGGCGTGCATATTCATTTTAAGTAGCAGCACGCCTAGCTCGCATTACCAGGATACGCCACTGCTGAAGGGTGGATCGGAGATACAAAGGGCTGTCCTGGGAGAGAAGGAAATCTATGAGGGCCCCGGTTTAAAAATAGCGGTCAGTATGCGTTGTAGAACGGTTGTGAACAAGGTTCAATAGGAGATGGTTAGCACGCACACCTGAATAGCCTCGAGAAAGCTAGCACACAGGAAGGACAAAGTAGAGAATATAATTTTATAAACTAATAAAACGGTATTTAATCAGTTTTACTAATAACAGTTCACATGAGACAAGGGACGTTTCGGGTTTTACCCTTCGTCAGCCACAAACAGGTGACAAAGACAAAAATTACATATAGGTACTACAAAACTATACGATGATGAGAAACAAACAACAAATGGGCGATCGTAAAATCTAAAAGAAAAGAAATACTGAAACAAGAAAGTAAATAATCCAACGAAACGAAAAAAAGAAGAATAAACAAAACTGTGGAACTAGTTAAAGTTAGCTTAGCTCGATGCAAATAATCCGTGGAAGAAAGCGGTAGTCTCTTGTCACAGGATACGCAAGGAAGTGACGTGCGATAGCGACAAAACAAGAGATATAAAAAGATACGAAACGAACCAAAGCAAAAACACAAAAAGATAGATCATAAAGACAACGAATAAAGAATGAAAAAGAGAAAAGCTACCAGAATTTATGCAAAATGATGTTGTATATTTAAACCGCCGGGAGCTAGAACGCCCATTTTAAAAATAAGGCGGTTCTCCAACGAAAAGCGAGTCTTGTCATTACCGGCACATGAACGCAGGGCAGTGACATGTATATCGGAATTACCTGAATGGTCCGGTCTATTGAAATGAAGGGCCACCGGTAAATGTTTGTCCTGATAGATGTCATTCAAGTGCTCACGAAACCTGTCTGCCAAACGCTTACCAGTTTCACCAATATAGGTCATGCCACATCTCTTGCAGATGATAGCATAAATCAGGTTTCTGGATTCGCACGTAAAAGACTCTCTAATAATAAATATTCCTTTAGGAAAAGTGACTGTCTGAGCTTGGAGTACAAACGGACAGGTCTTGCATATCCGGCGTTGGCACGGTTTAGTACCAAAGTAAGATGGGCTAAAATGTCGCAAGCGACTGTGTACAAGAATATCCCTAAAATTCCTATCCTTACGATAAGCTACCAAAGGTGTATCACGAAATAACTCTTTGGTATCAGGATCAGAGTTGAGAATAGGCAGATGTCGAAACAGAATTCTCTTTACCGCCAGGCAGTGAGGATGGAAAGTTAGAACCAGTTTGAGTCTGTCAGATTGGACAGAAGGTTTAGTAGTGAGTGCCGTCTGACGAGTGACGCATGTGATACGATTAAGGGCATCAGATAACACATGTTCTGGATAAAGACGTCGGCGAAAGAACTCAAGCATCTCTTGAGCTCGCTGATGAAAATCATCGTCATCGTGACATAACCGACGCAAGCGA
This sequence comes from Oreohelix idahoensis, assembly GCA_024509875.1. Classification (NCBI taxonomy): domain Eukaryota; kingdom Metazoa; phylum Mollusca; class Gastropoda; order Stylommatophora; family Oreohelicidae; genus Oreohelix; species Oreohelix idahoensis. Next base: position 431,068 of record JAMPIV010005423.1, on the reverse strand, counting down.
AGAAGTTGAGAAAAGGGAATGGAATTTTTACAGCTAAGAGGATGCGATGAAGTATAAAGAAGGAAACCATGAGCGTCAGTAGCCTTATAATAGACAGACGTTTTAAGACCAATAGGGCTAATAGTCACAGTGATGTCAAGGAAGTTCACTGAGGTCGTAGAAATTTCAGAAGTGAATTTGATGGCAGGATTGAAATTACCAACATAGTCGATAAATCGACGTAGGTCTACCTCAGACATGTAAGTAATGCCAATACCATCATCAATGTAGCGGCGGTAAAACTCGGGTATTGGCCCATCATAATTTTGAAAGACCAAATATTCAAAGTGGCCCATAAAAAGGCAAGCGTAACTAGGGCCCATCTTAGTCCCCATAGCAACGCCACTGATTTGGCTGAAGAATTGGCCATTAAACTCAAAAGAGTTGAGATTAAGAACCAACTCAGCAAGGCGAAGAAGCGGACCTGTACTTATAGTAAGATCAGTACGCTGGTCGAGAAAAAATTGGAGTGCCTTAAGACCATCAGCATGTGGAATAGAAGTATAAAGGGAACAAACATCTAGAAGGAAAAGACGGTAAGTACGATCAGGCGTGAATCTGATAGAATCAAAGGTAGTGATAGCATGAGTAGTGTCTTTCAAATAAGAAGGCAGAGTGGCGACCAAAGGCTGGAAAATACTATCAAGGAATTCAGAAATACGTTCAGTGGGACAAGAGCAGGCTGAAACAATAGGCCTACCAGGGTTAGCAATTTTATGCACCTTAGGAAGCATGTAGAAGGAAGGCTTACCAAGACTACTATCAAAAATATGGAGAGATAAAGCACCAGAAGGGAGATGATCATCATGGACAAGGCCCCGGATAGTCACATAAACAGTATGATTATTCCGGACTGTAGCATCACCAGAACAAGGTGAGTAAAAGGTGGTGTTACCTAGCTGCGTAACTCCTTCGTGAATGTATAAGTCCTTACGCCAAACAACCACAGCACCACCTTTGTCAGCCGGCTTGATAACAATATCATCACGGTTTTTAAGGCGTGACAATGCCCGCCATTCAGAAGACGTGAGGTTAGATCGACGGAGACGGCGTAGATTGAGCTGGTCAATGTCATGTAAAGTATTGGCAATATATAAATCCAGAGCACGAGAAGCTCCTGGAGCTGGAGTCCAGTCTAGTTTACGTTTGCCGAAACGACGAAAGATATCATCAGTATCAGAAACCCTGGTAGAATCATTACCATTACGATGGTAATATTTGAGACGCATGCGGCGATGGAAGCTGTGAACATCCTGAAGCAGAGAATATTTGTCAAAATTAGAACGAAGAGGAACAAACTTAAGACCTTTGCTCAAGACAGACACTTCATCAGGACAAAGTAGGAGTGTAAAGGGGTAGTATGGTCAGGTTTCCTAAGATGTGTCCATTTTACAACGTACAATAAAATACATTCATAAACCGTAGGTACAATGTAAGAAAAGTAAATATCAAAGTTGGACATTTCTGTACATTCTTGTAAAATTTGATTGTGTATATACATAAACCAATAAGTACAAGGTGGAACAATTTTCCAAGATTGAACCTTATTTCTGTTTATGTAAAATTAGATTGTGTACATAGAACATATATATCTTTTTTTTCTCCCTAATCTTTGTTCATATAAATGAAACAGTACATTTTCAAGGTATCAGAATCAATATTCACATATAAGTATATTCATAAAAACAGTGTAGTACCCTTGCATTCTAGCATTTATACTGATATGAATTCATGAAAACACACACTCACGGTTATGCAGCAATACATTTTGCGAAACGACATACTGTCTAAACATGAAACAAAAATGTGAAAATCAAGAGAAAAAAAAAATGAAATTTTATAACAAATGTGGTCTATTTTACATATAGGAAATTACTTCATCGGTTTAAAGAAAAACAACATGGTCTGATGTACGTTTCGTTATTACATAGTAAAAAAATTTTCGCAAGCACACACTCACAAATAAAAAATCGTAGGTATGGATGCCTTCGTTCCGAAGATGTAGGGCAGTCAGAACATTGGCACCTGGAGATAAATGGGTGGAATAGGGCACAAGTGAAAGCCCCAGGTAGGCGAGTGGTCGGTATGTATAACGGACAGCTTTGTTCTCAGTCGTGTGCAGGCTTCAAATTAAAGATGTAATAGTTGAGCACACCCCTGAGTCGTCTTTCAAGAGGCCAACACGCCCGGTTGTGGAATCATAATTTACATGTTTAAGGTGTTTTCTTGGTTATCGTCCTCCTCTGCGTTGTTTATGAAGTCGATTACAAGCTTAGCAGGTGAAAGGATCTGTGGTGAGTTTGTTCCGCTGATAGATTGGTGTTTCTGGTACTGTCTTTTGTCTTGTGTGTCCAGGTGGACAGTGGTGCTGTATTTTTGGTTACTGGTGTTGCTGGATTCTGACCGCGTGTCGCTCTTGTTGGTTTCTCTGTGGTAGTCGGTGTTTTGATTTCGTGTCTTGTGGTTTCTCAATCTGTGCTAGGACTACTGGGAGCAGAGTGCCGCTTTTGTTTCTTATTGTACCTGGTGACGACTTCGAAGCCGTCATCTGCCGGTTGGGCCTTCGACTCTTGAGCTTTCTTGTTTTGCTCCGGCAATGCTGCATATTTTCGTGGTAGTTGTGGCCACGGGGTGTTTTTTTACTGCTGCATCTTTGGCTGGGGCTCTTGGCCGTTGGGTGATTGTTGGATTTCTGGCTGCTTTCTTTGGGCCGCGATTTGCACACCATTCGTCGTCCCTGTTGGAAAATAATCAAAGCAAAGGGCACTTAAATTGACGTCAGCTAAAGGCAGGTGTCCGATTTCTCTGATTTATGATGTCAAGACCTCAGGTCCAGCTTGGCTAAAATAAATTCCCGCTGGACCGTCAAAAGTAATCTGAAAGGCTGTCCCTTGGGACAAAAGAACGAGTCTTGGTTCATCCAGTGCATAGCGCAACAGGGGAAATAAATGGGATCCAAAAAGAGACACTTCTTAGTGGATAGTTTTGGTTATTAACGAGCTTGTTATTTCTTTTTTTCCCCAATAGTTTGCATCTGAGAGTGAGAAAGTGGGCCCGGTGTGTGACCGCTTACAACAAGCTTTATTCACATTTCATAACGGAGAAAAGAAAAATTTAACATTTCATTAAATATAAATATACATTTATACACACTTCTGCACGCTTACATACACACAATTACAAGCACATTTCACTGCACCCCTTTTTTTCCTTCTCTCCCCCCCCCCTTGAATTTAAAGGTATGAGCAGTACAATACCAGCATCAACGACACCCATGAACACACTTAGGGATCAGTTGGCAAGGTCAGACCTTGACACTTTAACGACATCTAGAACGGTGGTCAACATGACCTCGCACGAATATATTAGTAGTTTAAAAGGTCGAGCTGAAGTACTTGAGGGGATAGGGGGACTGGTGAAGGGAGGGGTGTCGCAAAAGTGGTTCCAATACATTGCAAACGCGGCTTTGCGCAGTTTTACCGACCAATCATTTCTCGCGAAGCACCGGGTCAGCCGAGCCTATGATAAACATTAGAATACAAAACGGAGAATGTAAATACATTGTTTGTCGATGTCAGGCCCTCGACTGGAAGGAATATAAGTTAGGAGAATGGAATTATTGTGAAAAGTATTTTCCCTTTAATTCCAGGAAAGGTTTTTGAATAAATGTATATAAGGAACAACGGTAGGAGTTTATCATTTACTGAGATAAATGCTGATTACTGCTGTCTACAGTTGAATGGAAAAGCATGTAAACCCACATCTGTTTTAAATAGTAAAATTAAGAAATGACAGTTTGTGGAAAGACATGGATAGGAAGATAGAGATAAATCGGCGTTATAAAACAAGATAAGTTGGAATAGGATGGATAGTATATAAGCCGAAGATGAGAAAGGGAAAGTTTCAAGCAACACACAGATCATATGGAATCGCTGCTTCGGGAAGGAAATTTCATTTCTACTTTTAGACTGTGACGTCAATACCACTCTGTCGTTCGTCAGAGCCAATAAAAAGCGGAGCGCTGAATTGAAAGGACACACTGAAAGAAAGTTTGAGACAGACTGGATGCAGAGTTTGCCACTACATCTTTACCATCTGAATTGTGAGCAGATCTCTAAAAATTTCAAGTCCAGTGTCTGGTTTATGAAGACTGAGGGTAAGCTGACATTATGATAACTATCATGTATAAAATTTCTTTATTGCAGGGTAATATATAATGTGTATTAATCTTGTGTAGATGCTAAGAATGGCATCAGTATTTAAATTTGTACCTGATGTGAAGGATCAACCATATTCAGGAATATTAGAAGATCTGTGTTTAATATTTGGAAGGATCAAACTATAAAAAATTAAAGATGGAGAGGAGAGGAACAAACCAGAGGATGGTTAATACTTATAATGTAAATACTAATCCTGTATCATTGAAATGATGTTCTTACTTACTATGACTATAACTTTGACATCTGATGACTGACTAGTCTGACATCTGTGCTAGTCAGTTACAATTAATTGAAATGTTAATGCTTCTGCTGTATCACTGAAATGATGTCCTTACTTATTGTATAACTGTGACATCTGATGACTGACTGGTCTGACATCTGTGCTAGTCAGTTACAAGTCTAGCCAGATACCAGCCAAGGCTGATATGATGTTTCAGGTTCCATGTAATAACTCAAACCAGACTGTCAAGTATCAAAACCCTGTGTTGTTGTGGTGAAAAATTCTAATCCACATATATAAATTGGGAAATAAATGTAAAGCCTAACGAAGTAATTCAATAGAAAGAAAGAAGAATGGTGAAAGATCAGTGCTTTCACAATAGCGTACGCCTGTGTTGTAGAACGCCTTAATGGCTGAACAAGAAAACCCCTTTTTTTGCTCCGTCTGCATAAACTACACGCGTGTCTAAAAATAAAACTGGTACTGTGTTTCTTAGAAAACCTTGAGATACGCAAACTGCATAATGACCTAGATATAATACTACATTAGTGTCATTATACACATAAAGTTAACCTAGAAAGACAGACGGGCTAAGCAGAGACGAGGAAGGATAGGCGGAGCGACGCAATAATACTACGTCGTCTCGCGATTAAAAAGTGAACGCCAATCACACGCGAAAGGCATAAAGATCTGATTTTTTCAAATAAACAGTGATAAAAAACAGTAACGATACGATGTTAGGTTTTGAAAACAGGTTTAAAATCTTATTGAGAAACCTGACATTCTACTGATTTATGTCTAAGCTCCTGACATTAGTCTGACAGTACAGAAGACATCCCATGGTATAGAAGTGAACGGGTGGTAAAAAACAAATACACGACTATCCTATAATAATACATATTTTGAACGAAGCCACTTAGCCCCATTAAACTTATATATTTGTGTGCCTTAGGACTTGCTGACAAAGAATATGTTATGTGATACGCAAATAGTCTAGTAATTAACAAATTATAGCCAAAATACTATAGTGGGGTTGGCTGACAGCACAAGATCATATTTGCTCATAATAGCATGTTTGAAAAACACTGCTTTAGGAAAAATGAGGCCAACAAGTTAGATACGATTTGATTGGCTGTAGTAATATGTAAGGCGAAACCTTATTAGTCGAACTGCAAATACTATTATTGTGGTTAATGGCAACGTGTAGGATGGGTAAAATCGTTTCAAAGGCTCTTGTAAACATGGTCTCATTGGTTAGAACGTTCGATATAGTCAAATAGAAGCGTCAGTTCAGGGCCAGTTCTGAAAATAAATTTTGTGAGAAGCAAGTGCGTTGAGATCAAGCTAATATTTTTCTAATAAAAGCCTGGGATAAGGCAGATCAAAATTGTGCCAGAATTCATCGCCAGTCAACGTTACTTCTGTATATTTCCTTGAATTGTGGTAAGCTAGACATATTTCATATATATATATATATATATATATATATATATATATATATTATATATATATATATATATATATATATATATATATATATATTATATGAAAATTGAATATGAAATGATAAATTGTGTCTGTATGTGTGTGGTTCAGTAGCAAACAGAAGGCAAAGCCTAGATATTGCTCCACCATGTAAAAGCTTGTCAGAGAGGAGTATAACTGCATAGGCATATATGGGATTGCCAAATAGTAACATGACACCTATCCTATTGTATAGAAGGAATTAACGCTGGAATTGCAGAGGCGTTGTAACCATTAGGGAGAGGGATACTGGTGTATATTGTCACATGAGAAGCTAGCAGTTGGCCTACAGCGCTGAACTCTGTGTTTGTAATGTCCTGTACTTCAGTGTGGGAATATATTATATACTGAAGCACATTAAAAACGCACCACTATTATATATACTGATGCCGAGAAGCTGGAACAAAAAAGTGTAGGAATGGATTTTCCCCGTGTTTACCAAGAGGTAGAGAGTGAATGGCTGCTGGAATGGAAAGTGCATGATTCAACCCACGGGTTTGTGTACAGACTACATAAAAACGATGAAAGTTACACGTGCAACACGATTCCCAACAGCTATGACCCTGAAAATGTGTACACGTTGTGGCAGTATAATAATAATAATAATAAATTCTTTAAGCACCAAACACGGCGCATAAGGCAGAAACCAGTGCTCTCCAGGTTGTTCGTTGTGACGCCACTCCTCTTAGCTCTTGCACATTATTTAGGCCCAACGTTCTTCCTTCTCTTATTATTGTTCTTCTGAGTGTTTCTTTTGGTCTTCCTTTTTTCCTCTTACCCTCAGGAACCCAAGTGAGCGCCTGTAGTGGTATTCTGTTGTTTTGCATTCGTAGGACATGACCGATATAAGACCATCGTCTTTTCCTTATATAGTCGGAGACATATTTCTGCCTAGAGTCTTCTCTTATTTGTCGATTAGTCTTGAATTCTTTCCAACTGATGTTCATGAGTTTTCTAAGACATTTGTTCTCGAATGTATTCAGCTTGTTCTCCAATGATTTTGTTATTTTCCAACTCTCACAGCCGTATGTTAACACTGAGATAACATTTGAATTAAACAGACGAAGCTTGGTATGTATATTCAATGATCGTAATTTCCAAATGTTAGATAATCTATTGAAGGCGCTAGCTGCCAAAGCAATTCTAGTATGGATTTCTCTTGTTGTGTCACCATCCTGAGTCATTTTACTGCCTAAATAATTGAAACTTTCAACTTTCTGTAGTTTTTCCCCGTTCAAGATGATATCAAAGGTCTCGTTAGAAAAGTTCATAGCTTTAGTTTTAGAGGCATTTATTTGGAGACCTATTTTAACCGAGAGATGACACAAATTATTTATTGCTTCTTGGGATTGTCTTGGTGTTGAACTTAAGAATGCTACATCATCTGCGAAATCCAAGTCCCCCAGGAATTTTCCATTTGTCCATTTTATACCCAATTGTTCATTGTGGGTATAGTTTCTCATAACCCAATCAATAGCTATTCCAAAAAGTAGTGGTGACATAATACAGCCTTGTTTCACCCCTGTTTCTACTGTAAACCATTCTGTATTCCCTTTATTTGTTCTAACACAACATCTTGCATTGTCATATAGCGCTTTGATTATATTCACATATTTTGTTGGAAAACCATAGATTGTAAGTATCTTCCACAATGATGGGCGGTGGAGACTATCAAAGGCTTTTTGAAAATCGACGAAGGTGATAATAAGGGGCGATTGCCTTTCCACTGATTCTTCTATAATTGTTCTTAGTGTGAATATTTGATCAATACATGATGTGGCAGTATACTCGGTATAAAAAGGCCGTTGAGACAAAACACCCAGTACATGTGCTTGAAATGCCACGACTATCCGAAAACGACCGCCAACGAGCCATTGGTATGTTGGAGACCGGAATGAGCTCGCGGGCCATTGCCAGAAGGATGAATTGCCACCACAGCACTATTGTACGTCTCAATGAACGTTACGGAACCACTGGCAGTGCCCGGGATAGACTTCGGAGTGGCCAACCACGAGTTACTACCCCTGCGCAAGATCGTCATATTGTGCTGAGTTACCTAAGGAATCGTACTCTCCCGGCAAGTCAAACAGCAAGAGCAATAGTGGGTAGACATGGGCAAGTCTCTTGAATGACAGTCATACGACGACTCAGAGATACAGGCCTTACTGCAAGACGACCTTATGTTGGGCCAAACTTGACTCACAGACATCGTCAGCAGCGCCTGCAATGGGCAGAGCAACATGTCAGATGGATTAGACTGCAGTGGAATGCTGTCCTATTCACAGACGAGAGCAGATTCAACATATCCTTTGCTGATGGACGTATGCGGATTTGGCGACGGTGTGGAGAGCGCTTTGCAGATTGCTGTGTCAACCGATTTGGAGGTGGCAGTATTCACATTTGGGGATGATTCAGTTTTAACCATCGCTTGTCTCTTTACGTCTTCCGTGGAAATGTTAATGCTGTGACATATCGAGATGAGGTTCTGGATGCACTGGTTGCTCCTGCGTTCACAATTTATCCAGACTTGCAGCTTCTCCAGCATGATAACGCACGTGCATTTTTTTGTATTTTTGGTTTTCTCCCTTGCCTGCACAGAATGCAATTCATTTCATAACAATCAAATGTACAAATTAATGACCAGCATGGATTCATAGGAAAATGAATAAAGATTCCAAATATGTAAACTTGTAAACACTTATATTTACATTTCACACTCTGTTCCTGGATTATACAGGTGGTGCGTTTTTAATGTGCTTCAGTATATATTAGTTCTGAAGAAGGAGGTACAACCTTCTTATTTCAGGGACCGTGGTACTGAAGTATTAGAGCAGCACCTGGTCTGAGTTTTGCTGGATCCAGAGGGTTGGCAGCAGACTCCCTGTCCAAGATATCGACCAGTGGTGTATTTCAAGATAACTGAGAAGCAAGCGAGCAGAGGAGACAGTTTTCCTACTGCCGACATATGACCTAAGAATTTGTCAGCCAGAGCAGCTCACCCTTGTATAACCCACCCTAAAATTGACTGTAATACTAAATCAAGAGAGACAGTAATTATTTTTACAAATAAAAAGAAACTGTGAACCCTTCAATATTATTTCCACCAGTAACAAACACATGAAGTCGTGATGACAAACAACAACCTAGCTTCAAAAGCCAGTATTACCTCATAATACTACATCATAACATTACACACATATTGTAATAATATTATAGGTCAGGACAAAGATCATTTGTATAATTTTTGTACATAAACATTGTGTTTACATTTGATTGTGATTCCTGATTCACTCTGTAGTTGGATCAGGATATCTATTATTGAAAGAAACTAATACATAATTTAAAAGTTAACACTTGACTTACTTAAGCTAGTCTTCTAGAGTGTTATATGTATGTGCTTGTCATAGTGTTGTAAAGTGTTGTGGATCTTAATAAAATTGTTTATCTGTCTGTTGGTTGTTGTGAACTTACACTTCATCACTATCATAACCCTAGACATTCAACGTAGTCATCACAATATTCCAGAATAAGTCTTATTGAGGTCTAAATGTGGTAGCAAAGTAAGGTCATCTGTAACACACCACACTTATTAGATACAGATACCTTCACAGCTGATCTCAGTCAGTACACTAAGTCCCTTATAACTATTTATATAATCCCAACTTACCACAGTTGTTCATCAGAGGCAAACCCACAAAAGTGCAGGACCCCAAAGAGTGAACTACAGCTGGTCATTGGTACCCCTATAGCTGGGTCTGCTAATGCTGATAATACAAGTGACAGTTCAGTGTCAGCAGTATCAAGAGTCAAAGATAAGTGTCACTTAAGACACTGACAATCCAGATATGAAACAACAGCCAATATTTGTGAAATGAAACAAACTTCTACAAAAGTATTCAAATTGTAGAATTCAGTCAAATGATGACCATAATGTGTAAATTCACAGGACTAAGAGAACAGTGATATAGTAATAGTGATTCCAGTATTTATTAACTTTATTATACAAGAGGAAAATTGTTCAAGATCCTGAAGTCTAAAAGACAATACTACTTATTAACATTGCTGAATGACTGTTTCAAGTAAATACATTTTCCACAAGGACAGACAATCCTTCTCTTCTTCTTCTTCCATCCTTAGCCACCAACCGGCAAAGCAGTATGTGGCCAGTACGCCTAGTGGCGTCTTAGGGCAACAACAAATTGATCAATCTATTGCTGTTTCCACCACGCCTAGTGGCGTCTTTGTGGAACAAAAACAGACCAAACAATCTATCGCTGTTTCCGTAATCAGATTGGTTGGCAAGCAGGTGATCAGCCCACTGTGCGAATTTTTTACGGGATGGGGTAAACAGCCCCATGCCCAACCCTCCTTAGTCTCTTTTTACGACATGCGTGGTAGGGTGCAGTGTTACTATTCTTTGCTCCCCTTTCGGGCCACGGCAACACACGGGTGACAGACAATCCTACCAACCCATTAGTTAAGAAATAACATTAATTGTGTGAATATTTTGTGCATATTTTAATGCTCATTTCCAAATAGCAGAAAAAGAAGATTAATGTAAATATTAAAAGATTATAATTGTACCTGAGGACTTATTCACTTTTTACACTTGTGTTTAAAGTAAATGTTCATTTTATTTATCCCTTAGAAATTAATTAATCATAAGATAGTCACAGGGAGGAGACACCTTAAATCCTGATTCTACTTCTTACCATCTGGGCCAGGATTTTCACAGTCTGACTATTTCTATGATATCCATACACCAGTGCTTATTTCTAAGACTGGGGTATTACTGGTAAGACCAGAACTCTTTACTGGCATACTATCTTGGTATCATATGATACACTTGGATATCCATCTGCCATCACTATACTTACATAATAACATAACTTAATAAAACCTCCCGCTACAAGGGGGCACAGAAGGCCGAAAGCGGACTTACAAAATGTTAGGATAGACAGAATGAGATAGCAGTGAGACGGAGGGAGGGCCGTTGGGGAAAGGAAGAGTCGTTTTACGAATCAAGGCTGCCTCGTTAAGGACGAGGTACCATCTCAGGGGCTATTGATAACACTTTCTGACAAAAAATGTGCAGAAATAAACCAGCGTTGAAAATACGATTATTAAACATGGCAAGATTCCGAAAACTCCAAATCTGATTCGGAAATTCTGATAAAATAATCAAGATCAATGTGTGTGTGTTATTTTCTGCTTCCAGAATTATGTTTAACATGATTGCTTTGTAGATATCTGATTTTGTTGTTCTTTGTAAATTGATGATTTCCTGCAGTAGTTTCATTGTAGGTGTGATTGTACTGCATTCAAAAAAAAAATGATCTTCTATTTCTTGGATGCTTTTCCTACATAGCTGACTTGTTGTTATTTGGTTGGATCTGTGTGCTTCTCGTTTAGTTGTGGTTGTCATGTTGTATATTAGTCTAAAGGGGACCTCTCTTGCTTTAGCAGTGATTTTTGGGTTGCACAAGTTAGTGAAGGTTTCGGTGTATTTTTTATAGCATGTTTTTATTCTTAGGTGTAATGGTGGTGCTTGGAGTTTAACTAAATGTTTATATATTGCATTTGTTCTCTGGTGAATTAATTTTTCATGTCCTTGGATGGCTTGTGTGCATGTCTTATAAAATGAGGGCATAGGGCCGAAGTGATGGGGGATTGCGTTGTTCAGTGGTCTCAGTTTGGAAAGTCTGAGTCCCACGTAATAATGAGCTAGTGTGTGTCGTTCTGGGTGTTTGATGATGCTGCCTGTGTGTTTAATTCTGAGTGCCTGGATCTTTGTTTCTATGTCTTGAAGGGCAGTCCCTCCGTGTTTCTTTTCTTGTATGAGTGTCTTGTGTTTAATGCTGAAAATAGTGCGACAAAAAACGAATGCTCTGACCTGTTTACACTTGTAAATCCGTGAAATTCTGTTTTGGTGGGTCGAAAACTGTGGCAATGTAAAGTAGCTTATTGAAAATGTATATATTTACAATTAAACTTCGTCCAAAAATCGTTGTAGTTTTGTATTTGTATCTGTGCAGCATGTCTCGTATTTTGGATGTTAGATTTTTCCACATGTCTCTGTGTGTGCAATTTGGGTGTGAGGGAAAGATTATACCATATATTTTGATGTTGTTTGTTGGTGTTAGTCCAAAGGGATAGTCTGCTTTGTTCTTCCATTTGCCTATGCCCATTATTGTTGATTTTTGAACATTTACTTTTGCTCCGCTACCTTTGCTGTGAATGTGTTTAGGATAATTTCTATAGACTTTTTGTTTGTGGGAAAAAGATGGTGTCGTCTGCATAGGCGAGCAACTTCTGTTCACCTTTCCCTTGTATGAAAGTGCTTTAATAGAGCTGTCTTTTCTAATGTTCTCTAGTAGTGGTTCTAGTGCAAGAACATACAGTAAAAGAGAGAGCGAGAGAGCATCCCTGCCTTACAGATCTTGTTAGCCTCAATGTATGATTTACTAACACTTTGCTCTGGGGCTTTATGTACAGAATATTATTCCATTGTCTGAAGTGTTCACATACGTTGCAATGTAGTAATGTTTTGTGGAGGTATGAGTGCGATATTCTGTCAAAGGCTTTCTCCTGGTCAAGGGAAAGAATCGAAGACTGACAATCATTCTGGTGTGTGTAGGTGATTATGTCTCTTATGAAATGTGTGTGTTGATTGATGTTTCTGTGCTGGACGCTACACTGCTGGTCTTCGTGTATGAGGGTCGCCATGAATGGTTTTAGTTTATTAGAGCTTTTGTTAAAATTTTAATAATCTACGTTTAAGAGTGATATTGGTCTGTAGTTTTTAAGGAGTGTTTTGTCGGAGTTTGGTTTTATTATTAGAGTGACGTGAGACATGTTTAGGCTTGGTGAGAGTTCCTTATTCTCAAAGGCTTCTTTGTATTCTTCTTCTCTTCTTCTTCCGTCCTTAGCCAAAGACCGACCAAGCAGTCAGAGGCCATCACGCCTTGTGGCGTCTTAAGGGCAACAGCAGATTGATTTTCTCTGTTGTAGTTTCCCATCACGCCTAGCGGCGTATCTCTTTAGGGCAACAACAAATAGATCCATCTGCCGTTGTTTCCGTAATCGGTGTGCTTCTTTGTATACTTGTAGTAAAAGAAGCCCTAGGGAAGGAAAGAAGTGTTGGTAAAATTCTGTCGTAAGTTTGACAGGTCCTGGTGATTTGTCTTTTTGCATTGCATTCACTGCGAGTGTTATGTCTGTTAGTGTCAGCTCAGTGTCTAGTGTTTGTTTGTCTGCGTCAGACAATATTTTTGTAAATTGCATAAATCTATCTTGTATATATGGTTGAACATTTTCTTCTGTGTACAGGTTCCTATAGTAACTTTCGAAAGCCTGCACTATGTGTTGTGTTTCTGTCTGTGTGGTCCCTTCTAAATCCACTATTTGGCCTATCTGCATGTAGCGTTGTATATTTTGTGCTATCGCCGTGTATTGTTTGCTGGGAGTCTCTTGTGTGATTGTGTTGAGTTTTGTCCGTAACAGGGCTCCTTGGAACCTATTGTTCTAGTTCATTTTGTAGCGTGAGAATGGAGGGAGAGTTTTTGTCTGTTTGCTTTGTTAGTTGTATAGCTTTCTCTATCAATGTCTCTTGTTGTATGCGGTGTCTGTGTATGATGGATGACATTAGATGTGTTCGTTCGCGTATGGTGCTTTTAAGTGTTTCCCAGTGTTCTTGGATATAATCCATTAGTATGTCACTTGTATATGTAAGAATTAGTTTAGTCATGTGCTCTACGTATATTTAGTTTTGGAGCAAAGTGTTGTTGAATTTCCAGTGTGGAGAACGTTTGGAATGCGCGCTTCCTTGTGTGGTGCTAACGGCTGCGAGTACTGCTTTGTGATCTGTGAACTTGAGAGCTTCTGGCAAGTGTTTTGCTTGAATTATGTGGTGTGTTGACGGCACATAGATTATGTCTAATCGTGCAGCTCTGTTGTGTGCGGTGGGTGCATGCGTTGTTTTAATACTGTGGGGGTGTGTGTGTCTGCAGGCATCTAATAAGCAGTGCGTATCCATTATGGTTTGTATTATGTCTAGTTGGTGTGCGTCATCTCTGTTTGCTCTCGTTATCTGTGTTCTAACTACTCCGCCAACAACGTCCATATCTGTCAAAACGCAGTTAAAATCACCTCCTAATATAATATTATGTCATCTGTGTGACTGAGTGAGCAAGTTTTCTATATTTTCGTAAAATTGTAGTTGGTGGTTGTAGTTTGCTGGAGCGTGTATATTCACTACCTTGTATGTGTGTATGTTATTTCCTACATGAGCGATGGCTATCTTGCCCTCGTTGTCTCGGTTTGTCCTAAGTATTTCCCATCTGTCTGATGTTTGTAGTATAGTTGCTCCTGAACCTGTGTTGTGTATGGGTAAACTAAAACGTCAGTGTCGTAGTCTTAACTGGGATGTGATTTGTAACGCATGTTCGTCTGTGTGTGTTTGTTTCCTGCAAAAGTATAAAGTCTGGCTTGTGTTTATGTATAAGTGTTATGATGTGATGTAGTTTTGAGCGAAGGCCACAAACATTACATTTATTATCAAAATTCCGTCTGGCTTTTTACAGGTCTAATATACAATGAATAAAAAGGATATGTTTGTAATGACATTGTGGGATATATTACATACCGTTGTCAAATTGGTCTTATGGTCTTTCTTGGTTGTTGTAGCAAGTATTTCCACCGTCGTCTAGGTCTACGAGTCTGGTAGTTGATCTGGTCGGTGATGTGTAGTTTGTGTTGTCTTCCAGGTCCTGTGTTGGGGTGGTTGTCTGACTTGGATCTGCTGGGTTGGGTTGGGCTACGATGTCTGGAAGTGCAGTTTCTTGTGTTGATCTATCGTTGCGTATCTTCTCATGGGTCTTGGGTCTTGCTACTCGCTGGCTTGTTTTTCTTGGTGTCATGGGATGTAAGGGTGTTTTGTTGTTTTCCATTTCTGTACTGGTACTTGTTCCATCACCTGGACTGTCGGTGGCTTAATGTCGTCGCTGCCTCTTGTTCCGGGAGTTGGGATAGGAAACTACTTTCCACCCATCCTCCGTGGTCAAAGGCTCTGCGGGTTCTTCGTCGTTGCTCTTAGCGAGCTCCGTACTGTTCGTTTGTAGTCTTGGCCAATTTGTGCTGAGATCTTTCCCTGGTCTTTTCGGGCAGCGGTTAGCCTAGTGAGTGTCCTCACCACAGTGAGGGCACACTGTTCGCCGTCCGGGCACTGTTACCATAATTTTGTGTTTTGGTGCATTCACCTCTTTGAACCGTAGTTCTACCTAATGTAGGATATTTGTCGCTGGCTGACAGAGCACACCTTATTTATCCGGAGCATTTCGAATTTTATAGACCTCGGCTTCTTGGTCACCCGTAACTGATGCTGCCAAGGCTTTCACAGTCGTTTCTTTCATTGTTGGCGGAAGCCAACTGAGGGTGACTTTTGATCGCTCTTTTTCAAGGTGCTCAATATGCAGGGTTAGTTCTGGGTTGGAAAGCTGTATTTTCCTTCCGTGCAGTTTCTCGAAGACACGTCCATGGATAGATTGAAATACCAGCGGACGGGATTCTCAAATTTGTAGATAAAAGAGACGCCATCGCTCGGTATTCCACCAGGGCCCATCAGCGCACTCATGAGGAAAGATGGTGACGCGTTTGTCGCGGTCTGACGGCCGGTTATTTTTGCTTTTATTTCGTTGTTAAAATTGTGGTTATCATCTTCTAACGGTGTAAACTGAAACCTTTTTGAGATGGAAGCAAAATATCCAACTGCATTTTTCGATCTGGAAATGGACTCACTAGAGGGAGGATGCCTCCATAAATCAGGCACCCTGCTGTTGTCAATGCGCACATTTAAAAAAAAATGCGCACATATGCGAGTGAAATGGTTAAAACTGTATTTGCACATTACCATTGAAAGTGGCAGAGCATATAAGTGTTCACTACTTTAACATGTGCATCAAACTCCTTATTTTTAAAGTCTTTTAACTCTAAACATAAGACACACACACAATATAAAACATGTACTAATAAAAATAAGTAAGTTTTTTATTTCCTACTTTTTTCCCACAAATTAATTATTTATTGTTTTGATTGTAAAAAAATAATAATTTTAGTTAGTTACATTTCTTCAGCCAGTCTTACGTTTTAGTTATACAGCTATAGAGAGTGCAGTCAGCGACCCATAGCTTGACTGCTTGCGTCAGGGTCAGCGAACCAGAGCTGACCAAGACCCTACTCCACCTCCACGTGGTTGTCCTGGAAACAGGCTGCATCACTGCAGTCTGGCTGAGAGAGTAGAGATCAAAGAGGGAAGGCAAACCCGGTCCCAAAAAATGTCGTGCTGAAGTCGGAGGTGTCGACCGAAAGGCGCAGATATCACAGCTCCGGCGTAAACAGACACAACGCAACCAACGTCCTTTTCAGGACGAACGAGGAAGAAGGAAGAAGAAGATACAGCCAGTCTTACTGTTTTAGTTATAGAGCTAGTCTTTCAGCACACAGGTTTTAGTTATAGAGCTAGTCTTTCAGCACACAGGTTTTAGTTATAGAGCTAGTCTTTCAGCACACAGGTTTTAGTTATAGAGCTAGTCTTTCAGCACACAGGTTTTAGTTATAGAGCTAGTCTTTCAGCACACAGGTTTTAGTTATAGAGCTAGTCTTTCAGCACACAGGTTTTAGTTATAGAGCTAGTCTTTCAGCACACAGGTTTTAGTTATAGAGCTAGTCTTTCAGCACACAGGTTTTAGTTATAGAGCTAGTCTATCAGCACACAGGTTTTAGTTATAGAGCTAGTCTTTCAGCACACAGGTTTTAGTTATAGAGCTAGTCTATCAGCACACAGGTTTTAGTTATAGAGCTAGTCTTTCAGCACACAGGTTTTAGTTATAGAGCTAGTCTTTCAGCACACAGGTTTTAGTTATAGAGCTAGTCTATCAGCACACAGGTTTTAGTTATAGAGCTAGTCTTTCAGCACACAGGTTTTATGACCACCACCCCGAGACCTAAGGATCTTTTATATTTGGACATGCGATAGAAAAACATGACAACATTTCCCAACTCTGTTTTTTTTTTTCCCGACCAAAGACCACACGGTCTGCTGCTGACTTGAGCAAAATTGTCCTATAAAAACTCTTACTTCTGCATTACCCGTCTTAACCATAATAATAATAATACATAAATACAAAATAAATAATAAAATAAATAGACTACACACGTACATATGCATTAAAATGTAAACATAATAATGATAATAACAATAATAATAATAGATACATAGAAAATAAAATAATAATAATTTAAAGGCCGGCTTCTCTCTGCGGACCTGACAAAAGGGAGGATGAAAAATTGTGAACTTGCACACACTCTCTCACATGTACTTAAGGTAACAATATTGTGTGATTTAGTCCCTCACCTTTTACGTTGTGTGTGTAGAGGAGGAGGGGGGAGGATGAGGATGTGTGCTAAAGGGAGTGGGGAAGGTAGGAAAAAAAAGAACACAGGTGATGGAATACCACGTAATTGGCAGTGAGATGGGGGGTCGGGGAGGTTATAGGAAAGGGACCTTCGTATAAACTGAAGGCTTGGATTTAAGAATATTTGGCAGGTCGAGGTATAGTTATCAAGGGATAGTGGACAGGTTTTAAAATAAGCGTCACTCGCTGGAGGAACACATTTAGGAGAAAGGCCGATCGGATAACTTTGTACTGAAATACTGATTGAATGCGACATTCCAAAATTTATAAAAACCAAATTCCGAGAGCAAAAGGATTAATTTAAAATGGATGTCTGGCAGTGCCTTGGGAAATGAATTAACCATAATAGTTTTGAAAATGTCTTTTTTTTTTTTTGTCGTATGTGTGTCCAGTATGTCTTGTACGATTCTCTGTGCTGGTATAATTGTACTACATTTATAGAAAATGTGTTCCTCACTTTCTTGTACATTTGACTGGCACATCTTGCATCTTGATTTTCGTTTTAATCTGTGTGCTGCTCTTTCTGTGGTTGGTGTCAAGATTTTTTATGCCTTTTTTTTTTTTTTTCCTCGCTTGAGGTCGCATATTTTTTTCCTCGCATGAGGTCGCATTAGTACCCGCCCAAACCCGGCCCTGGTCAAGACCACATGTCCCAACACAAGAAGACCCAATGACAAACTGTGTCACTGTAGTGATCTTCTGTGTTCTGACACAAGAGACCTAATGACACATGAATGTCACTGTACCGGTCCCTGTGTCTAGACACATGATCCCAGCCAAAAGCCAGATATTAGGCATTGGGTTGTACAGTGTAAAATATTTTTTATGCCTGCGAGTGAAACGCTTGAGGTTTACTAAATAATTAGCATTGAAAGTGGCAGGGCATATACGTGCTTACTACTTTAACACGTGCATCAAACTCCTAATTTTTTAACGTTTTATAAATCTAAACATAAGACACACACACACAAAGTGTAACGATATTAAAAATGTACTAACAAAAATAAGTATGTTTTTTATGCCTTTTATAATTTGGTCTAAAATATTCATATAAATAAAAAAACGTATAAAAACATGTTATTTATTATAATTTTTGTTATTAATTACATTGTTTCCCTTTGAAGTAAATATGATGCTTTCCCCTAACTTTCCTGTCTCTGCTGCTTAAAGTATCACATGGTTAAGTTTTTTTTTCTTTTTGTTTCACTTATTTCTGAGATTCGACATCCGGTCAAAACCTGACAAGAGGTGTGATATCTCGGTTATAAGCTTGGTGTATTGTGCCCATTTTTATTACATTTTGCTGTACTGTTATTTCTGCCCTTTGAAATTTAATTATGTGGAAAAAGGGGGGGGGGGAGGGGGGACTTTTATATTAGCCATGAAAAGGTCTATTTCTGTGAAGGACCGCTAGCTGCCTGTCTGACCGCCACGTCGTAAGGTTTATTCGAGTGTTCCTGCTTATTCAATCCATATACTTATTTAATTATATTTTTTAAGTGTAATGATTTTACCTCTATATCTATTATTGCCAGTGTGCCGACGTGTCGTTAAAAGTACTACTAGCTGAAATGAAGATCCATGTGTGTTTTTCGTTTCCTCTTGTGTCTACCGATAGTGTGGTCTTCCTTTTTTTTATGTAAAACTTTTGCCTCGTTTTGGCGAGGCGCGTCCCGTTCAACCTAGTCGGTTATATTAGGGCGCATGTCCAAATATAAAAGACTCTTAGGTCTGAAACATTTAATCGTGGTCTTCCGTAACTCCAGCTGATTTATGATTTTGTCAATGATGATTTGACGTATGGTGTCTAAAATTGCAATAAGTAATTATTTATTTGGATTGTTTATTTTTTCTTTGATATGTCAATGATAAACTGTCTCTCTTGTTCTACGATTTTGGTTCGTTCTTGGTGGAATGTCTGCTTTATTTTTCTACCCGTAGTTATATAACTGTAATATTTATAGTCAGTTGTTGAAGCTGGGGTTTGATGTGTAGTTTCTGCTTACTTGAAATCGTATTTGTTGTCAAACTATTGATTGTTTTAGGTAATGATTTCAACAATCCTTCTCATACCACTATGACATTTATTAATAATCTCAAAAAACCTATGTGACAGCGTTGTAATTCTGCTCCAGTCAGCCCATCTGCAGTTCTATCAGTATTACTAATCTATCCCAGTTAGCCCGTCTATAGCTCTGTCAGCATTACAAATATATCCCAGTCCGCTCATCTGTAGGTCTTTGAACGTTACAAATATGTTTCAGTTGGCTCGTTTGTAGGTCTGTTAAATTACACATTTATGCCAGTTAGATCATCTGTAGTTCTGTAAACATTACAAATCATTCACAGTTAGCAGCCACCGAGTCTATTATCAGAGAGACAAGAGAGAATTACAAACCGTGTTGAACTGAAGAACTACAAAAGCTTGATGATGAACTACGCAACAGAGAGAGAAGAAACAACCGAAAACAATCACAAACAATGGTCACGAGCGAAATCTTAACGTAGCTCCTTAAAACAAAATCAACCTAATGAGTCACAATAAAAATATTGCTCACGATCATTTAAGAAATAAAACCAAACGTCAGGCAGACAATAAAGTTGAGGTAGAACAGTTTGGTGTGTGACGGAATAGTGGAACAGGAGATACAATATTTTGTATAAGAAGATAAGAAGAAGAAAAAAACGTAGATGCCCAACAAAACAATTACACATTTTTTATTGACTATAATTATGTTTTTGACAGCGTCCATCATGAGAATATAACTGAATGCCTTGAAGTTGTTGATGGAAAAGACATTAGAATACTCAGTAACTTTTATTGGGAACAAACTACTACAGTACGATCTGGAATGAATTACTCACCATACATAGATATAAAGAGAGGCGTCAGACAAGATTGCGTACTGTCACCCTGGATATTGAATTTATACATAGAAAAGCTGCTTCAAACAGATAAAGGAAATACAAGGACTAACCATCGGGAGGGATCAATAAACAAACTTAAATATACAGATGATACAGTTTTGTTAGCTGAAAGTGAAAAATAATTACAAGTACTAATAATGCAAGTAAACTTCGTAAGTTATGATTATGGGTTGAACATTAACATTGACAAAAAATGGTCATTAACAGATGTAAGTAAATACTAGACCACAAGGCTTTAATATTTGAATAAGCATCCTAATATAACCGTCAGACCTTGCATCTAAGTTTAACGGGGCGCTCCTCGCTAAAACGAAGCAAAACTTATATTTAAAAGAGAATGATAATTAACAAAGCAGATGATAAGCCAATATTACAAACAAGAATAGATGGGAAAATCTTGGATCAATTCAAGAGTTTCTCATATCTTGGTCACATAATAACACGAGATGGCAGATGTGAAACAGAAATCAAAAGTTTTTCATATCTTGGTCACATAATAACAAGAGATGGCAGATGTGAAACAGAAATCAAGAGGAGAATAATAATGGCTACAGCGACATTCAACAACAAAAGACAAATAATTAATATCCAACCAATTAGTAGAAAGAGAAGACAAACTAAATATAACGTACTAGCAAATCTCGGAATAAAAAGAGATATTAAAATAAAATATCAAATTTAGACAGCAAAAACGTGTTGACCATATGAAAAGGCATAATACCTTGCTGAAGACTATATTGGAAGGAAGCGATGAAGGCAAACGTACAAGAGAAAGACAGCGCTGTAAGCTGGAAGATAACATCAAGAGATGGTTCATCAACGTTTACCATTAAGACCAGAGGTAGAAGACGTTGGACATCACTTGTAGTCGACCTTCGTTGTAGATGTGGCAGTTGGTGATGGTGGTGTTTAATACATAGATGAAAAGTGCTTCTCAGCGCTGAGTGAACTTTGGGATGTGAACATGAATCAACTTGCGGTGTTAATGTGATTACCATTAAGAGGATGCAAAGCAAATAAAAAATTACTACTTTGACAAGTGCATTAAGTGAAAACCAACTTGTTTAATAACTATTTTTTTTAAGTTTGATTTATAACATCAAATACAATCGTTTTTTTTTCCAGACAGTTTGCGTGTACTTTATAATTTGTTTAATTATAAACATAATCCAAAATTATATAATATGACATTAATATCAGTGAGTTTTATTGTTGTATTGTTAGACCAGTAACTTCCCTTGGCAAAAGTTACGTTTCTTGAAAGATTATAATGACATCACTTGACCTGGTTATCTTGTCCGTGAGTCTGTTATACAAATGAGCTTTCTAATCACGCCTATAGGGGATTGACAATTGAGCCGTGTTCCAAAAAACAATACTTCTTCTTTCTCAAACACTATCAGGCGTCTACTTGAATATTTTCAAAGAAAGCAGTCGTCAGTTTGAGGCTAATTGTTTCTCTATAGAACATTTCTGCAAATAGTACTGACTGGTGACGGCCATATGTGCTGTCCATGTTCCGCTTATGTTGATGTCACGGGTTGCTTCTCTTTGCTCTGCAGTGATGGTCCAGCAATGGCCAAATCCTAGAGTATCTAATGTGATTCTTCAAAGATATCTACCTTCGCACAAGATTACTCTTGGCAGAGATGCCAATAGAGTGCTTCTACCTTGATGGAGTCTTCACTAGATACTCAGAAATCAAGAACAATGCTGAATGTGACTTAGCACGGTTAACTTATTATCTACCCAACACCTTTTGTGAAGAGATATATTGTGTGATTTAGCCCCCCCCCCCCCCCTTCAACTGACACACATATATATAGATATAGAATAAGAAAATATATTTAATAGTGCAAAATGAACCATTCTTATTGTTTAAAACATAATCATCACATGGTGACGTCACAGATATTAAGGGAATTGACTGAAATTTTACGTGGCAGCTTTTAAGTTTGTACTAAGCTGCCAGTAAATTTATTAGTTCCTGCTCCAGACGATGTTTCGTTCTTTGCAGCTTATGGACTGGTTCACTCACGTCACTGGTCAAGTCTGGAGGTTGTGACACGTTCTAAGAATATCAGGGAGTAATCACGAAGCTAGTGTAGCATCTTCAATACCCGCTTGGTGATGGTGTCTAGCGTTGACAGCAGGCCACTTATACCACACACTTTGTTCCAGAGATAGCACCCTTTACTGGTACCACCGACTAGTATTATGAAAGAAGAAAAGCAGATACTCTCCTGAGTATTGGGTTTCCTGACCTACAATCATGTTCATCCCCCCTTTTTTAATTCTCACATCCCATCTACCTCAAAACTTTACCCTCTCTGAGCATTAATATTAATCCCAGTGAGCAGAAAAAAATCCATTACATTTAAACTGAATATCTTTAGAGGTGCACTGGTTGAAAAAGTGAAAAATATAATAAGTATGTACATCAGTTCTATCATCATCCACTTCCTGCTCCATATGGATCTTGGGACTTCCTCTGCTTTGGATCTCTTTGAGAAACCAGCATAAAGCAGTCACAAGCTCTTGCAGTGGTTATTCATGAAATCATTGTTCTTTATGCTGAGGTTGCCATCCTCGTATGACTTGGACATCCAATAGCAATTTTTACATGTTAATAAATCAAAAATATAGAATTATGAAATGTACTGCTTACCCCAAAATCTCTTGGGAATACTGACTCCTGGCTCAGATAAATAGTAAAGGCAACTTGTTTAAAATGCCTCTTACACGAGGTCTGGCGTATTACTTTACACCAAGCTAACACTCTGACTTTGTGTTCATATTCTAGGATTCTGGCTTTCCGTGTTAATGAAGGTAGATTTCTTATGGGTAATAAGTCCACAAGATGCTAAAATAAGATCTAGTCCGATTAATGGATTTATAATCCTATTCATTTCTATGACTAGCTGGTTGTTTTCTTGATGAGGTGAATTTCACAGTGCTCTAAACCGACAAAAGTGTCAGATTAAATGATATATAAGTAAAATATAAGTCTACAACATGCTCAAACAAGGTACAGTCCGATAAATGGAATTCTATTCCTATTCCTTTCTCTGGCTAGATGGTTGTCTTCTTGATGAAGCGAGTTTCACAGTGCTCTAAACCGACGAAAGTGTCAGTTTAAATTGCAACTTTCGTACCATGCCTGTGGTTGTTACTATCTGGCCAGGCTCCAGTCAGAGGTATTGTTTATAACATCTAGAAAAGATCAGCCAATTGTGTTCAATCATACATGTTTTGATGACGTTTATCTCAACAATTTATTAATAGGAAAATTATGCGTAATTTTTTGAAAAGTCACTTTCCATAAAAGAAAATGTTATTTCTGTCGATTATCAGGACTTCCTACATTATCACAAATAATGTCTTCGTAACTATTCTGTCATGAAGTGATTACAACATTTCGGCCGTCTTCTCGTGTGCGTCATATAAACGGCGCTCCTTGTGCAAACACAAACACCTAGTGTCACTACACGAAAAAGACTAGCGGCCAATCAGGTTACCTGTATCGACTCTCAGCGAGGATGATCAGGTAAACAGACATGGCGAATTAATACAGGAAGAAGTGTAAACATGTGACTCGAAAATACCAAATATTTTCCGACGTAGGAAAATAGAACGTGAAGAGCACAAAATAAATTACGGGATGACACAAGAAATGAAAAGTTTTGAGGTCATTCTGTGACAGTTGGGGCATCTGTGAAGCAGATGTTTAGCAGTCATTTTATCACTTCCACAGTTACACTTATCGGTAGTTAGCTTGTTGAATAGATGATTTCCCAATCTATGGTGGCCCGTGCGGAGTCTGCAGATAGTCACTTATTCTCTTCTGTTGAGCTTTTAATATGCTTCATTTTGTGTGTGTCCTGGATGGTCTGTATCCCAGTTGTTTTATCGTGTGTGCTCACTAATGTCTTGTGTGAATAGTATTTGTGAGTCTGATATGTAAAGCCACGAATATCTTGTGTGTGAATAGTATATGTCATTCTGTTATCTCTAGCCACGATTATCTTGTGTTATAATATATTCTGTGAGTCAGTTTCAATGTCACGATTATCTTGTGTGAGAATATATTATGTTAGTCTGTTATATAATGCCACGATTATCTTGTGTGAGAATATATTCTGTAAGTCTGCTATATAATGTCATGATTATCTTGTGTGAGAATATATTCTGTTAGTCTGCTATATAATGTCACGATTATCTTGTGTGAGAATATATTTTTTTAGTCTGCTAATTAATGTCACGATTATCGTGTGTAACAATATATTCTGTTAGTCTGCTATATAATGTCACGATTATCTTGTGTGAGAATATATTCTGTGAGTCTGCTATATAATGTCACGATTATCTTGTGTGACAATATATTCTGTTAGTCTGTTATAAAATGTCACGATTATCGTGTGTGAAAATATATTCTGTTAGTCTGCTATATAATGTCACGATTATCTTGTTTGAGAATATATTATGTGAGTCTGTTATATAATGTCACGATTATCTTGTGTGAGAATATATTCTGTGAGTCTGCTATATAATGTCACAAATATCTTGTGTGAGATTATATTATGCGAGTCTTTTATATGATGTCTCGATTATCTTGTGTGATAATATATTCTCTTAGTCTGTTATAAAATGTCACGATTATCGTGTGTGACAATATATTCTGTTAGTCTGCTATACAATGTTAGGATTATCTTGTGTGAGAATACATTCTGTTAGTCTGCTAAATATAGACATGATTATCGTGTGTGAGAATATATTATGTGAGTCTGTTATATAATGTTACGATTATATTGTGTGACAATATATTCTGTTAGTCTGCTATATAATTTCACGATTATCTTGTGTGAGAATATATTCTGTTAGTCTGCTATATAATGTCACGATTATCTTGTGTGAGAATATATTCTGTGAGTCTGCTATATAAAGCCATGATTTTCGTGTGTGACAATATATTATGTGAGTCTATTATGTAAATAGGGGATCCTCGATGTACGTTATAGTTATGTTCCTCAAAGAAGCTCGACTTACATCGAAACGTCGTATATCTATCATCAGTTTTCCATTAAATTAATGCAGCGGTTCTCAAAAAGCGGTCGCCGAGACCCTTTCATGTGGTCCGCGCGGTCAAAACAATCTTCAGAATAATCTAAGACGTTATTTGCATTTTTCACTCTCATTCTCTCACGAGTGTACAGTGGAGTTTTCCAGACGCCACATGGCGTGTAATGACGTCATCATTCTGACGGCTAATGGAATGTGTACTTGTGTATTTTTTTTTTGTAAATACGTTTCTAAGGTAGTAAGTTTAGGCTATAAATATGCACGTTTTCTAATACGGTAAATATCGATATACATAACACACAGTTAAAACCTCTTAGGGCACTCAATATTGTTTAAGAGCGTAAAGTGGTCCTGAGACAACAAAAAAAGTTTGAGAAACGCTGAACTCATATTATGTGGTAGAAACGTTGCAGATAGGGTTCCCATTCGTCCCGTTTTTCCCGGGACAGTCCCGTTTTTTTTATAAAATGTCCCGGTGTCCCGAATTTATTCCAAATGTCCCGCTTTTTAAGGGTCCTTCCTAAAAAAAAAAAAATTTTTGGGTAACAGATTTTATTCCGTGTTTTAGTAGTATTACTTTATCAATTTCCGGTTACAGTGGACCCTCTATTTGAATCTCGAACAAAAATTCGAAAGTCGACCAAAACAGTGTTCAGTGAGCATCTACCAAATGATTTAACTACAGGAAGGCAGAAAAGTTTCTTGCTACTACTGTGAGAAATCCGTTGCAAGAATTAGAAAAAGAAGGACACATAACAGTTGAAAAGTTTCAAAGCTATGCAGTAGATTTCTATGACACTGTTACCGTTGGCTTCTCACTGTTGCCGTTAACACTGTTAATGGGGCTGGTTTATACTGGCTCTTCTATTTACGTTTACATATAATTATCCATTGTCTTTTCTCAGTAAATTATGAGATCGTGCTCTTGATGGTGAAGTACGCGAAGGTGGGATATAATATTGACAACTTCATCATACAGTCAAATTCTGACGTTATAGATTTGATAAGTCCTTTCTCGAGTCCACAAACATTTATTATATCGATTCCATACAAGAACAGTTTACACATGGTCATCATGAAGAATTATAAATAATAAGTTGCAGTTCATACTTCAAATATTATTCCTTTATAAATCAGTCCTTTGTCTCCTAGCTTGAAAACATAGTAGTCAGAACCGCATAACTGTATGCACGCGTGGTTGGAAAATCCAATACACCGACAGTGAGATTATGCGTCTGGCATTAGAATAACTAAGGCGGACTATATATTCACGTTGACAAGGTTTAGTCAATTACTAACCTGTACCTTCATCTTTCTTCGTTATCACATTGGACTGACCCATGTCCATTATTTAATGTACTATAATTGTGCGGCAATATAAGCCCGGCAATAAAACATTCCAAGGACACGTCTTATCGGTTCGACGGTCGTCTAGAAAAGGGTCTCGTCTCTTGGTCACCGTGCGTGACAACTAACGCTGAAACGTCACTGTAAAGGGCAATTTTTACTATCTTGCAATATAATACATTTATATTCTTATTATATTCGCAAATATTTTGTAAGCAAAGTATTTCCTTTTTTAAGTGCTTAAGGAGAAGTCATTTTCGGGTTGCTTCCCTTGAAAATAGTTCTGTCATCTTCGATCGGACTCCGCAGACGACTCTAGGCCTACTGTGATTTATTCTGTGGCTGGGTAGGAATAGATTGTTCTTGCTTCAGTATATCTATGGCCTGAATTTATACGTAGTGTTTGTATGAGTAGGACGAGTCTGTCTTATATATGGATATCTTTGCATTTCTAAGTCGAACTAATTTGGTTGTCGCTAGAAAAGGTCAAAGGCTATGCAGCGGAAGTATCGCTAGCAAGGGATGTGATCCATGGCTGTCATCCTGTGAGGATGCCGAGTTTTGTTGTAGCAGGCTTTTTTGCCGAAATAGTGATCTATATATGGATGGGGAAAAGTGATAATCATTTAGACATGTTGTATGTACTTTACCCCAGTGTTTATTCTCTTTTGCCAAGGAATGGCAAAGTTATATTTCGCATAAAAAGGTAAAACCACAATTTATTATGAACTTGGGCTTCGCCATCGTTGTTGATAAGCAGATGCACAGTGGTACTTTAAAAAAAAGAATATCCATTCAAAGGAAGAAGACATTCCTATATATCAGCACTGGATTGTATGATATTATTCAATTACCTCTATGAGAGAAGCTATGAAGAAATGAGGACATTTAATGAATGACTAATTTTGGTCTATATTCTATAGTGAGTGAAGCTCACGAGAGAGAGAACAGCCATGTTGAAATTCATATACTTTGTATTTATCGAGTGAGAAAAAGGGATGCCTGTACTATCGCTCGATGAACCAAGAGATCACTGCTACATGTGAGAACCCATGTCTGGGATTCCTATATTATGAAATATATATATATTGAACTTTACGTGAAGGAATATTCGCTAGACGAGGTTAGGTCTAGGAGCCTTCCTATATATTGGTTATGGTCTGACGTGCCCAGTCAGTAAAGCCAGATGATTTACATGATGGAACTCTGAATGCTTATTTACGAATGCTCCATTATGATATTTGCCAAGCATGAATGCTAACTTAAGATGATATTCCTGTGATCAACATTATGCTGTCTATGTCGACATTTGTTCCTGTAACCATACACGTACTGTCCAAGTGTGCGTCCCATTAAATGTTATAAAAGACCACCGTAGTTCCAGTACTTCTTGAATTCGAACAGTGTGAGTATGAGTGATGTACTACCAACCTGTCAACTCTATCGAATCATTCTACCATTCGCGTACTGACATTCAGATACACACTCATTGTTTACACTCACATTCTTGTCGGAGCCTCATCACGTTCCAGGACAAGATGACCTGTATGACCAAAACTGTGCTGGGTTTGATGAGTTGACAATCGTTACACTTTACTACACCAGTCCCAACATCTACATTTCTCCACTGGTGGACATTCACATCATTTAGCAAATAAAGCATGATTCAACAACTAGTAGCCAGTATGAGTTAACAACTACACCAAACAGAGTTTAACAACTGGTGGCCAGCTTCCTGGGTCAACCTGCACAGTGACCATATTGAGAAGTAAACTACTGAGACCAGACGTTCCTTGGGGTCTGTTACGACACACAAATACATCAACAGTACAACTCTACAGTGATGTCAGCGTGACCTGTCCTGTCGAGAGTATGCAGTAACTAGGTCAGGGTTTGTTGACATTTGGTTCGTTGGACATTTGCCATACAACTGACAGTGTTACACAGCGAGCTTGGTTGAAACATAGAACATTACACATCAGGACTGGAGAATATTTGACAGTGTTTGCGAAAGAAAATGTTATTGAACTGAGAAGTCCTACATTGATTGTTATCATTCAAATCAACGATGGAGCTTCTATTTCTGTGTTGAATTTAAAATAATTAGACCAGAAGTATTTGTTTAATAAAGTACCACAGTACTGTACTATTAGGCAGTGTAACTGAGCCTTCATTCCAACACATTCTTTCTGCAACACTCTATTTACATCATATTGCCATACTATTTATGCATTTATGTATTTATGTTTAACTATTTATATGTGATATTTGTTTGTATCCAGCGGGTTGTTGTTTCGGTTGGGCGGTGTCACACAGCAGAGTATCCCACGTAATAGAGGGTCTGATGTGTGCGTTTCTATAGGTGCAATTTTCTTGATTGAAAATTTGCTGCGACAGCTGTTGCTATTAGTGTTAGCTGTGAAGTCTGTACTCATTGTTGTTTTTGTAATATTCCTCTGTTCTTTAGTTTGTTTTGATTTGTTTGTAATTTGTTGGTCTACCCTATTCTATCTTTCAGTTCTATTCTCAATTTATATTTATATACTGTGGCGTTATTTGTATTTGTTATCCTCTTGCGGTTTATCTTTTATTGTTTTTCCCATTTGATTTATTTCATTTCCGCAAATGTTTTCATGTTCTTCTGTATAACTGTTTTGTTTTGTGCCTGATCGACATACACTATTTAAAATATAGTTGATCATATAAATTGATGTACAAGAATCAACTGATAGTTAATTGCTATTACTAAAGGTACACAGTTGATGATATAAAACACTATTTCTGGTGCACTGCACTTATATTATAGAGTGAACCAGCAACTTATAGCTGTTATTATATAAGGATTTATACAAGACCTTTGTAAGGCTTGTTTCCCACAGTGATTGGGATAGTTAAGTACTATTTTTCACAGGTTACAAAGTTATCATACAAGGTCTTTGATTAAGACTAAGAAAGTGAATTTATTTACTTTTGCAAATTACTGATCTTATTAGACAAGATGTCTACCTTGGATTATTTTATCACACAAGGCAGGGCTCTTGATAAGACTGGTCAGCAGTTAGAAGAATGGGCAGTTGCTCAATATGACAAAGCATTAGCTGCTGAAGAAAGAAAAGCATTGATTGAGGAGAAAAGATTAGAAGCTGAGGAAAAAAAATTACAAAGAGAGTATGAACAAAAGAAATTGCAGATACAGACTGATGAAAAAAGATTCCAGATGGAAATGGAAAAAGAGAAAAGAAAAGATGAGGCTGCTGCTGAAGAGAAAAAATTACAAGCTGCTACAGAAGAGAAAAAATTACAAGCTGCTACAGAAGAGAAAAAATTACAAGCTGCTACAGAAGAGAGAAGATTACAAGCTGAAGCTCAAGAAAAAAAAGCAATAAGAGAACATGAACACCAAAAAGAACTTTTAGCATTTGAGTTAGAAAAGTTAAAGTTAACAAACATAAGTAATGTTAATCAAGCATCTAGTGGTAATGGTAAACCCTTTACTTACAAGGTCAAGGTACCAGCGTTCAACCCTTCCAGTGATGACATAACATTCTGGCTAAACAGATTTGAACGCTCGTGTCGAGCACATAATGTGGACAAATCACAATATGCTAACCAGTTATCAGAAAATCTGAAAGGTGATTCTCTGACTAGTTTAAGTTTGGTTGAAGAGGCTGACAAAGATAACTATGATGTTATTAGGGCAGCCTTATTAAAGAAGTATCAGTTGTCTGAAGAGGGTTATCGGAAGTTGTTTAAGACAATGGTGCCTGAGGCAGGTGTAGAATTCTCAGAATTCATTGCAAGGACACGTCTTACATTTGATCGTTGGATTGAGCTATCCAAAACAGAAAAGACTTATGAAGCCCTTATGGACTTGATACTCAGAGACAAGATTATGTCAAGTATAAATAAACCTTTCCTCGAATTCTTACATGAGCGTAAACCTAAGTCTCTAAAAGAAATGGAACAGTATTGTACCCAATACGTCACTGCACATCCGGACGTAGCTATTAGCAACAGTAAGGTTAAAGAAGGTATGCCAGTTGCTTCTGCAACACCATACAACCCTAATCACTCTCACAAATTCCAAGGACCTCAAAATAGGTTTAATAAAAAAGGTAACTATTACAGTTATCAGAACCAAGGTAACCAATCATTTCAGGGATCTTCTTCGAATACCTGGAGAAGAGCTGACAGCCCTCGATTCAGGGGTGGTCATAATTACAGGAACTTTCGCAAAGGAAGTCATTCTAGAAACTATCCAAGTTTTCCTTCATGGAGACAACAGGATCATAATTACCGAGATACTCATTATAATGAATATGATGATAGTAACCAAAGGAGCTATGATTCAAACCCGAGTAGGGGTTATAATAGTGGAAACAATGATAAGTACAGAGGCAATAATAACAGAGGTAGAGCACAATTCAAAAAACATAAAGCTCATTACCAGGCGAACTCTGCACAGCAAGAGTCCCACGAAGCCTATAAACAAAATAAAGATAATGATGACTCTAATAATATGGCATGTGCCGCTTTTGATTTTGGGAGAGCATCTCAGTGCCCCCAATGCAAAACATTATTTGAGCCAACCACAGTGTCTACTTTAAGCTGTGGCCATCCTCTTCCCGCTCTTCCTGCGTCAATCGCGCATGATGGGAGAGGTTCTCTTGTCTTACACAAAGGTTTAGTAAATGACAATCCAGTCTCAGTACTTTTTGATTCTGGATGCACAACTATTGGGGTTAGGCAGTCACTCATAGATCCTTCTCATTCTACAGGCAAAGTAGTCAAATGCGTAACATTTGGCGGCACCATAGAGAAATACTCTACCGCTATCATTAGGATTGCTACTCCTTTCTTCACAGGAGATGTACACGCATGTCTTTTGCCGGATCCGATCGCTGATCTTATCATCGGTCGCATTCACGGAGTCAAAGAATGCACTCCGGAGCAAATTTCCGTTTGGGAAAATCAAAATATGCAATCTGCTAATGCAGTAGTCACTAGAGCTCAAGCTCTCAATATGCCTGAAACTTCATCTGTTGAAGATAATGAAGTGCATAACCAAGATGATCCCTTGGTAATTTCTCGTGACTCGTTTATAAAACAACAAGAAGAAGATCCGACTCTTAAGAAATTCTTCACTCTTGTAACGAAAGGTGATCCGAATAAAGATTCAAATTGTAAATCTTGGATTACAATGAAGAATGGCGTACTTGTACGTATGGTGCAAGACTCCACTAAGTCAAGTCATTCTCAAATTCTTGTACCCAAGAATTTGAGAGTTAAGATCTTACAACATGCACACGACTCTCAGTGTGCTGGTCACATGGGTTTTTCCCGTACAAAGTCAAGAGTTCTTGCGGCTTTCTTTTGGCCTTTTGTGAACAAGGACATACGGATCTATTGTCGATCCTGTAAAGTATGTCAAGAAGTCAAATCCAAAGGTCCTCGTCATGCTGCGCCTATTCAGGCTGCAGATATTCCTATTCGTCCATTCCAGAAAATGGCGATAGACATCATTGGTCCATTCAAGATCAAATCTGCTAGAGGACATCAGTTTATCTTAACGTGTGTAGACATGTGCACACGTTGGCCAGAGGCTATCCCTCTAAAGAGCATTACTACCGCTGACATTGCAGATGCTCTTTGGCTTATATTTTCTCGGCTGGGATTCCCCGGAGAAATATTATCAGATCATGGCACCCAACTGATATCGGATACCATGTCTCAAGTAATGTCTACTCTACAGATAGAGAGATCTTTGAGTAGCATCTATCATCCTATGTCCAATGGGATGGTCGAGCGACTAAATAGAACACTTAAGAACTTATTAGGGAAGATAACTGAGGATCATCCTCAAGATTGGGATAGGGTTTTACCCGCGGCCCTCTTCGCGTACAGAGAGGTCCCCAATGAACATACAGGGTTTTCGCCCTTTGAACTTGTCTTTGGCGCGCGACCGCGCGGCCCAATGTCTTTGCTGCATGATCTTATAACAGCTGACAATATTGACGATGACACAAAATCTTCTTACGAGTATGTCATCGCGCTGAGACAAAAGATTATCGAAGCATGCAAATTGGCAACGTCCTCTTCTGAATTTGCTAAGCAGAAGGCAAGACAATTTGCTAATAAGAAGAGAACTTTACGACAACTTTGTCCTGGTGACAAAGCATTTGTTTTGCTACCTTGTCGTGAAAATAGACTCCTTATTAGTTGGAAAGGTCCGTACGATATAATATCGAAAATTTCAGATGTTGACTACATCGTCGATATTAACGGGAAGCATAAAACCTTCCACATCAATATGCTTACGGAGTTCCATGAACGTCCTGACTATTTACAGCCTATTTTCCAGGCAACGGACGATTCTCATGTCAAACATGGTCATTACTCATCACTGTCTGTAATACAGGATGAGGAAACAAGTTTTTCGGATGTTAATCTCCCGCTTCCAATGATCCCACTTCATTCTAGTGAATCATGGAAAGACGTTACTGTTTCTCCTGATTTGTCTCTAGGAGAACGGCGACAAGTTTCGTCTATGTTACAAACATTTCAGGATGTCCTCACTGACATCCCTGGACAAACTCATGTCATTGAGCATGACATTGTTCTAACTGAACATACTCCAATTAGGGTTAGGCCTTATCCTATCCCTATACATTTCCAAACACAGGTTGAAAAGGAGTTGGATGAAATGATAGATTTACAAATAATCGAACCATCCACTTCTGCATATTCTTCGCCGATGGTTATTGTTCGAAAAAAAGACAATAACATACGTCTTTGCGTTGACTATCGCAAATTGAATCAAGTTACGAAGTTCGATGCTGAACCTATGCCTTTACTAGAAGAGTTACTTACTCGTCTTTCTAAATCGCATTTTTTCACTAAACTTGATTTGTCTAAAGGATATTGGCAAGTTCCATTATCCGAACGCGCCAAACCTCTTACCGCTTTCTCTACTCCCAGAGGCCTTTTCCAATGGAATTTTATGCCTTTCGGCCTTATGAACGCACCAGCTACATTTGTACGCATGATGCGTCGAATCCTATCGTATCGGTCAGATGTCATTGCTTATCTAGACGACATCTGTCTTTTCAGCGATACTTGGGAAGATCACTATTCAGGGTTAGTTGAATTATTATCAACTCTGCGTGAGTATAACCTGACAGCAAAACCATCTAAAGCTTGTATTGGCTTTAGCGAAATTGCTTTCTTAGGCCATCGAGTAGGTCACGGTTTCTTGAAGACAGAAGACCATAATATCACTAAGATACTTAACATCTCTATCCCTAGGACTAAAAAGCAAGTGCGAAGTCTTTTAGGTCTCATACAATTTTATGGACGTTTCATTCCGAATCTGTCCTCTATCATGGCACCTCTCTCTACACTATTAAAGAAAGGGTCGCCTAACATGGTTCACTGGTCTCATGAATGCCAATCTTCACTAGAGAAGATCAAAACTATGTTTTCATCACCACCTATTTTAGTGTTACCTACAACAGATAAGACATTTGTTCTTCGTAGTGACGCTTCATCCACTGGGATTGGAGCGGCACTAATGCAAGAGTACTCTGGAACTCTGCATCCTGTAATGTACATATCCAGAAAACTTAATGCTGCAGAAAGGAATTACTCGGTTTTAGACCGTGAATTATTGGCAATGGTTTGGTCAATTCTCAAACTCCAAAGATTCCTTCTGGGCGCGCATTTCGTAGTGGAAACTGACCAAAAAGCTCTTACGGCTATCCAAAGTAAGAACTTGAAGAGCTCGAGATCAACTCGATACGCAATCGCTCTTCAACCTTTTCATTTTTCGGTACGAGCTATCCGTGGTTCAGAAAATGTGATGGCGGACATTCTGTCCAGATGCCCACATGATGCCACTTAACTGTTAAATATTGGATCTTTTTAATATGTATAACTTTACAACAGTTATTTTTTGTTTCTTTACTAAGATACACATTTGTAATTTAATAATAGAATGATGGTATCGCTACTTAGCGGTTTATTGATGTTAATTCACCGCTGTTCTTTGATGATTGTTTCTTCATAAATCATAAATTTAAGATTGTAGTGTGAATTTTTGGTATGCATTGTATAATTAACAGAATTGTATTATACGTACATCACACCTTCCTGGAAACATTTATTCGTAGGGAAACAATTTCTCTCAGATTTTGAGATATATATTCTCACCGGTCATATTAGGAATTATAGTTATTCCTGATATTTTCATCTGCGCAGTATTCTTGCGTTGTGAGCCTATTTTACGTGCTCCTAGATGTATTTAAAAAAAAAATTTTATTTTTTTTTTCGCGGGAGGTGTGGTAAGACTGTAAAGGGCAATTTTTACTATCTTGCAATATAATACATTTATATTCTTATTATATTCGCAAATATTTTGTAAGCAAAGTATTTCCTTTTTTAAGTGCTTAAGGAGAAGTCATTTTTGGGTTGCTTCCCTTGAAAATAGTTCTGTCATCTTCGATCGGACTCCGCAGACGACTCTAGGCCTACTGTGATTTATTCTGTGGCTGGGTAGGAATAGATTGTTCTTGCTTCAGTATATCTATGGCCTGAATTTATACGTAGTGTTTGTATGAGTAGGACGAGTCTGTCTTATATATGGATATCTTTGCATTTCTAAGTCGAACTAATTTGGTTGTCGCTAGAAAAGGTCAAAGGCTATGCAGCGGAAGTATCGCTAGCAAGGGATGTGATCCATGGCTGTCATCCTGTGAGGATGCCGAGTTTTGTTGTAGCAGGCTTTTTTGCCGAAATAGTGATCTATATATGGATGGGGAAAAGTGATAATCATTTAGACATGTTGTATGTACTTTACCCCAGTGTTTATTCTCTTTTGCCAAGGAATGGCAAAGTTATATTTCGCATAAAAAGGTAAAACCACAATTTATTATGAACTTGGGCTTCGCCATCGTTGTTGATAAGCAGATGCACAGTGGTACTTTAAAAAAAGAATATCCATTCAAAGGAAGAAGACATTCCTATGTATCAGCACTGGATTGTATGATATTATTCAATTACCTCTATGAGAGAAGCTATGAAGAAATGAGGACATTTAATGAATGACTAATTTTGGTCTATATTCTATAGTGAGTGAAGCTCACGAGAGAGAGAACAGCCATGTTGAAATTCATATACTTTGTATTTATCGAGTGAGAAAAAGGGATGCCTGTACTATCGCTCGATGAACCAAGAGATCACTGCTACATGTGAAAACCCATGTCTGGGATTCCTATATTATGAAATATATATATATGGAACTTTACGTGAAGGAATATTCGCTAGACGAGGTTAGGTCTAGGAGCCTTCCTATATATTGGTTATGGTCTGACGTGCCCAGTCAGTAAAGCCAGATGATTTACATGATGGAACTCTGAATGCTTATTTACGAATGCTCCATTATGATATTTGCCAAGCATGAATGCTAACTTAAGATGATATTCCTGTGATCAACATTATGCTGTCTATGTCGACATTTGTTCCTGTAACCATACACGTACTGTCCAAGTGTGCGTCCCATTAAATGTTATAAAAGACCACCGTAGTTCCAGTACTTCTTGAATTCGAACAGTGTGAGTATGAGTGATGTACTACCAACCTGTCAACTCTATCGAATCATTCTACCATTCGCGTACTGACATTCAGATACACACTCATTGTTTACACTCACATTCTTGTCGGAGCCTCATCACGTTCCAGGACAAGATGACCTGTATGACCAAAACTGTGCTGGGTTTGATGAGTTGACAATCGTTACACTTTACTACACCAGTCCCAACATCTACATTTCTCCACTGGTGGACATTCACATCATTTAGCAAATAAAGCATGATTCAACAACTAGTAGCCAGTATGAGTTAACAACTACACCAAACAGAGTTTAACAGTCACAGCGTTCACTAGACCAATAATACTTTTACATTACATTACACGTTGTAACCCCTAAAATCAGATGCTGTTAACCTCTAGCAGACCATGCCAATAAATCTGCCGTAACAATTCCCTGTCCACTGGGGGAAAAAAAAAATCTATTAGATAGATTTTTTTTTTTTTTTTTTTTTCAAAAACCTATCTGAATGAATACCAAAAAAAAAAATTTAACAATATCGAAAAATTTAACCAACAATGCGGCATATGGACTACGATGTTCTGTCTAGAACAGTGTCGTGGTCATGTCGACTCAGTAACAGTCATCTAATATATTAATAATCATATTATACATAAGTGTTATACATAAATGACTAATGTTGATATCTATTAAATAATTAAATTAAAATATGTCGCAATGAACTGTCATGTCAGACTAATTTAACGAGTTAAAATTTAATTAATTAATTATATTGAGTGTGTAATCAAAATAAAGTTATTGCAAATCTAATGTGAGAGAACTGAAGGGATATGTTAAGTAGAAAAATAAATAAATGAAAAATAAAGTAGCGAAAGACAGTAATGTATAAATTTAACTTAATTATGTGTGTTGGAAATTAAATAAGTGTAGTATTAAGTTGTTAAAACCTATCTAACTAATTTAAACAATAATATAGTATGTAATGTATCAACCTAATTAATAAACATAATAGTTACATACAATAACATTATCTAAGAATCATGTGAGATCTTTTTTTTTTCTTCTTTCAAAATTTTTTTTTTCTTCTTCAAATTTCATTTCATTTTTTTCATATTTATCTCACCTTTTTATTTTATTTTCCATTATTTTAACGTAATTAACTAAAATTAATGAAAGTTGGATATGATGATCCATACGTAGGCTTGATCATTGTGAATTCCGATTAACAAACAAATATTTAAATGTTTCAGTTCATGAGAATCGAAGCTATTGGCAATTGTTCATGTCGCATACTGAGTTACTTTGATAGTGTTTTCTATTATTTTCACTTGATGCAAGGAAATGTGTCCAATAGTTTTGTCATAAATGAAATTCACACAAAGTTCTGGTGTAAATACGACCATAGTGTCATTTGATTTAGTTCATTTCGTTTTCGCAATCGTCTGTACAAGTTATTTAGTTGAATTGTAAGCAAAGGTTTATCTCCATGTTAAGAATTTCGCGATAGGATTCATTCTTCTGTGACACGTAATTTCGGTTGACGTATTAGAAAAGTGTCAGTGTTGATTGCTATACATCCAAAGGATTTCTAGATAGTGCGTCTGCGACGATATTGTCTGTCCCAGAGATGTACTCAATCGTAAAGTTGAATGGTTGAAGGAGAGTAGAGTATCTGGTGAGCTTTGGACTTTTATGATTCGCCCGTCGTAGTGATGCTACGGCCCTTTGATCAGTTTGTACTACGAAAGGGGCTCCCAGTAGAAATTTCTCAAGTTTGGTTATCGCCCACACGACGGCTAAAAGTTCGCGGTCAACGGTAGAGTATTTCACTTCTGGTGGTTTCAGTTTTCGTGACACGTACAAGTTTGGATGGAGGATGTCGTCATGGTATTGGAGCAAACATGCGCCAATTCCGTAGTTACTCGCATCTGTGCGGAGAATAAACTTTTTGGAAGCATCAACAAGTCTCAAAATAGGTGGGTTTGAAAAGATATTAATAATATTAAGGTATACATTATTACACTCATTAGTCCATGTCACCTTCACTGGCATGTCCTTCCTCAGTAATGAGGACAATACAGCCGTGATGGATGACAGGTTAGGTACGAATCTACTGTAATATTGGACTAGACCTAACAAGCTTCTAACCTGTTTCTTCGTTTGAGGAACGGAAATGTTTAAAATTGTTGAAACTGTACTGGGTAGTGTTCGGATATATCCTGCTCCAATAATGTGACCCAAAAAAGTTATTTCGTGAAACGCTACTTGTAATTTTGTGGGTTTAGCAGTTAAATTGTTATTTCTTAATGTATCCAAAACGTATTCGAGACCCAAAACATGTTCCTCAAAAGATGAACTAAATAAGCATATGTCATCTATGTATGTAATAATGTCTGGTCTACCTGAAAAAATGTGTCGCATCATGCGAACAAAGGTAGCTGGAGCGTTAACAAGCCCAAAAGGCATCACATTCCACTGGTATAGACCTAGCGGAGTTGAAAACGCTGTGTAGTATTTAGCTTTTTCGGTTAGTGGTATCTGCCAATAACCTTTAGTTAAGTCTATCTTAGTGAATATAGTTGCTGTCGATAGACGTGGCAGTAAGTCATCGAGAAGTGGATGTGGTTCGCTATCAACTATCGTTTGTGCATTTAATTTTCTATAGTCGACGCATAGTCTAATGTTATTGTCCTTCTTTCGGACAATAACTAATGGAGAAGAAAATGGGGAATTACTAGTTTCGATAATTCCTAAAGATAACATCTGTTCAAGTTCCTTAGTAGTTTTAGTAAGAAAGTGTAGAGGAACAGAATATGGATGTACCCGAATTGGAGTATCATCATTAAGAGTGATGTCATGATTAATGACTGATGTGCGACCTGGAATGTCGGTTAACACATCTTGATAGGATTGTAGAAGTTCAGCTATCTGTTGATGCTGTTGCGGTGTAACTGACGAGGAGATGGTTACATCCCGCCAAGATTCACTAGGCTGTACTACAGGTACAGGTAATGCTAACTGTACCTCAGGAAAAGATGATTCTTCTTCCTGGATAACAGACAAATTAGAATAGTGACATCTAGGTACGAAAGTGTCATCTAGTTCATGAAAAATAGCTTGTAGATGTTCAGGTCGAGTATGAAATTGCTTGAGCATATTTATGTGAAATATTTTGTGATGTCCCTTAATGTCCAGGACATAATCAACATCAGAAATCTTATTGATAACCTGGTAAGGACCGTTCCACGAGATTAGTAGTTTATTATTGTTATGTGGCAATAACACATAAGCTTGATCTCCTGGAAATAATTGACGTAATCGTCTATTACTGTTTTGGAAAGTTCTAGCTTTCTCTTTCGCAGCCTCAGATGAAGCTGTTGCCATTTTACAGGCATCAATAATGTTATTCCGGAGATTAATTACATACTCATAGGATGACTGGGTATCCTGAGTCATCTCGGAGTCAATCAATAAGTCTTTTATTAGTCCCATAGGACCTCTTGGTGGAGCGCCAAAGACTAGTTGAAATGGAGAGAAGCCAGTTTGTTCATGTGGCACCTCTCGATAAGCGAATAACACAGCTGGTAGAACTCTGTCCCAGTCGTGTGGATGGTTAACTGTAACTTTATGTAACATTTGTTTGAGTGTGCGGTTAAGTCTTTCTACAGCACCATTACTCATTGGGTGATAAATGCTGCTGAGATTTCTATCTATTTGCCAAGTCTTCATTACCTCTGTCATAGTCTCAGATATAAATTGAGAACCATGATCTGACAAAAGTTTTCTAGGAAAACCTACTCTAGAAAAGATAAGGTGTAGTGCATCAGCTACATCTGTGGTGGTGGTTGTTTTTAATGGGATGGCTTCTGGCCATCGTGTGCATAAATCGATGCAAGTGAGAATAAATCTATGTCCTCTGGCTGATGGTAAAAGTGGGCCAATGATATCAATGGCCATTTTGTCGAAAGGTCTCACAGATATGTCACAAGCCTGAATAGGCGCCGTGTGAAAGGCTCCCCGTGCTTTCACTTCTTGGCATATCGTACAGGAGCGTACGTACTGTGAAATATCTCGTGATACTCCCGGCCAAAAAAAAGACGATAATACTCGCGAACGTGTACGAGTATAACCCATGTGACCTGCACACTTAGAATCATGTGCGTGTTGAAGTATGTACCGTCTAAAAGCAAAAGGTACCATGACTTGTTGTCTTATCTGAGTTTTATCCATAAAACATCTTAATAAAATGTCATTTTTAATACTAAACCAATGACTATTATTTTTGTTCATAGCAAGATTGTCAGCTTTGTTGACCAGTGAAAAAAATTTTGTTAGTGACCTGTCTTCCCTCTGTTTTGCAGCAAAGGATACTCGGTCAATAGCAGAATGAATCTCGATACTTTCATGATCGTCTGTTTCCTTGTTTTCAGTGTCCATAGTCTCTAATTTTTTTGTATGTGCTCTGGTTATTGCTGCATTTCCGATGCATAGATTATTTTTTTCCCATTCAATAATCTCTTCTGGTGTGCAATCTTTACTCCCGTGTATGCATCCCACCATAAGGTCGGCAATTGGGTTTCTTAACATGCATGCTTTAACGTTGCCTGTGAAAAAGGGTGTTTCAAGATAGATAATAGCAGTTGGATAACATTCTATGGTTCCACCAAAGGTCATACACCTGACATGTTCTCCAGTTGCACAATTCGGATGAACAAGTGTCTGACGGATTCCGATCGTGGTCGATCCCGAATCTCTTAAGACTGAGACGATGGATCCATTAACTTTTCCTCTGTTGAAGATCAGCGAGCCTGTTCCGTCATTGACTGCTAGACTGACTTCTGGTAGAATGTGTCCGCAGTTCAGAACTGTCTCTTTTGCTTTCTGAAATATAAGATTACATGTTGGGCAACTATTTGCCACGTTATAATTCATTGCAAAACAAGTAGATGAAGACTGTATTTTGTTATC
The DNA here is from genome assembly GCA_024509875.1 of Oreohelix idahoensis. Lineage (NCBI taxonomy): Eukaryota > Metazoa > Mollusca > Gastropoda > Stylommatophora > Oreohelicidae > Oreohelix > Oreohelix idahoensis. The sequence continues at coordinate 389,668 of JAMPIV010005423.1, read as the reverse complement.
AGTAGGTGAACTCTCAACACCAGGGGTTGTAGCAGTAGTAACGGCTGCCCCTGTATTATGGTTATAATTTGTCGATCTATGAGAATGAGAACGATGACGAGAATAATTAGATGAATTATCCCGTTGTCCTCTATTGTAACTGTTATCTCGATGTCTCGAGTTATAATTATCGCTATTGTTCCACTTGTTACCATTATTATAATTATATGAACGATTATAACTTGAGTTACGTGGATTACTGTTGTATCTTGACTGAGGTGAATAATTTCTGGTTTGTTGTCTTCCTCTATTAAAGTTATTGTTAAAGTTATTCTGTCCCTTATGTCATAGTTTCCTTTGAACCTACCTCTGTCCACACTGTGTGTTCTAGGTTTGTTATGATTATGATATGCCATATTGGAGGCTACAGGAAGTGGTTCTCTTGTCAACGAGCCAGAAATATTAGCATTCGGATGAGCTGTGCAGTAATTTAAAGAAATTTTTTCTAACTCATCAATAGATTCTGGTTTTCTTTCTTGCAGATAAGCAAAGAATGGTGGGCTGACAGAAGATAATACTTTATCCCTCAATAACAAATCGACTAACTTGTCGTAAGATTTGTTGACACCTGCCAGTTCAGCCCATCTGTTAAAAGTATTGCGTATGTTAGCAATAAAACCTGTGAAATCTTTATTGTTATCTGGCAACCAACTTTTAAAACGTAATCTACATGACTCTTCGTTCAAGTGGAAACGGCGTAATAACAACGTCTTAATGGCCTCATAGTCTGTGGATAATGTTGGATCTATATTTTGTGCTGCACTTGCAGGTTCGCCATCCAGAAATTCCTTAAGTTTAAGTGCCCATGCAGTTTTGTCAAGGTTATTGACTTTACATATATCCTCAAAGCGCGCCAGCCACGATGAAAGGTCATCCACGTGTAACTTGAATGGTGGTAGTTTAAAGTAATAATTGCCCTTAAGTCGGGTGGATGAAGATCCAGATTGAGCATTATCATTTTGGCTTGATGCAGCACTCTGCGAATTAAGTTTTGCTGTTTCCAATTTAAGCCGTTGCAGTTCCATTTCTTGCTGCAGTATGATTTCTTGTCGTTTCAATTTATTCTCTTCTTCAATCCGTAGGATTTCATCTCTTGCCACCTTTCTTTCTTCTTCTTGTCTTAATTCTGCTTTCTTTTCAGCCTCCTTTCTTTCAAGTTCTTCCATTTCTGCTTTAGCAATAGTTTTCCTTTCAGCCTCCTTTCTTTCAAGTTCTTCCATCTCTGCCTTATATCTTGACAGTTGTTGTTCAGCAAATTCAAGGAGTGCCTCTCCCTTTTTATTACAATCTTTTCCAATTTTAATGAAATGGTCCAAGGTAAGCATTCTTGGAGTTTAATTATTTAAGTATTTAATTACTTATGTCTTGTAATCGACAATGTAATCTATGTCGATAATAATATTACTGTATTGTTATGTATAAGTTCCACAAACTATAATATTTTGTAGAAATATTATATATATACTCACTGAATATCTATCATAAATAGTTATGATAGTTAATTATATAAGCTGCTGAAATTATATCAAGCGCTTAATATTAATATTTAATAATTATGTGTATTATCCCCAAATAATTAGTCTTAATTGTCACTAAGTTCACAATATAGTACTGAGAAAGTGTACTAAGTTATATTAGATATGTATTAATATGTTATAAAGTTTTAATAATTAATCATTATAATTTATGCCTTAATCATGAGGCATAAAGTGCATTGCCCATTTCTAGGACCACTACTGCAAATATGTACAAAGTCCCTAATTCCTCATCAAAGCTTATAAAAATTTAATCATATTCATCTACACTATAATTAATGAAGAAATTATAGCATTAATATTAAATTAATAAAATATGTAATGAATACAAACAATACAAATGGGTTAACCAAGGATTACAGAACAGGAGCACAATACAAAAGTGACATTTTCACAAAAATAAATGCTATTATAAAACCAAGTGTACTAACCGGAAATGTAGAAGGGTGAAGGTTAACTGAGGAAACGAACATATTTTGTACTATGAAAGATGACGTCACAGGACTCATTTGACGTTAATACAATACATTTAATTAAAATAAAAGATAGCTAGATCAGAATAACAAGGTAGATTACGAACATAGGACTGCAAATGAATAAAATCCAAGAACCAAATACACATGAAAACAACAGTTAAAACATGACTATACACCTAACATGCAAAGTGAATTAATGCAAGACCGAACCCGAACGATCACCGATAACGATAATTCGACGCTTTCTTCGCGAGGTGCTATTAATTCACAGCCTTAGGAACATTCAGAATGAATATCGGCATCCTGAGAGCCATTTTTATTCATTATGAACCGCCGCCCATCCATACCCGCAAATAACGGACAACATCAACGGACAAAAAGAAACAGATAGAACATCGATAAACAATTAAATAGAGAGGACATGCCTGCAAAATGGTATGGACTCGTTAGTGTGTTAATGAATGACAATCGTCCTAGGTCTAAACTTATCTTTTGAAGGCTCCGGCGATGGCAAATTCGTCAACGGACTAGACTAGTGCCTAGTACTGTTTGCTCATGATTGGCTGATCACAGTATTCTCTTGTCTGGTCTTCTTGATTAAGCAAATATTAATCAAAACTGGAATGAGTTGACGGTTGTTCCTTTCGAAGCGCGGCATCTACGCACGATGTAGTGACGTCAGATTTGCATTGCGTAGTCATGTGTTCAACGTAGTGTTATGCAGATCATGTGACTTGCTTGTAATGGTAAACAGTTGGCAACACATGTAAACAAGAAAATCTTTTTTTTTTTTTCGTCCCCGCGATGGCCAACCACTGTTACCGTTGGCTTCTCACTGTTGCCGTTAACACTGTTAATGGGGCTGGTTTATACTGGCTCTTCTATTTACGTTTACATATAATTATCCATTGTCTTTTCTCAGTAAATTATGAGATCGTGCTCTTGATGGTGAAGTACGCGAAGGTGGGATATAATATTGACAACTTCATCATACAGTCAAATTCTGACGTTATAGATTTGATAAGTCCTTTCTCGAGTCCACAAACATTTATTATATCGATTCCATACAAGAACAGTTTACACACGGTCATCATGAAGAATTATAAATAATAAGTTGCAGTTCATACTTCAAATATTATTCCTTTACAAATCAGTCCTTTGTCTCCTAGCTTGAAAACATAGTAGTCAGAACCGCATAACTGTATGCACGCGTGGTTGGAAAATCCAATACACCGACAGTGAGATTATGCGTCTGGCATTAGAATAACTAAGGCGGACTATATATTCACGTTGACAAGGTTTAGTCAATTACTAACCTGTACCTTCATCTTTCTTCGTTATCACATTGGACTGACCCATGTCCATTATTTAATGTACTATAATTGTGCGGCAATATAAGCCCGGCAATAAAACATTCCAAGGACACGTCTTATCGGTTCGACGGTCGTCTAGAAAAGGGTCTCGTCTCTTGGTCACCGTGCGTGACAACTAACGCTGAAACGTCACAGCGTTCACTAGACCAATAATACTTTTACATTACATTACACGTTGTAACCCCTAAAATCAGATGCTGTTAACCTCTAGCAGACCATGCCAATAAATCTGCCGTAACAGACACCTGCATTGAATATATTCAGTGAGTGGTGTACACCATTTCTTACGCCTCTTCAGTCTATGGATTGGATCAATTTGAAGGGAAAGGAGTCTGTGACTTGGAAGAACATCCAAGAAAGCTACATATTTACGAAGACAGTGTCACCAAATTTTACTGTGAATGAAGAGGACTTATTTGATGAGTTTGCATGTGTGAAAAAATATTGTGAAAGCAAATTTGATGTGTGGAGTGAACTGAAGGATCAAAGTGTCAGTGAAAAATGGTGTGAGATGTTCGCTCATTTTACAAAGCAGGATATACATGCTGAGAACCGGAAATGCCTAGTTAGTTTTTGTTTGGCACTGCCAGAATCCAATGCAGCTGTTGAACGTATTTTTTCATTAATAAATGCGCTTTGGACAGACGAAAAAAAACAGACTTAAAATTGAGACAGTGAAAGCTTGCCATTATAAAGGCCAATTTTACGGATTTCTCTTGTGCTGAGTTCTATGTCCAAATATCAGAAGAAAAAAAAACTTCTTGAACAGGCCCATAAATCTGATAAATATTCTGATGAATCTGAAATATAAACTTGACTATTGTGTATTTTTTAAAGGTGCGATTTTTCTAATTAAGTATGTTTGTAATTTAGAATTCTTTTTTAAAGTGGAAGTTGTGTTAGTTAATGTGTGTATTTTTATACCAGTATCTTATTTTAAGTGCAACAAATAATATATAATAGATTTATTTGTGCTTTACCTTAATTTTTAACATGTCCCGTTTTTTTACAAAATGTCCCGGGTTTTTTAGGTAAAAATTTGGAAATGTCCCGGTTTTTGAACAAAACATTATGGGAACCCTAGTTGCAGACCAACTTAAATATTTGACTTTATATGGAAGTCTATAGGCATATGAAAATTTTATTGTACACTAAACTGTAATACAGTATAATCTATTGTAATTGCTGAATAAGAATTTAAAAATACACTAATAAATTATCAATAAAACATATAAATAATTTAATTTTTACATTATTCTTCCTGTTATAATTGCTGCTACTCAGCACTTGAAGTTGCTATAACTGTAGCTGAAATTTCTGCTGATTCTGTGACTAGCAGTTGAGGTTCTCTGACTTTTTTATGTCAGAAATAATCTAACGTCATTTACTTTGTTGATTTAACACATTAACTACCGCAAGCCGCTGTCAGTGGCTCACAAAATAATCACATTTGGACCGCAAGCCGCTCAGAGCGCCAATCTAATTTTAGTAATAAAACGAATGAAAAATGTACTGAAACACTCTCTGATCTGGTTCAAGATTTTAAGTTGCCACCGGAAAATAAATTACCAAAGCATGGTTGTTGTAGAACACTGGAAAATTGATATTATGTTCATGTTTTTCAGTGTTTTGGGTTAGTTACCAAATCGTGTAAAAATGTTTACCGTGGCAACTAGTGATAGGACTACAAAAAATGCGTGTACATCTCGTCTAATGGCTGAATAGGATAGAAACGTGTTTCGACAATTGACTGATAGATCTAGCGACGAGGACAAGAGTGAAAACGGTGTGTACATTGATTGAAATTGTGATTTTGATAGAGATGGGGCGCAAGCAGTTATAATTGTGAAAATATTGCAAGTCCTCGGCCATCGGAGGGCCGTTTAATAGCAACAACCTCTATTAGAGTTACAACCGGTATTTATTGTAATAGTACATTCATTTATCTTTAAAATAACGTGTAATTCATAAAAAACTGTAAACAGTTACGAAAACTACAGCTTACTTTGTGCAAACACCATTAGGATGAAAATGGGAAAAAAAATTTCATTCGGCAACAGTGTGTTTTTCAATTCGGTAGTTAATGTGTTAAAAAAAATTCTACTACTTATTTATTATTTACATGTTTATTTCATTATATATTCTCTACAATTATTATTTACAGTATACAGTAATGGCTGTACAGTTTTGTTAAATGGACTTTTTGAATTAAGTAGTTAATACTATACTTATTACTATACTTTTTTGTACATACTCTATATAGTTTTACACGTTATATGCTATATGTAATTATGAATTTCAGTACAGAAGATGAAAGAGAAGATTGGAGGGAAATACACATGTACGTTCCTGTTCAAACGGCATAAGTGCGAAAATATACAATGTATATCGAGTTTACCTTCCCTAAATTAATCAACGACGTATATGCGAAACGACGTATATCGGCGCGACGTATATCGAAGACCTTCTGTACCACGAATATGTTTGTTTACAAACGAGAAGTAAATCACAATAACACTTTACATAACTAAACCTTTTTTGTAAATGTCAACATTGACTGAACCAATGATAGTGACGAACTGATGTGAACCATTTTTATTTACGACAGACAAAAGGCAGAATAAATAAGATGATTTAAGTACTGGAATAATAAACATGGTTGTAACGAGAAGCAAAAACAGATAACCAGTTTCCTTATTTTAATTGGATACTAGTACTTTTATGAATTGAATTATTTGAATTCATTTATGTAAATGTGACATGAGACTAATGTTACTGATTTTACAGGTGACTTGTCTTAGCTTGTCTCAGAACACGTGAACATTGATTCACTACAGACGATAAGTGCTGTACTAGTACACGCCAGTTTTATCTATAACTTGTTAGCTTGCTAAGTTCCTCGACAAAAGCGTCAATTCTTTTATGTTGCCAGTGTATTTCTTTTCTGTCTATCAGGTCTTATTTTGTCTGGTACTGGGCATTGTGGGACAATCTTTATTAACTAATGTGATATCCGTATGCGGCTATACCATGTCTGCCTCAGTCATTTTGTTATTATGTTCTATCCGTGTGTCTTTAACCTGTTGACTTGTTATAACTATTCAGGTTTGTTACTCCGATGATCTTTCTGTTACATTATATTTGTAAAAGTTGTTTTCTTCTCTCTAAATCTGTTGTCAGAGTCTCAGGTTCAAATCATACAGGTAAGCATGTTCGTATATGTATGTACTGTCTTATATAACCTCACTCTTACTACGTGTGTCTATGCTATTAATTGTCTAGTCGGTTTATTAAACTAACGATCACTTTCAAGCATGGAGTTTGTACAGCGAGGTAGACTATTCACACCAGTTGCAACGGATCTTACTAAAATGTAAGTAGAAAACAATAACTAATCCAAGGGTGTCCGGGTTTTACAATGTAGCCCACATTCTAGATCACGAAGTTAGTAGTTAGCGGATTAAACATCTCTTTGTATGTGGAAGACATTCCATTAAATTATGAACATCGCGTAAAAAGTCGTTATACATCAAAACAGAAACTTCTTTGGAGTTGTGTTTATCTATAACAGCTGTTTCTCTTCCTCGGTGTAATTATTGTCCGTGCGTTTAAACAACAGCGCTGGCCCTAGACACGCTATTATGGGATATTTTGTAATACAGAAATGCTCAATGGATTGATAAAAAACGCGTTTCAGCGCTCATCGATAAATTTACACTATAAGAAAAGATGCAAGACGAGGATTATCATTAAAAGTAGCAGAGCAGATAAGTTTTCACTTCATCGAAATGTGCATCAAGTAAAACATTGTTTTAATGTTTATTAATAATAGCAAATAACATCATTCGCAAATATAATGTAACAGTTTTTCTTAAAATGGGCATAAAACAATATTTCTTGTTTTTATATTTTTGTTTTTAACCCGATGCAATTAAAACTGAACGAGAATCTTTTATTTATTTAGCATTTGTGTAATGGTTAAATTCCTTCCCTTGAATTAAAAAAATTAAAGAAACAAACGCATAAGTTACCTCCCCTAACATTGAAATGGTGACACGTTAAGAAATGTATGTATATTTACAGTATATTGTATGTTCCTATTGGTCACCTTAGTACTTTTTTAGTTCATCTGCATTTTTGGCAAACATTGACCTGAGGTCATACATTGACGTCATTTAAGCTACTTTATCATCCTACAAAATATCTTACGCTTATCTTTTATAGGAGAACATATTTTCAAGAAAAAATAATTTTGATTTAAACCTTTGTTGGCTTTTAATTATTCTTTCTCCACAAGGATCAATATCGAGTATTATCTGAAGATATTTACACTGTTTCATTCCTTCTCCCGACCCGCCAATTAAAATAGTGGTAGTCATCACGAGATTTTGTGAATCAATATGGAATGTTTTGTAATACAACGCGCTTTACAAATTGGTGATAACCGATTTTTAGTGATAGCTGCACGTTGTGGTGTCCAAGATAAATTGTGAATATTTTGAAGTGAGTTGTATTTTTTTTTTTAATTAAGTTTTTGGTACGCTTGCACGCAACGCGTCACTTTCAACCATTAACCATGTGCATGGTTTGTTATATTAGGGTGTCTTAGTGTATATTCTGATCTATTTATTGATTGATATTTTACGACGGTCGCCAATGATATTATATAAAGATTTCGAACAGAAGGATTGAGTTCGAGGAAGGATATGTTTTTCCAGAGAAGTATTGCAAATCGCAACTTTATTAAATTAACTCCATTTCTGGGGTTCGATACTTCAGTGATAACCGTGATGGCACTGCTAGTAAATATTCCAGATATGTGAAGTACTAAGGAGGACTGTAGGAGCATTCAAATGTACTCGTATTATGAATCAAATGCCATGAACTGTAATGTATTATCTCACGTGAATAAATATGGATGTATTTGTTGGACCAACTACACCGACGTTGAAGTCCATTTCTTATGAACCATCTTGAAACCAGCCATTGACCACCCAGACACATTCGCATTAAATCTAGCACGATTTGCTCATCATCATCAACCACACTATATCAAACAAACTAAACACCAGCTCGCAACAGATGTACACATGACTTTAATTGTTTAGCGAAAGATGTTGCATTCATTTAACTTACTATTATGATTGTCTGCTTCATTTCATCTATTTACGTTGGTGCATATTTGTATATTATTTATTGCTTTGCATTTTTGATGTTGATCATAAATTAATTAAGTGACTACTGATGCTAGACTTGACTGATAGGCGTTATGTGACGGTGTGAGGTATGTGAGTGCATGTATTGCTACCATCATTTTTTAAAATATGTTTACTATTAGTTATGGCGACCTCTCATTGCGGTTAAATAGGATTTTGTCTAATAGGAGACATTGGCATTGGTATTAAACGGCAACCACACTTTTAGTGTTTAATTGCCTACCCTATGGCAGAAACCCGGGTGCTATAATAGTTCTTATTTATAGTGAAGTTTGATGTTACCATATTTCACTCTGGTGTTGGTATACTCACACCACAGAAATAATGAACAATTTGTTTCCACTATTTTGCGGGAGGGGGGGGGGAAGGAGGGGGGGGGAGGGTAATATTATAAGTAAAATTCATAACAATTGTGCTTAATATAGGTTTATCTCAGTGGGGCTCTTTGTTTGTTTATTTTATACGGGTCACTGGAAAAGACGGGTGAGTGACGTTACGCCGCTATGCTTGGCTGGCTCACGTGAGATTAGAGGGACAGAAGTACGGGGCAGGAAGCATTGTGTGTGATGGCGAGTGGACGTATGTATTTGAGGTCCTTCGTGTTAAAGTGTTTAAAATGGAGTTCTATGAATAATAATACACCAAGATCTTTGGTGAGATATATCCAGTCATCTAGTTATTTGAAGTGACCAGAAGTATAATTGTTCGGTGTTGAGTGTTCATTTAAATAAATCATATTTGAGAGCTACATGACAGCGTTCCTGACATGAACCGACTATCGACGGTATTTCGTCCACTTCATATTATCTGCCAGTACCTGTTGGCATGACCTATCTATTTGTGGAGCTACGTGCTGTCCAAAATAAACCGTATTTCGCCCACTTAGTCAGTTGTAACTTAAATGCTTCTAAGTGGTGTTGGCTGGTTGCGGTGTCAGAAAGATTTACTACCCTAGCTGGTATCGTGGCCAAAGGAACCATCCTGAAATATAATATTAACATTCATGATAGAAAACGAAACGTAACAGCTACATCCTAAAGTTATTTTTTAAATATTATATGTAACCATGTGAGATGCTTCTCGTATCCCCATGTGGTAGACACACCATAGGCTGGGAGCCCTTGCTCTACAGGACTTAACATCTCATCATTCCTGTACGTTAGTCTATGCGATTAATTTTTACGTCTATTTATTAAGTTAACTATGGCTTTGTGGCGTGGAGTTTGTAGAGCTAGGTAGACCATTCCTCCAGTTCCAGAGAAACAAATAATCTGCTTGTATGCAGCCCTGTCACCGTAATGAATATGTGCTACTTTCTTATTCATGTAAGTCAAGAATCAACTTATCCAATTAAGAACAACACTGTATCTTAGATGCAATGAATTTAGTAGCTGATGGTTAAACATCTCTTGGTGTTTCGAGGACCACCAGTAAATTTCGAAAGTCACAAAATATTGTTGTCGTACTTCCAAAAACAAAAACTTCATTACGAATGTGTTTTTCTGTAACCGCTGTTTCTCTTCCTCTGTCACATTTTTTGTCTGTGCTTATTTACAATAGCACTGGTCGTTCAAAGCCGAGTGGAACAATCCCAGTTACTGTGGTTTGGTCACGTCTGTAGTATTGGAGAAGAACGGCTGCCACGACACATATGGAAAGACAATTGCCAGGGATCCAGATCTCCAGGACGGCACATAGTTTGCTGGGAGGACAACATTAGACAATCCCTGAAGGACCGAGGACTGGACTGGAAGCAGTTTACATGATAACATGGCGCTCTCTCTGGCTAACCTCTACACCCTAAGGTGGAAAAGGTTTGTGTCGTTTGGTTTTAAGGACCATCTTCACTGCACACGGACAACTCCATCAGTGCTCCCATCTCCTCCCTTAGATCTCACGGAGGATATCAGCACAGTGCACGAACACCAAAGCAAAGGCGAGAATCCCAAATGTATGTATTTAGGAATCATACATTCTATAAATATTTTTTTATCAGAAAGGTTTTCTTAATTTTGTAAATTCTGCTTGGGCAAGGTCCGTAAGGCCTACTCTTTACGATTTCCAACTGCAAGGGAATTTTTTAACGTGTGCAACTTGCACTCGGAACCTACTATTTGTTCGTCCTTATCCGAGAAGGCTAGGCTTCCAATCACACTACCTAGGGGATCATCGGGAGTATGACATGATTAGGACCCAGTGGTTCTGAAAAAATTCCATCATAAATATTCCTTAGACTAGGAACCGAACCCTATCCCTTTATAATTAGAGGCCGCCATACTTCTTAGTCACTTCGGCCCCTAGGGTAGAAGAGAAAATACTAATGTAAGAAAATGTGTATTAAAGATTGACGAATGCGCTATTTGGCGTCGATGAAACTTTTCGGCGCGCACATTTATTTTTTTAAATTACTCCTTCTGGGGCTCAAAGTGAGGTCTATTGACTTTATTAAGTAGAATGTGTAAAATTATGTGTGATCCCTGCCTGGCTAATACACTTTGATTTTAGCCAAAAGGCCGAGAAGCGATGCGCACATTTTTTTTTTAAAGTGAACTTTATTTGCTTTTCATTTCATATTACATAACTTTGTATTTTACAACAAAGAATATAAGAAAAAAAACGACTTATATAATGACTCCCGTGCCTTCACCCGTATCTCTTGTACACATACATACACAAATCAAATCAAATCAAAATTAAAATTTAGGAATACCTTACTAAGGTAACTAAGAACCAAATCAGAATAACCATGTGGTGTATGTGCATTCCCGACACAAGTGTATAAAAAGGAGCTTGGATAGACATTGTTGGAACGCCTTTGTATATGTATCATACCATCCATGTTTTTGAACAATTTCTTCATTTCTTTAGATGGAAACAAATACCAGGCAAACAACATGTTTGTAGGAAAGGCCTGTTGCTCGTTGTCTTGTCGTACATTTTTCACATTTTTCCCAACTGATCTTTACTCACATAAGCATTCAAAACCATGAGCATTCTCAATTTGTCACAATCTACACATATATGTATATTCCTAAATAGAGTATAGTATCTGGGGGTTACTGAAAAAACAAGGAAGAAATATGGTGTACTTCACCCTCGGCATGCTGTGCTAGGCGACTAATATGGGATTGTCCAGGTCATGCCAACCTCATCATGTTTAAAAAACAAGGAAGAAATATCGCGTTCTTCACCCTCGGCATGCTGTGCTAGGCGACTAATAATGGGATTGTCCAGGTCATGCCAACCTCATCATGTTTAAAAAAAAAAAAAAAATGTCCTGTCCGCCAACAGTATTATTATTATTTTTTTAATTTTTTTTCCCCTTGTAGAACCGGTGTATTCAACACAAACATCGTTTTATTGCAATTTTAAAGATAAAGTTTCCTGAATTATATGATTTGAGATAAGTCAAAAATTAATCAAATGCATTGGGAGTACTTTTGGCCTGCAGAGCAGAAGGGCAGTGGCGTATTCTCTATGTGTGCTGTGCGTGCTGCGCACACCTATGCGCGAAGGAAAATAAAAATTTAATTTATTATTCTATAAAATATTTCTCCTCTAAGTTCTGCTTTCGGACCGCACGCATCAGGACAACGGGTTTTCCCGCATAGAATCTACGAGTACATCTAGTTTCAGTTTCACAGAAGCGTTTTATAGTGCAATTTTTATTGGTTGTAGCAATCGCCCGAAGTTTCTCGGGTAATTCCGTCACAATGCGTGCTGGACCGTTCGGATTCACGTCTAAAGACTGGTTTGTGTGAAACCGGGTCGTGGGCAGATACGACAATACAATGCGAATATGCGTGCGGTGGCCTAGCAGCTCTCGAGTTGTAAAAATCGCCAGTGTTTTTTGTGATTAATTTTTGTTAGTTGCCGGGAATGCAGATTATTACATTGACAGTGAGTTTCAAGTTGTAAGTTAATTAGTATTTCGAAGATAATTGACATATACCCCTAATAACTATCGTTGCGTAATTGAATATAGATGGTTTTTAAATTAAGAGGGGAAGAAGTTAAATAGTAGGCGTACATATTCATTTTAAGTAGCAGCACGCCTAGCTCGCATTACCAGGATACGCCACTGCTGAAGGGTGGATCGGAGATACAAAGGGCTGTCCTGGGAGAGAAGGAAATCTATGAGGGCCCCGGTTTAAAAATAGCGGTCAGTATGCGTTGTAGAACGGTTGTGAACAAGGTTCAATAGGAGATGGTTAGCACGCACACCTGAATAGCCTCGAGAAAGCTAGCACACAGGAAGGACAAAGTAGAGAATATAATTTTATAAACTAATAAAACGGTATTTAATCAGTTTTACTAATAACAGTTCACATGAGACAAGGGACGTTTCGGGTTTTACCCTTCGTCAGCCACAAACAGGTGACAAAGACAAAAATTACATATAGGTACTACAAAACTATACGATGATGAGAAACAAACAACAAATGGGCGATCGTAAAATCTAAAAGAAAAGAAATACTGAAACAAGAAAGTAAATAATCCAACGAAACGAAAAAATGAAGAATAAACAAAACTGTGGAACTAGTTAAAGTTAGCTTAGCTCGATGCAAATAATCCGTGGAAGAAAGCGGTAGTCTCTTGTCACAGGATACGCAAGGAAGTGACGTGCGATAGCGACAAAACAAGAGATATAAAAAGATACAAAACGAACCAAAGCAAAAACACAAAAAGATAGATCATAAAGACAACGAATAAAGAATGAAAAAGAGAAAAGCTACCAGAATTTATGCAAAATGATGTTGTATATTTAAACCGCCGGGAGCTAGAACGCCCATTTTAAAAATAAGGCGGTTCTCCAACGAAAAGCGAGTCTTGTCATTACCGGCACATGAACGCAGGGCAGTGACATGTATATCGGAATTACCTGAATGGTCCGGTCTATTGAAATGAAGGGCCACCGGTAAATGTTTGTCCTGATAGATGTCATTCAAGTGCTCACGAAACCTGTCTGCCAAACGCTTACCAGTTTCACCAATATAGGTCATGCCACATCTCTTGCAGATGATAGCATAAATCAGGTTTCTGGATTCGCACGTAAAAGACTCTCTAATAATAAATATTCCTTTAGGAAAAGTGACTGTCTGAGCTTGGAGTACAAACGGACAGGTCTTGCATATCCGGCGTTGGCACGGTTTAGTACCAAAGTAAGATGGGCTAAAATGTCGCAAGCGACTGTGTACAAGAATATCCCTAAAATTCCTATCCTTACGATAAGCTACCAAAGGTGTATCACGAAATAACTCTTTGGTATCAGGATCAGAGTTGAGAATAGGCAGATGTCGAAACAGAATTCTCTTTACCGCCAGGCAGTGAGGATGGAAAGTTAGAACCAGTTTGAGTCTGTCAGATTGGACAGAAGGTTTAGTAGTGAGTGCCGTCTGACGAGTGACGCATGTGATACGATTAAGGGCATCAGATAACCCATGTTCTGGATAAAGACGTCGGCGAAAGAACTCAAGCATCTCTTGAGCTCGCTGATGAAAATCATCGTCATCGTGACATAACCGACGCAAGCGAAGAAGTTGAGAAAAGGGAATGGAATTTTTACAGCTAAGAGGATGCGATGAAGTATAAAGAAGGAAACCATGAGCGTCAGTAGCCTTATAATAGACAGACGTTTTAAGACCAATAGGGCTAATAGTCACAGTGATGTCAAGGAAGTTCACTGAGGTCGTAGAAATTTCAGAAGTGAATTTGATGGCAGGATTGAAATTACCAACATAGTCGATAAATCGACGTAGGTCTACCTCAGACATGTAAGTAATGCCAATACCATCATCAATGTAGCGGCGGTAAAACTCGGGTATTGGCCCATCATAATTTTGAAAGACCAAATATTCAAAGTGGCCCATAAAAAGGCAAGCGTAACTAGGGCCCATCTTAGTCCCCATAGCAACGCCACTGATTTGGCTGAAGAATTGGCCATTAAACTCAAAAGAGTTGAGATTAAGAACCAACTCAGCAAGGCGAAGAAGCGGACCTGTACTTATAGTAAGATCAGTACGCTGGTCGAGAAAAAATTGGAGTGCCTTAAGACCATCAGCATGTGGAATAGAAGTATAAAGGGAACAAACATCTAGAAGGAAAAGACGGTAAGTACGATCAGGCGTGAATCTGATAGAATCAAAGGTAGTGATAGCATGAGTAGTGTCTTTCAAATAAGAAGGCAGAGTGGCGACCAAAGGCTGGAAAATACTATCAAGGAATTCAGAAATACGTTCAGTGGGACAAGAGCAGGCTGAAACAATAGGCCTACCAGGGTTAGCAATTTTATGCACCTTAGGAAGCATGTAGAAGGAAGGCTTACCAAGACTACTATCAAAAATATGGAGAGATAAAGCACCAGAAGGGAGATGATCATCATGGACAAGGCCCCGGATAGTCACATAAACAGTATGATTATTCCGGACTGTAGCATCACCAGAACAAGGTGAGTAAAAGGTGGTGTTACCTAGCTGCGTAACTCCTTCGTGAATGTATAAGTCCTTACGCCAAACAACCACAGCACCACCTTTGTCAGCCGGCTTGATAACAATATCATCACGGTTTTTAAGGCGTGACAATGCCCGCCATTCAGAAGACGTGAGGTTAGATCGACGGAGACGGCGTAGATTGAGCTGGTCAATGTCATGTAAAGTATTGGCAATATATAAATCCAGAGCACGAGAAGCTCCTGGAGCTGGAGTCCAGTCTAGTTTACGTTTGCCGAAACGACGAAAGATATCATCAGTATCAGAAACCCTGGTAGAATCATTACCATTACGATGGTAATATTTGAGACGCATGCGGCGATGGAAGCTGTGAACATCCTGAAGCAGAGAATATTTGTCAAAATTAGAACGAAGAGGAACAAACTTAAGACCTTTGCTCAAGACAGACAATTCATCAGGACAAAGTAGGAGTGTAAAGGGGTAGTATGGTCAGGTTTCCTAAGATGTGTCCATTTTACAACGTACAATAAAATACATTCATAAACCGTAGGTACAATGTAAGAAAAGTAAATATCAAAGTTGGACATTTCTGTACATTCATGTAAAATTTGGTTGTGTATATACATAAACCAATAAGTACAAGGTGGAACAATTTTCCAAGATTGAACCTTATTTCTGTTTATGTAAAATTAGATTGTGTACATAGAACATATATATCTTTTTTTTCTCCCTAATCTTTGTTCATATAAATGAAACAGTACATTTTCAAGGTATCAGAATCAATATTCACATATAAGTATATTCATAAAAACAGTGTAGTACCCTTGCATTCTAGCATTTATACTGATATGAATTCATGAAAACACACACTCACGGTTATGCAGCAATACATTTTGCGAAACGACATACTGTCTAAACATGAAACAAAAAATGTGAAAATCAAGAGAAAAAAAAAATGAAATTTTATAACAAATGTGGTCTATTTTACATATAGGAAATTACTTCATCGGTTTAAAGAAAAACAACATGGTCTGATGTACGTTTCGTTATTACATAGTAAAAAAATTTTCGCAAGCACACACTCACAAATAAAAAATCGTAGGTATGGATGCCTTCGTTCCGAAGATGTAGGGCAGTCAGAACATTGGCACCTGGAGATAAATGGGTGGAATAGGGCACAAGTGAAAGCCCCAGGTAGGCGAGTGGTCGGTATGTATAACGGACAGCTTTGTTCTCAGTCGTGTGCAGGCTTCAAATTAAGGATATAATAGTTGAGCACACCCCTGAGTCGTCTTTCAAGAGGCCAACACGCCCGGTTGTGGAATCATAATTTACATGTTTAAGGTGTTTTCTTGGTTATCGTCCTCCTCTGCGTTGTTTATGAAGTCGATTACAAGCTTAGCAGGTGAAAGGATCTGTGGTGAGTTTGTTCCGCTGATAGATTGGTGTTTCTGGTACTGTCTTTTGTCTTGTGTGTCCAGGTGGACAGTGGTGCTGTATTTTTGGTTACTGGTGTTGCTGGATTCTGACCGCGTGTCGCTCTTGTTGGTTTCTCTGTGGTAGTCGGTGTTTTGATTTCGTGTCTTGTGGTTTCTCAATCTGTGCTAGGACTACTAGGAGCAGAGTGCCGCTTTTGTTTCTTATTGTACCTGGTGACGACTTCGAAGCCGTCATCTGCCGGTTGGGCCTTCGACTCTTGAGCTTTCTTGTTTTGCTCCGGCAATGCTGCATATTTTCGTGGTAGTTGTGGCCACGGGGTGTTTTTTTACTGCTGCATCTTTCGCTGGGGCTCTTGGCCGTTGGGTGATTGTTGGATTTCTGACTGCTTTCTTTGGGCCGCGATTTGCACACCATTCGTCGTCCCTGTTGGAAAATAATCAAAGCAAAGGGCACTTAAATTAACGTCAGCTAAAGGCAAGTGTCCGATTTCGCTGATTTATGATGTCAAGACCTCAGGTCCAGCTTGGCTAAAATAAATTCCCGCTGGACCGTCAAAAGTAATCTGAAAGGCTGTCCCTTGGGACAAAAGAACGAGTCTTGGTTCATCCAGTGCATAGCGCAACAGGGGAAATAAATGTGATCCAAAAAGAGACACTTCTTAGTGGATAGTTTTGGTTATTAACGAGCTTGTTATTTCTTTTTTTCCCCAATAGTTTGCATCTGAGAGTGAGAAAGTGGGCCCGGTGTGTGACCGCTTACAACAAGCTTTATTCACATTTCATAACGGAGAAAAGAAAAATTTAACATTTCATTAAATATAAATATACATTTATACACACTTCTGCACGCTTACATACACACAATTACAAGCACATTTCACTGCACCCCTTTTTTTCCTTCTCTCCCCCCCCCCCCCTTGAATTTAAAGTTATGAGCAGTACAATACCAGCATCAACGACACCCATGAACACACTTAGGGATCAGTTGGCAAGGTCAGACCTTGACACTTTAACGACATCTAGAACGGTGGTCAACATGACCTCGCACGAATATATTAGTAGTTTAAAAGGTCGAGCTGAAGTACTTGAGGGGATAGGGGGACTGGTGAAGGGAGGGGTGTCGCAAAAGTGGTTCCAATACATTGCAAACGCGGCTTTGCGCAGTTTTACCGACCAATCATTTCTCGCGAAGCACCGGGTCAGCCGAGCCTATGATAAACATTAGAATACAAAACGGAGAATGTAAATACATTGTTTGTCGATGTCAGGCCCTCGACTGGAAGAAATATAAGTTAGGAGAATGGAATTATTGTGAAAAGTATTTTCCCTTTAATTCCAGGAAAGGTTTTTGAATAAATGTATATAAGGAACAACGGTAGGAGTTTATCATTTACTGAGATAAATGCTGATTACTGCTGTCTACAGTTGAATGGAAAAGCATGTAAACCCACATCTGTTTTAAATAGTAAAATTAAGAAGTGACAGTTTGTGGAAAGACATGGATAGGAAGATAGAGATAAATCGGCGTTATAAAACAAGATAAGTTGGAATAGGATGGATAGTATATAAGCCGAAGATGAGAAAGGGAAAGTTTCAAGCAACACACAGATCATATGGAATCGCTGCTTCGGGAAGGAAATTTCAGGTCTACTTTTAGACTGTGACGTCAATACCACTCTGTCGTTCGTCAGAGCCAATAAAAAGCGGAGCGCTGAATTGAAAGGACACACTGAAAGAAAGTTTGAGACAGACTGGATGCAGAGTTTGCCACTACATCTTTACCATCTGAATTGTGAGCAGATCTCTAAAAATTTCAAGTCCAGTGTCTGGTTTATGAAGACTGAGGGTAAGCTGACATTATGATAACTATCATGTATAAAATTTCTTTATTGCAGGGTAATATATAATGTGTATTAATCTTGTGTAGATGCTAAGAATGGCATCAGTATTTAAATTTGTACCTGATGTGAAGGATCAACCATATTCAGGAATATTAGAAGATCTGTGTTTAATATTTGGAAGGATCAAACTATAAAAAAATTAAAGATGGAGAGGAGAGGAACAAACCAGAGGATGGTTAATACTTATAATGTAAATACTAATCCTGTATCATTGAAATGATGTTCTTACTTACTATGACTATAACTTTGACATCTGATGACTGACTAGTCTGACATCTGTGCTAGTCAGTTACAATTAATTGAAATGTTAATGCTTCTGCTGTATCACTGAAATGATGTCCTTACTTATTGTATAACTGTGACATCTGATGACTGACTGGTCTGACATCTGTGCTAGTCAGTTACAAGTCTAGCCAGATTCCAGCCAAGGCTGATATGATGTTTCAGGTTCCATGTAATAACTCAAACCAGACTGTCAAGTATCAAAAGCCTGTGTTGTTGTGGTGAAAAATTCTAATCCACATATATAAATTGGGAAATAAATGTAAAGCCTAACGAAGTAATTCAATAGAAAGAAAGAAGAATGGTGAAAGATCAGTGCTTTCACAATAGCGTACGCCTGTGTTGTAGAACGCCTTAATGGCTGAACAAGAAAACCCCTTTTTTTGCTCCGTCTGCATAAACTACACGCGTGTCTAAAAATAAAACTGGTACTGTGTTTCTTAGAAAACCTTGAGATACGCAAACTGCATAATGACCTAGATATAATACTACATTAGTGTCATTATACACATAAAGTTAACCTAGAAAGACAGACGGGCTAAGCAGAGACGAGGAAGGATAGGCGGAGCGACGCAATAATACTACGTCGTCTCGCGATTAAAAAGTGAACTCCAATCACACGCGAAAGGCATAAAGATCTGATTTTTCAAATAAACAGTGATAAAAAAGCAGTAACGATACGATGTTAGGTTTTGAAAACAGGTTTAAAATCTTATTGGGAAACCTGACATTCTACTGATTTATGTCTAAGCTCCTGACATTAGTCTGACAGTACAGAAGACATCCCATGGTATAGAAGTGAACGGGTGGTAAAAAACAAATACACGACTATCCTATAATAATACATATTTTGAACGAAGCCACTTAGCCCCATTAAACTTATATATTTGTGTGCCTTAGGACTTGCTGACAAAGAATATGTTATGTGATACGCAAATAGTCTAGTAATTAACAAATTATAGCCAAAATACTATAGTGGGGTTGGCTGACAGCACAAGATCATATTTGCTCATAATAGCATGTTTGAAAAACACTGCGTTAGGGGAAATGAGGCCAACAAGTTAGATACGATTTGATTGGCTGTAGTAATATGTAAGGTGAAACCTTATTAGTCGAACTGCAAATACTATTATTGTGGTTAACGGCAACGTGTAGGATGGGTAAAATCGTTTCAAAGGCTCTTGTAAACATTGTCTCATTGGTTAGAACGTTCGATATAGTCAAATAGAAGCGTCAGTTCAGGGCCAGTTCTGAAAATAAATTTTGTGAGAAGCAAGTGCGTTGAGATCAAGCTAATATTTTTCTAATAAAAGCCTGGGATAAGGCAGATCAAAATTGTGCCAGAATTCATCGCCAGTCAACGTTACTTCTGTATATTTCCTTGAATTGTGGTAAGCTAGACATATTTCATATATATATATATATATATATATATATATATATATATATATATATATATATATATATATATATATATATATATATATATATATATATATATATATATATATATATTATATGAAAATTGAATATGAAATGATAAATTGTGTCTGTATGTGTGTGGTTCAGTAGCAAACAGAAGGCAAAGCCTAGATATTGCTCCACCATGTAAAAGCTTGTCAGAGAGGAGTATAACTGCATAGGCATATATGGGATTGCCAAATAGTAACATGACACCTATCCTATTGTATAGAAGGAATTAACGCTGGAATTGCAGAGGCGTTGTAACCATTAGGGAGAGGGATACTGGTGTATATTGTCACATGAGAAGCTAGCAGTTGGCCTACAGCGCTGAACTCTGTGTTTGTAATGTCCTGTACTTCAGTGTGGGAATATATTACATACTGAAGCACATTAAAAACGCACCACTATTATATATACTGATGCCGAGAAGCTGGAACAAAAAAGTGTAGGAATGGATTTTCCCCGTGTTTACCAAGAGGTAGAGAGCGAATGGCTGCTGGAATGGAAAGTGCATGATTCAACCCACTGGTTTGTGTACAGACTACATAAAAACGATGAAAGTTACACGTGCAACACGATTCCCAACAGCTATGACCCTGAAAATGTGTACACGTTGTGGCAGTATAATAATAATAATAATAATAAATTCTTTAAGCACCAAACACGGCGCATAAGGCAGAAACCAGTGCTCTCCAGGTTGTTCGTTGTGACGCCACTCCTCTTAGCTCTTGCACATTATTTAGGCCCAACGTTCTTCCTTCTCTTATTATTGTTCTTCTGAGTGTTTCTTTTGGTCTTCCTTTTTTCCTCTTACCCTCAGGAACCCAAGTGAGCGCCTGTAGTGGTATTCTGTTGTTTTGCATTCGTAGGACATGACCGATATAAGACCATCGTCTTTTCCTTATATAGTCGGAGACATATTTCTGCCTAGAGTCTTCTCTTATTTGTCGATTAGTCTTGAATTCTTTCCAACTGATGTTCATGAGTTTTCTAAGACATTTGTTCTCGAATGTATTCAGCTTGTTCTCCAATGATTTTGTTATTTTCCAACTCTCACAGCCGTATGTTAACACTGAGATAACATTTGAATTAAACAGACGAAGCTTGGTATGTATATTCAATGATCGTAATTTCCAAATGTTAGATAATCTATTGAAGGCGCTAGCTGCCAAAGCAATTCTAGTATGGATTTCTCTTGTTGTGTCACCATCCTGAGTCATTTTACTGCCTAAATAATTGAAACTTTCAACTTTCTGTAGTTTTTCCCCGTTCAAGATGATATCAAAGGTCTCGTTAGAAAAGTTCATAGCTTTAGTTTTAGAGGCATTTATTTGGAGACCTATTTTAACCGAGAGATGACACAAATTATTTATTGCTTCTTGGGATTGTCTTGGTGTTGAACTTAAGAATGCTACATCATCTGCGAAATCTAAGTCCCCCAGGAATTTTCCATTTGTCCATTTTATACCCAATTGTTCATTGTGGGTATAGTTTCTCATAACCCAATCAATAGCTATTCCAAAAAAGTAGTGGTGACATAATACAGCCTTGTTTCACCCTGTGACAACTTGCCCAATCTTCTCTTCATTTTTTTTATTATTTACGTGACATCGTTTTTTTCTCATCCTCAATGCATGATCGCAAAGTCCCGGGAATTGTCACTGGCGGAAATTCTCCTAGCATTCAGTATTTTCTCCTCGCTATTTTTAGATACGACGTCATTGTTGACCAATGACCTCGGTAGCTAGGAACCTGTTTTAATTTAAGACTGCTTAAGCTGATAAAACCAGTTTATGCCACTTTAGGAAGACCCCACGTGACTTTTAACGCTATTGATTGGAGCGTTTATTTGACGCTAATGTCACATGATGCACGCTATGGATCACGTGTCCAAGCGGAAATGACCCGCTAAAAGGCGGCAACACGAGCATTCTTCACTTGCCCGGAACCCTTGAGACAGCTAGGTCTAACCCAGATATCGGCGAATTCTCGCATTAAAAGCACTGAAGCCACGTGTCTAAATTGCGGGTTAGCGTCCATCTTTGAGTAGTCTATGGTGGAGCCTTGCACGACAGTCCAATCTCAGCGCAGAATACGGAGTCGAGCACAGAGAAGGCAAATCCGAACCATTCAAGACCTACCGGGGCAACGTCAGGAGACCGGAGAACTAACCTCACTTCACTATCAGCCAGGGGCTGAAAAGCTAAGTCCACGAAAAAGGAAACTCACCTAATCAATGCCACATAGTTTAGTCATCCATGATGAAAAACACTTGAATTGTGAGACACATAATACATACAGCAGACACTAATTCCATCGACAATACTATCATTCACCATCTATTCACTTTATTGCAATAAACCAATTGGGTGTATATACTGTACCCCACGCTTTGTTCCTTCCATTAGATGTTGAATATTGTCTATGTTTATCTTCCTTTATAAGGGAGGGGGGGCTCGTAAAATATAATATAAATTAAAGAATAATAATAATAGATAACTGAGAAGGGGACGACGGTAGCGAGAGACCAAATATCTCCTTACAATCTTTTCCAGACCTGTCGAGTTAGGAGAATTTACCCTCTTCGTCACCCTTCGGAAGTGGGAAAACCCAGCAGGGATTCCTTGAGCCAAATCTTCCACATCAGATCTATTATTTCCTCTAAATAATTCTCTTATCCTTTAAACGCTACGTGACACTGGGGGGCTCGTCCGGGATTTGAACTTATGTATTTTATCATACCTCTGGGATAGTATCATCCATTCAGTCATTACAGTATACCATTTTAACACATGTATTTTCACACAGTGAGCTCTAGAAAGACAGAAAACATTTTTTCTAGAAATTCAGGCATTGATTGGTGAATCCCTTTATATATGTTGTGTTTAATTAAGTTAGTTCTTGATTTTGTATTTCATTGAATTACAGACCTTAAGTCTCCATAACTGTAGTAATTTCATTCTACAGCAGTCGGATAAATAATTAGTATTTACTTGTTGCTAGAAATACTATTGGAAGGTAGCACTAGCTTACTCAGTGTGGACTTTAACTGCAAAAGATGGCTGAAATAGTTAAGCTTAAGGCAGCACTAGGGGAGGCCGGTCGAGATCTAGGTTATAGTGGGGTGGACCTTGCAAATTATGTCAGTGTCGAGACTGATAAGTATTACGCTCGAGAAACAGCGAAAGCTGAAAGAGAAGAGCGAATAAAGTTAGCAGAAATAGATGAGAGGATAAAAGCTGTAGACGCTAGAGAAAGAAGCGAGAGAGATGAACGCGAGCATGCATTGAAGATGAAGCAGTTAGAGATGCAGGGACAAGCTCAAAGAGTTGAACCGGTAGCCGGTGCGACCGCATCTACCTCCTCAGGCAACCTATCGCCACGGTCAGATGATATGCCTTCCTTGCACGCAGGGGGCACCGGACCTTTGCCATCCTCACTCATGTCAACTTTGGGACCTTTGACGTTTCCATTTGAAGCTTTCTCGGAACAAGCCGACTCGATCGATAGGTATCTCGACAAATTTGAGAAGTTTGCCACCACGTTTGGTTTGGAGAAGAGCAAATGGAACCTGAAACTGTCGCAAGGGCTTAGAGGAACTGCTTATGACGTGTATAGCAAGCTTCCTCCAGGTTTACAGGATGACTACGACTCTTTGAAAAAGGCACTATTGGTTCGTTATGAGCTACATGCTGACGCCTATAGGAAGAGGTTCCGTAACTCTAGGAGGGAAGTCGGAGAGAACTTTGCTCAGTTTGCTGCGAGACTGGATTCCTACGTGGAGAAGTGGGGTGCCCTAGGGAATTTTACTCATGATTGGGAAGGCCTGAAGGAAATGGTCATGATCGAACAACTGAAGGACACCATGACTTCCGACATGAGAAGATTCCTGACAGAGAATGGGGCCAGCACTTTAGAATCCATAGTCCAGTTAGCGGAACGATATCAGGCAGCACTATCAGAGAATCCACCACCCAGACGGAAACAACCAGATTACGTACCTAGACAGACAGCTCAGTCACACATGGACCCCAAGTGAAACCACCGTATACTAACTTCAAAAAGCATGACAAGCCAGACTACAAGACTACTCAGAGATCTAATTTCCAGCAGCAGAGGCAAGGGGAAAAATGGTGTAAGCACTGTAGAACCATCACCCACAATACGCAGGAGTGCAACCGGAAAAACCCACCTCATCATGCTGCCTGCTTACGTAAAAGTGCCGCAAGGGGAAATGGACCGGAAGAACCTCTGGACAAACCCCGACATCCCCCGGTCGTTGAGACAGTCCTCGTAAATGACCAAGAGGTGACCTGCCTTTATGATACAGGCCTTGCATTCGACGCAGTTGTCTGTGCATCCCTAGTCAAGCCTGACCAGATGACAGAAGACACTATAGAAATACAAGGACCTACTAAAAGTGCAGCACCTATGCGTTTGGCCATAGCCAAGATTAAGGTCAAATCAAAATATGTGACTGGGGAAATCAGTGCAGCGATCTTGGACGACCCTATTTATCCCTTGATCTTAGGGTGTAGGTATGTGTTCTTGGGAGAACCCATTCACCCTCTGGTTGTGGCGGCTGTCACCACTAGAGGACAGGCCAAACGGAATACGGAGTTGGAATCCCCACCCAACATCCTTCCTGAGGAATTAAAAAAGGCACAAACGGAGGATCAATCTCTAGCACCCTGCTACAAAAAACTACCGAGAGCGCACACTCCTCTCCAAAAGGGAGACTTCTACAAGAAAAATGGGCTGTTGCATCGGAAAGCAGGAAATGGAGGACAGGAACATGGGCAACTTGTGGTTCCATCAGCATACCGAGCCCAGGTCCTAGAAATGGGCCATGCCCTTCCGTTTAGTGGCCACATGGGCATAAGTGCCACGATTCAGCGTATTTCATGTCATTATTATTGGCCAGGTATCAACGCCGATATCCAGAGATATGTGAAATCATGCCCGCAGTGCCAGAGGACAGCGCCGAAACACTGGACGGCCCCAGCCACTCTGGGAGAAATGCCAATCTTGGGCACACCCTTCGAACGAGTAGCGGTGGATATTGTGGGTCCACTTACTCGTAGCAAAAAGAGAAACAGTTATATACTCACGTTAGTGGATTGTTGCTCCATGTGGGCAGAGGCAATTGCTATGCCCGCCTGTGATTCTAAGCATGTTGCTGAGGCTCTGCTCACCATATTTACTCGGCTAGGGTTTCCGTCACAGATCCTGACAGATAATGGTTCCCAATTCCGAGGAAAACTCACCGAGGAAGTGTTTAGGATATTTCAGGCCCGACATATCCACACCTCTCCCTACCACCCCCAGGCAAATGGCCAGGTGGAGCGGTTTAACGGGACCCTTATTTCCATCCTTCGGAAACTTGCGCAGGAAAAACCAGAGAGCTGGGATCAATACTTACCCGCAGCACTATTTGCTTACCGCGAAGTACCCCACAATTCTACTGGGATGCCTCCTGCCACATTGCTGTTTGGTAGACCTATAAAAGGACCTTTAGAGGCACTGTTACGTACTTGGACAGATGATAAAGCTGATGAGACGGTCACCTCTGCATCCCAATACGTGAAGGAGTTGACCCAACGCCTTAAAACAGGATGGGAACTGGCAAAGGAAAATGTACGCCGTGCCCGTCGTAAACATGCGCGTTACTACAACCGCACTGCGAAGGATAGGGAGCTAGAAGTAGGAGAACAGGTATTATTACTCCTGCCCAGTAGCAATAATAAATTGCAAATCGGGTGGAGAGGTCCATATAAAATTGTTGAGAAAATGTCGCGCACCAATTACAAGATTGCCATAAAGGGGAAGCAGAAAATTTACCACATAAACCTGCTGAAGCGATATTATGAAAGACCAGGTGCAGAACCAGCACATTTCCTGACACTGGCTATTGCGACGGAAACTGAGGCAGAACCCCTGACCTCCTGTGAATACCCTCTTCGTCAGTGCGAAACTCATCAAGATGTTCAGATTAGTTCAACTTTAACGGAGGATCAGCAGGCACGGGTTCAACAGTTGTTGAGAAAACACCCTAGTACACTCACGGATAAACCTGGCATGACCAACCTGATAGAATTTGATATGAAGCTAACAGACCTCGCCCCGGTACGAGTTAAGAACTATCCTGTTCCTTATGCTAAAGCAAAGGCATTGAGTGAGGAAATCGAGTACCTGCTTAAGGAAAATATTATCTCAAAATCAGAGTCGCCTTATAGTGCGAGTGTAGTGTTGCTTAGAAAATCCACAGGAGAACATCGCCTCTGCATAGACTACCGAAGGCTCAACGCTGTAACGGAATTTCAAGCGGAGCCCTTACCGGATCAGAATCAGCTTTTCACCAAGCTGAGTAGAGCACGATACTTTTCGAAGATAGACCTTAGCAAAGGGTACTACCAGATCCCGGTAAAAGAGGAAATTCGACATATGTTAGCATTTAGTACTTCTGAAGGCCATTACGAGTTTAATGTATTGCCATTTGGGCTAAGCAACGCCCCAAGCGTCTTTACTCGTATGATGAGGAAGCTACTGGAACCCCTGAACCACCCTGGGATAAGTAATTTCATGGACGACATACTTATTGCCACGAACACCTTTGAGGAGCACCTGGACGCAGTTTCCCTACTCTTCGAAAGACTTAGAGAAACAGGACTCACCGCTCGCCCTACAAAATGTCAAATTGCCTGCGAGCAACTAGAATTCCTGGGACACACTATCTCGCATGGATGCATGTTCCCAGATGCGCGTAATATTGAGAAGTTACAGCGGGCCCCACGACCCCAGACTAAAAAGGATGTAAGGTCATTTGTGTCTCTATGTGGCTTCTACCAGAGATATATTAAAGATTTTAATACCCTGAGTGCGCCATTGACCGCATTAACCAAGAATGGGAACCCGGACAAAGTAACCTGGACAGCGGAGTGCGAAAATGCCTACACGCTGCTGAAGGAGAAACTCACAGCTAGGCCAATTCTGCGACTGCCTGACTTAACTCTGAACTTTACGCTGCGAACAGATGCTAGCAATATAGGGATAGGAGCCACTCTCCTGCAGCCTAGTGATAGACCTTCTGCAACTCTATTCCCCATCGCATATGCTAGTAGGAAATTGAACCCTGCTGAACAGAACTACTCTACCATCGAACGAGAATGTCTGTCGCTAATATGGGCTGTGCAGAAGTTTCAACCATATTTATACGGGAAAAAGTTCACGGTGCAGTGTGATCACCAACCGTTGATATTTCTTGCAGCGTCGAAGAACCTTAATGCCCGGCTTATGAGATGGTCACTCCTGTTGCAGCCATATTCCTTTCACATAGAATACATACCTGGGAAGAACAACGTAGGGGCAGATTTTTTGAGCAGACATCCGGACGCAACCGAGGAGATATGAGAAACTGGAAAAGAAGAGGAAGACAGGACAAGAGGAGTTGGACGGAACGTCAAACTTGAGGAGGGGCTTGTGTGACAACTTGCCCAATCTTCTCTTCATTTTTTTTATTATTTACGTGACATCGTTTTTTTTCTCATCCTCAATGCATGATCGCAAAGTCCCGGGAATTGTCACTGGCGGAAATTCTCCTAGCATTCAGTATTTTCTCCTCGCTATTTTTAGATACGACGTCATTGTTGACCAATGACCTCGGTAGCTAGGAACCTGTTTTAATTTAAGACTGCTTAAGCTGATAAAACCAGTTTATGCCACTTTAGAAAGACCCCACGTGACTTTTAACGCTATTGATTGGAGCGTTTATTTGACGCTAATGTCACATGATGCACGCTATGGATCACGTGTCCAAGCGGAAATGACCCGCTAAAAGGCGGCAACACGAGCATTCTTCACTTGCCCGGAACCCTTGAGACAGCTAGGTCTAACCCAGATATCGGCGAATTCTCGCATTAAAAGCACTGAAGCCACGTGTCTAATTGCGGGTTAGCGTCCATCTTTGAGTAGTCTATGGTGGAGCCTTGCACGACAGTCCAATCTCAGCGCAGAATACGGAGTCGAGCACAGAGAAGGCAAATCCGAACCATTCAAGACCTACCGGGGCAACGTCAGGAGACCGGAGAACTAACCTCACTTCACTATCAGCCAGGGGCTGAAAAGCTAAGTCCACGAAAAAGGAAACTCACCTAATCAATGCCACATAGTTTAGTCATCCATGATGAAAAACACTTGAATTGTGAGACACATAATACATACAGCAGACACTAATTCCATCGACAATACTATCATTCACCATCTATTCACTTTATTGCAATAAACCAATTGGGTGTATATACTGTACCCCACGCTTTGTTCCTTCCATTAGATGTTGAATATTGTCTATGTTTATCTTCCTTTATAAGGGAGGGGGGGGCTCGTAAAATATAATATAAATTAAAGAATAATAATAATAGATAACTGAGAAGGGGACGACGGTAGCGAGAGACCAAATATCTCCTTACAATCTTTTCCAGACCTGTCGAGTTAGGAGAATTTACCCTCTTCGTCACCCTTCGGAAGTGGGAAAACCCAGCAGGGATTCCTTGAGCCAAATCTTCCACATCAGATCTATTATTTCCTCTAAATAATTCTCTTATCCTTTAAACGCTACGTGACACACCCCTGTTTCTACTGTAAACCATTCTGTATTCCCTTTATTTGTTCTAACACAACATCTTGCATTGTCATATAGCGCTTTGATTATATTCACATATTTTGTTGGAAAACCATAGATTGTAAGTATCTTCCACAATGATGGGCGGTGTAGACTATCAAAGGCTTTTTGAAAATCGACGAAGGTGATAATAAGGGGCGATTGCCTTTCCACTGATTCTTCTATAATTGTTCTTAGTGTGAATATTTGATCAATACATGATGTGGCAGTATACTCGGTATAAAAAGGCCGTTGAGACAAAACACCCAGTACATGTGCTTGAAATGCCACGACTATCCGAAAACGACCGCCAACGAGCCATTGGTATGTTGGAGACCGGAATGAGCTCGCGGGCCATTGCCAGAAGGATGAATTGCCACCACAGCACTATTGTACGTCTCAATAAACGTTACGGAACCACTGGCAGTGCCCGGGATAGACTTCGGAGTGGCCAACCACGAGTTACTACCCCTGCGCAAGATCGTCATATTGTGCTGAGTTACCTAAGGAATCGTACGCTCCCGGCAAGTCAAACAGCAAGAGCAATAGTGGGTAGACATGGGCAAGTCTCTTGAATGACAGTCATACGACGACTCAGAGATACAGGCCTTACTGCAAGACGACCTTATGTTGGGCCAAACTTGACTCACAGACATCGTCAGCAGCGCCTGCAATGGGCAGAGCAACATGTCAGATGGATTAGACTGCAGTGGAATGCTGTCCTATTCACAGACGAGAGCAGATTCAACATATCCTTTGCTGATGGACGTATGCGGATTTGGCGACGGTGTGGAGAGCGCTTTGCAGATTGCTGTGTCAACCGATTTGGAGGTGGCAGTATTCACATTTGGGGATGATTCAGTTTTAACCATCGCTTGTCTCTTTACGTCTTCCGTGGAAATGTTAATGCTGTGACATATCGAGATGAGGTTCTGGATGCACTGGTTGCTCCTGCGTTCACAATTTATCCAGACTTGCAGCTTCTCCAGCATGATAACGCACGTGCATTTTTTTGTATTTTTGGTTTTCTCCCTTGCCTGCACAGAATGCAATTCATTTCATAACAATCAAATGTACAAATTAATGACCAGCATGGATTCATAGGAAAATGAATAAAGATTCCAAATATGTAAACTTGTAAACACTTATATTTACATTTCACACTCTGTTCCTGGATTATACAGGTGGTGCGTTTTTAATGTGCTTCAGTATATATTAGTTCTGAAGAAGGAGGTACAACCTTCTTATTTCAGGGACCGTGGTACTGAAGTATTAGAGCAGCACCTGGTCTGAGTTTTGCTGGATCCAGAGGGTTGGCAGCAGACTCCCTGTCCAAGATATCGACCAGTGGTGTATTTCAAGATAACTGAGAAGCAAGCGAGCAGAGGAGACAGTTTTCCTACTGCCGACATATGACCTAAGAATTTGTCAGCCAGAGCAGCTCACCCTTGTATAACCCACCCTAAAATTGACTGTAATACTAAATCAAGAGAGACAGTAATTATTTTTACAAATAAAAAGAAACTGTGAACCCTTCAATATTATTTCCACCAGTAACAAACACATGAAGTCGTGATGACAAACAACAACCTAGCTTCAAAAGCCAGTATTACCTCATAATACTACATCACAACATTACACACATATTGTAATAATATTATAGGTCAGGACAAAGATCATTTGTATAATTTTTGTACATAAACATTGTGTTTACATTTGATTGTGATTCCTGATTCACTCTGTAGTTGGATCAGGATATCTATTATTGAAAGAAACTAATACATAATTTAAAAGTTAACACTTGACTTACTTAAGCTAGTCTTCTAGAGTGTTATATGTATGTGCTTGTCATAGTGTTGTAAAGTGTTGTGGATCTTAATAAAATTGTTTATCTGTCTGTTGGTTGTTGTGAACTTACACTTCATCACTATCATAACCCTAGACATTCAACGTAGTCATCACAATATTCCAGAATAAGTCTTATTGAGGTCTAAATGTGGTAGCAAAGTAAGGTCATCTGTAACACACCACACTTATTAGATACAGATACCTTCACAGCTGATCTCAGTCAGTACACTAAGTCCCTTATAACTATTTATATAATCCCAACTTACCACAGTTGTTCATCAGAGGCAAACCCACAAAAGTGCAGGACCCCAAAGAGTGAACTACAGCTGGTCATTGGTACCCCTATAGCTGGGTCTGCTAATGCTGATAATACAAGTGACAGTTCAGTGTCAGCAGTATCAAGAGTCAAAGATAAGTGTCACTTAAGACACTGACAATCCAGATATGAAACAACAGCCAATATTTGTGAAATGAAACAAACTTCTACAAAAGTATTCAAATTGTAGAATTCAGTCAAATGATGACCATAATGTGTAAATTCACAGGACTAAGAGAACAGTGATATAGTAATAGTGATTCCAGTATTTATTAACTTTATTATACAAGAGGAAAATTGTTCAAGATCCTGAAGTCTAAAAGACAATACTACTTATTAACATTGCTGAATGACTGTTTCAAGTAAATACATTTTCTACAAGGACAGACAATCCTTCTCTTCTTCTTCTTCCATCCTTAGCCACCAACCGGCAAAGCAGTATGTGGCCAGTACGCCTAGTGGCGTCTTAGGGCAACAACAAATTGATCAATCTATTGCTGTTTCCACCACGCCTAGTGGCGTCTTTGTGGAACAAAAACAGACCAAACAATCTATCGCTGTTTCCGTAATCAGATTGGTTGGCAAGCAGGTGATCAGCCCACTGTGCGAATTTTTTACGGGATGGGGTAAACAGCCCCATGCCCAACCCTCCTTAGTCTCTTTTTACGACATGCGTGGTAGGGTGCAGTGTTACTATTCTTTGCTCCCCTTTCGGGCCACGGCAACACACGGGTGACAGACAATCCTACCAACCCATTAGTTAAGAAATAACATTAATTGTGTGAATATTTTGTGCATATTTTAATGCTCATTTCCAAATAGCAGAAAAAGAAGATTAATGTAAATATTAAAAGATTATAATTGTACCTGAGGACTTATTCACTTTTTACACTTGTGTTTAAAGTAAATGTTCATTTTATTTATCCCTTAGAAATTAATTAATCATAAGATAGTCACAGGGAGTAGACACCTTAAATCCTGATTCTACTTCTTACCATCTGGGCCAGGATTTTCACAGTCTGACTATTTCTATGATATCCATACACCAGTGCTTATTTCTAAGACTGGGGTATTACTGGTAAGACCAGAACTCTTTACTGGCATACTATCTTGGTATCATATGATACACTTGGATATCCATCTGCCATCACTATACTTACATAATAACATAACTTAATAAAACCTCCCGCTACAAGGGGGCACAGAAGGCCGAAAGCGGACTTACAAAATGTTAGGATAGACAGAATGAGATAGCAGTGAGACGGAGGGAGGGCCATTGGGGAAAGGAAGAGTCGTTTTACGAATCAAGGCTGCCTCGTTAAGGACGAGGTACCATCTCAGGGGCTATTGATAACACTTTCTGACAAAAAATGTGCAGAAATAAACCAGCGTTGAAAATACGATTATTAAACATGGCAAGATTCCGAAAACTCCAAATCTGATTCGGAAATTCTGATAAAATAATCAAGATCAATGTGTGTGTGTTATTTTCTGCTTCCAGAATTATGTTTAACATGATTGCTTTGTAGATATCTGATTTTGTTGTTCTTTGTAAATTGATGATTTCCTGCAGTAGTTTCATTGTAGGTGTGATTGTACTGCATTCAAAAAAAAAATGATCTTCTATTTCTTGGATGCTTTTCCTACATAGCTGACTTGTTGTTATTTGGTTGGATCTGTGTGCTTCTCGTTTAGTTGTGGTTGTCATGTTGTATATTAGTCTAAAGGGGACCTCTCTTGCTTTAGCAGTGATTTTTGGGTTGCACAAGTTAGTGAAGGTTTCGGTGTATTTTTTATAGCATGTTTTTATTCTTAGGTGTAATGGTGGTGCTTGGAGTTTAATTAAATGTTTATATATTGCATTTGTTCTCTGGTGAATTAATTTTTCATGTCCTTGGATGGCTTGTGTGCATGTCTTATAAAATGAGGGCATAGGGCCGAAGTGATGGGGGATTGCGTTGTTCAGTGGTCTCAGTTTGGAAAGTCTGAGTCCCACGTAATAATGAGCTAGTGTGTGTCGTTCTGGGTGTTTGATGATGCTGCCTGTGTGTTTAATTCTGAGTGCCTGGATCTTTGTTTCTATGTCTTGAAGGGCAGTCCCTCCGTGTTTCTTTTCTTGTATGAGTGTCTTGTGTTTAATGCTGAAAATAGTGCGACAAAAAACGAATGCTCTGACCTGTTTACACTTGTAAATCCGTGAAATTCTGTTTTGGTGGGTCGAAAACTGTGGCAATGTAAAGTAGCTTATTGAAAATGTATATATTTACAATTAAACTTCGTCCAAAAATCGTTGTAGTTTTGTATTTGTATCTGTGCAGCATGTCTCGTATTTTGGATGTTAGATTTTTCCACATGTCTCTGTGTGTGCAATTTGGGTGTGAGGGAAAGATTATACCATATATTTTGATGTTGTTTGTTGGTGTTAGTCCAAAGGGATAGTCTGCTTTGTTCTTCCATTTGCCTATGCCCATTATTGTTGATTTTTGAACATTTACTTTTGCTCCGCTACCTTTGCTGTGAATGTGTTTAGGATAATTTCTATAGACTTTTTGTTTGTGGGAAAAAGATGGTGTCGTCTGCATAGGCGAGCAACTTCTGCTTACCTTTCCCTTGTATGAAAGTGCCTTTAATAGAGCTGTCTTTTCTAATGTTCTCTAGTAGTGGTTCTAGTGCAAGAACATACAGTAAAAGAGAGAGCGAGAGAGCATCCCTGCCTTACAGATCTTGTTAGCCTCAATGTATGATTTACTAACACTTTGCTCTGGGGCTTTATGTACAGAATATTATTCCATTGTCTGAAGTGTTCACATACGTTGCAATGTAGTAATGTTTTGTGGAGGTATGAGTGCGATATTCTGTCAAAGGCTTTCTCCTGGTCAAGGGAAAGAATCGAAGACTGACAATCATTCTGGTGTGTGTAGGTGATTATGTCTCTTATGAAATGTGTGTGTTGATTGATGTTTCTGTGCTGGACGCTACACTGCTGGTCTTCGTGTATGAGGGTCGCCATGAATGGTTTTAGTTTATTAGAGCTTTTGTTAAAATTTTAATAATCTACGTTTAAGAGTGATATTGGTCTGTAGTTTTTAAGGAGTGTTTTGTCGGAGTTTGGTTTTGGTATTAGAGTGACGTGAGACATGTTTAGGCTTGGTGAGAGTTCCTTATTCTCAAAGGCTTCTTTGTATTCTTCTTCTCTTCTTCTTCCGTCCTTAGCCAAAGACCGACCAAGCAGTCAGAGGCCATCACGCCTTGTGGCGTCTTAAGGGCAACAGCAGATTGATTTTCTCTGTTGTAGTTTCCCATCACGCCTAGCGGCGTATCTCTTTAGGGCAACAACAAATAGATCCATCTGCCGTTGTTTCCGTAATCGGTGTGCTTCTTTGTATACTTGTAGTAAAAGAAGCCCTAGGGAAGGAAAGAAGTGTTGGTAAAATTCTGTCGTAAGTTTGACAGGTCCTGGTGATTTGTCTTTTTGCATTGCATTCACTGCGAGTGTTATGTCTGTTAGTGTCAGCTCAGTGTCTAGTGTTTGTTTGTCTGCGTCAGACAATATTTTTGTAAATTGCATAAATCTATCTTGTATAAATGGTTGAACATTTTCTTCTGTGTACAGGTTCCTATAGTAACTTTCGAAAGCCTGCACTATGTGTTGTGTTTCTGTCTGTGTGGTCCCTTCTAAATCCACTATTTGGCCTATCTGCATGTAGCGTTGTATATTTTGTGCTATCGCCGTGTATTGTTTGCTGGGAGTCTCTTGTGTGATTGTGTTGAGTTTTGTCCGTAACAGGGCTCCTTGGAACCTATTGTTCTAGTTCATTTTGTAGCGTGAGAATGGAGGGAGAGTTTTTGTCTGTTTGCTTTGTTAGTTGTATAGCTTTCTCTATCAATGTCTCTTGTTGTATGCGGTGTCTGTGTATGATGGATGACATTAGATGTGTTCGTTCGCGTATGGTGCTTTTAAGTGTTTCCCAGTGTTCTTGGATATAATCCATTAGTATGTCACTTGTATATGTAAGAATTAGTTTAGTCATGTGCTCTACGTATATTTTGTTTTGGAGCAAAGTGTTGTTGAATTTCCAGTGTGGAGAACGTTTGGAATGCGCGCTTCCTTGTGTGGTGCTAACGGCTGCGAGTACTGCTTTGTGATCTGTGAACTTGAGAGCTTCTGGCAAGTGTTTTGCTTGAATTATGTGGTGTGTTGACGGCACATAGATTATGTCTAATCGTGCAGCTCTGTTGTGTGCGGTGGGTGCATGCGTTGTTTCAATACTGTGGGGGTGTGTGTGTCTGCAGGCATCTAATAAGCAGTGCGTATCCATTATGGTTTGTATTATGTCTAGTTGGTGTGCGTCATCTCTGTTTGCTCTCGTTATCTGTGTTCTAACTACTCCGCCAACAACGTCCATATCTGTCAAAACGCAGTTAAAATCACCTCCTAATATAATATTATGTCATCTGTATGAATGAGTGAGCAAGTTTTCTATATTTTCGTAAAATTGTAGTTGGTGGTTGTAGTTTGCTGGAGCGTGTATATTCACTACCTTGTATGTGTGTATGTTATTTCCTACATGAGCGATGGCTATCTTGCCCTCGTTGTCTCGGTTTGTCCTAAGTATTTCCCATCTGTCTGATGTTTGTAGTATAGTTGCTCCTGAACCTGTGTTGTGTATGGGTAAACTAAAACGTCAGTGTCGTAGTCTTAACTGGGATGTGATTTGTAACGCATGTTCGTCTGTGTGTGTTTGTTTCCTGCAAAAGTATAAAGTCTGGCTTGTGTTTATGTATAAGTGTTATGATGTGATGTAGTTTTGAGCGAAGGCCACAAACATTACATTTATTATCAAAATTCCGTCTGGCTTTTTACAGGTCTAATATACAATGAATAAAAAGGATATGTTTGTAATGACATTGTGGGATATATTACATACCGTTGTCAAATTGGTCTTATGGTCTTTCTTGGTTGTTGTAGCAAGTATTTCCACCGTCGTCTAGGTCTACGAGTCTGGTAGTTGATCTGGTCGGTGATGTGTAGTTTGTGTTGTCTTCCAGGTCCTGTGTTGGGGTGGTTGTCTGACTTGGATCTGCTGGGTTGGGTTGGGCTACGATGTCTGGAAGTGCAGTTTCTTGTGTTGATCTATCGTTGCGTATCTTCTCATGGGTCTTGGGTCTTGCTACTCGCTGGCTTGTTTTTCTTGGTGTCATGGGATGTAAGGGTGTTTTGTTGTTTTCCATTTCTGTACTGGTACTTGTTCCATCACCTGGACTGTCGGTGGCTTAATGTCGTCGCTGCCTCTTGTTCCGGGAGTTGGGATAGGAAACTACTTTCCACCCATCCTCCGTGGTCAAAGGCTCTGCGGGTTCTTCGTCGTTGCTCTTAGCGAGCTCCGTACTGTTCGTTTGTAGTCTTGGCCAATTTGTGCTGAGATCTTTCCCTGGTCTTTTCGGGCAGCGGTTAGCCTAGTGAGTGTCCTCACCACAGTGAGGGCACACTGTTCGCCGTCCGGGCACTGTTACCATAATTTTGTGTTTTGGTGCATTCACCTCTTTGAACCGTAGTTCTACCTAATGTAGGATATTTGTCGCTGGCTGACAGAGCACACCTTATTTATCCGGAGCATTTCGAATTTTATAGACCTCGGCTTCTTGGTCACCCGTAACTGATGCTGCCAAGGCTTTCACAGTCGTTTCTTTCATTGTTGGCGGAAGCCAACTGAGGGTGACTTTTGATCGCTCTTTTTCAAGCTCAATATGCAGGGTTAGTTCTGGGTTGGAAAGCTGTACTTTCCTTCCGTGCAGTTTCTCGAAGACACGTCCATGGATAGATTGAAATACCAGCGGACGGGATTCTCAAATTTGTAGAGAAAAGAGACGCCATCGCTCGGTATTCCACCAGGGCCCATCAGCGCACTCATGAGGAAAGATGGTGACGCGTTTGTCGCGGTCTGACGGCCGGTTATTTTTGCTTTTATTTCGTTGTTAAAATTGTGGTTATCATCTTCTAACGGTGTAAACTGAAACCTTTTTGAGATGGAAGCAAAATATCCAACTGCATTTTTCGATCTGGAAATGGACTCACTAGAGGGAGGATGCCTCCATAAATCAGGCACCCTGCTGTTGTCAATGCGCACATTTTAAAAAAAATGCGCACATATGCGAGTGAAATGGTTAAAACTGTATTTGCACATTACCATTGAAAGTGGCAGAGCATATAAATGTTCACTACTTTAACATGTGCATCAAACTCCTTATTTTTAAAGTCTTTTAACTCTAAACATAAGACACACACACAATATAAAACATGTACTAATAAAAATAAGTAAGTTTTTTATTTCCTACTTTTTTCCCACAAATTAATTATTTATTGTTTTGATTGTAAAAAAATAATAATTTTAGTTAGTTACATTTCTTCAGCCAGTCTTACGTTTTAGTTATACAGCTATAGAGAGTGCAGTCAGCGACCCATAGCTTGACTGCTTGCGTCAGGGTCAGCAAACCAGAGCTGACCAAGACCCTACTCCACCTCCACGTGGTTGTCCTGGAAACAGGCTGCATCACTGCAGTCTGGCTGAGAGAGTAGAGATCAAAGAGGGAAGGCAAACCCGGTCCCAAAAAATGTCGTGCTGAAGTCGGAGGTGTCGACCGAAAGGCGCAGATATCACAGCTCCGGCGTAAACAGACACAACGCAACCAACGTCCTTTTCAGGACGAACGAGGAAGAAGGAAGAAGAAGATACAGCCAGTCTTACTGTTTTAGTTATAGAGCTAGTCTTTCAGCACACAGGTTTTAGTTATAGAGCTAGTCTTTCAGCACACAGGTTTTAGTTATAGAGCTAGTCTTTCAGCACACAGGTTTTAGTTATAGAGCTAGTCTTTCAGCACACAGGTTTTAGTTATAGAGCTAGTCTTTCAGCACACAGGTTTTAGTTATAGAGCTAGTCTTTCAGCACACAGGTTTTAGTTATAGAGCTAGTCTTTCAGCACACAGGTTTTAGTTATAGAGCTAGTCTTTCAGCACACAGGTTTTAGTTATAGAGCTAGTCTATCAGCACACAGGTTTTAGTTATAGAGCTAGTCTTTCAGCACACAGGTTTTAGTTATAGAGCTAGTCTTTCAGCACACAGGTTTTAGTTATAGAGCTAGTCTTTCAGCACACAGGTTTTAGTTATAGAGCTAGTCTTTCAGCACACAGGTTTTAGTTATAGAGCTAGTCTTTCAGCACACAGGTTTTAGTTATAGAGCTAGTCTTTCAGCACACAGGTTTTAGTTATAGAGCTAGTCTTTCAGCACACAGGTTTTAGTTATAGAGCTAGTCTATCAGCACACAGGTTTTAGTTATAGAAATAGTCTTTCAGCACACAGGTTTTAGTTATAGAGCTAGTCTTTCAGCACACAGGTTTTAGTTATAGAGCTAGTCTTTCAGCACACAGGTTTTAGTTATAGAGCTAGTCTATCAGCACACAGGTTTTAGTTATAGAGCTAGTCTTTCAGCACACAGGTTTTAGTTATAGAGCTAGTCTATCAGCACACAGGTTTTAGTTATAGAGCTAGTCTATCAGCACACAGGTTTTAGTTATAGAGCTAGTCTTTCAGCACACAGGTTTTAGTTATAGAGCTAGTCTTTCAGCACACAGGTTTTAGTTATAGAGCTAGTCTTTCAGCACACAGGTTTTAGTTATAGAGCTAGTCTTTCAGCACACAGGTTTTAGTTATAGAGCTAATCTTTCAGCACACAGGTTTTAGTTATAGAGCTAGTCTATCAGCACACAGGTTTTAGTTATAGAGCTAGTCTTTCAGCACACAGGTTTTAGTTATAGAGCTAGTCTTTCAGCACACAGGTTTTATGAGCACCACCCCCAGACCTAAGGGTCTTTTATATTTGGACATGCGATGGAAAAACATGACAACATTTCCCAACTCTGTTTTTTTTTTCCCGACCGAAGACCACACGGTCTGCTGCTGACTTGAGCAAAATTGTCTTATAAAAACTCTTACTTCTGCATCACCCGTCTTAACCAAAATAATAATAATAATAATAATACATAAATACAAAATAAATAATAAAATAAATAGACTACACAAGTACATATGCATTAAAATGTAAACATAATAATGACAATAACAATAATAATAATAGATACATAGAAAATAAAATAATAATAATTTAAAGGCAGGCTTCTCTCTGCGGACATGACAAAAGGGAGGATGAAACATTTTGAACTTGCACACACTCTCACATGTACTTAAGTTAACAATATTGGGTAATGGAGTCCCTCACCTTTTACGTTGTGTGTGTAGAGGAGGAGGGGGGATGAGGATGTGTGTTAAATGGAGTGGGGAAGGTAGGAAAAAAAAGAACACAGGTGATGGAATACCACGTAATTGGCAGTGAGATGGGGGGTCGGGGAGGTAATAGGAAAGGGACCTTCGTATAAACTAAAGGCTTGGATTTAAGAATATTTGGCAGGTCGAGGTACAGGTAGCTGGGGATAGTGGACAGGTTTCAAAATAAGCGTCACTCGCTGGAGGAACACATTTAGGAGAAATGCTGGGATAACTTTGTACTGAAATACTGATTGAATGCGACATTTCAAAATAATTAAAAAAACGAAATTCCGAGAGCAAAAGGATTAATTTAAAATGGATATCTGGTAGTGTCTTGGGAATTGAATTAAGCATAATATCTTTGAAAATGTCTATTTTTATTGTCGTATGTGTGTCCAGTATGTCTTGTAAGATTCTCTGTGCTGCTATAATTGTACTACATTTATAGAAAATGTGTTCCTCACTTTCTTGCACATTTGCCTGGCACATCGTGCATCTTGATTTTCGTTTTAATCTGTGTGCCGCTCTATCTGTAGTTGGTGTCAAGTTTTTTTTTTTTTTTTTTTTCCTCGCATGAGGTCGCATTTTTTTCCTCGCATGAGGATGCATTGGCACACGCCCAAAACCCTCGGCCATGGTCAAGACACATGTCCCAACACAAAAAAATCCAATGACACATGTGTCACTGTAGTGATCTTCTGTGTTCTCACACAAAAAACCTAATAACACATGAATGTTACTGTACTGATCTCTTGTGTCTAGACACCTGATCCTAGCAAAAGGTCGGTTATATAATGGCGCATGTCCAAATATAAAAGACCCTTAGATCTGTAGGATAATATGACAGTTCAGTGTCAAGTTTTTTTTCTCCCTCGCATGAGGTCGCATTTTTTTTTCCTCGCATGAGGTCGCCTTTTTGTTTCCTCGCATAAGGACGCATTAACTTGCATGAGTCGCATTGGCACACGCCCAACATAAACGCATGTCCCAACACAAAAAGACCCAATGACACACAAGTGTCACCAATGAACCTCTGTGTTTTCACACAAAAGATCTAATGACACGTAAGTGTCACTTTACTGATCTTTTGTGCCGGGCACATGGTTATATTAGGGTGCTTGTCCAATAATAAAAGACCCTTGGGTCTGGGGATAGTATATGACAGTTCAGTGTCAAGTTTTTTTTTTTTTTTTTTTCACTTTCCGATTCCATTTTATTTCCTCAATCGTGGGCGCCTTGCTTTGTACTGGATGAAAAACAATCCTCCTTTCATTCATTCGGTGACAAATACATTCTTTTTTTTTATTTATATAAAAATTTATGTAAGGCAGTTACGCCGTCAAAAATAGTTTCGTGTTCCACAGAGGCGTGGAACACAATAAACATTGAGACTTAAAATTTCCTTTCTTGTACTCTAAATATACATTGAACATTTTTTGTTGTTGTAATCATAGTATTCGTTTACTATTTAGATATATTTGTGACGGAGTGTCTGTCCCTGTCCTTTTGTGGGTAATAGTTGATTGTAGTTATCTATTACTGATTTTTTTCCCTTGCGTCTGTTATTTTGCTGTAATACCCTGTTCAACCAAAACCCATTGAAGGGTTGCAAACGGTTATATTGGGGTATATAGGGTGTTAACGTCTTCGCTGGTATCACGTTCCTAGTCCTGGAAATGACTGGTCCTGAAAAGGACCACTAGCTGCCTATTTGGTCCCTACTCGTTGTTGTCTGTTTCGGCTGTGTGTTGTTCATGACTGTCTTTATTATATCTGGTAAGAGGTCCTTTAGGGTTTCGGTGATTATTTTGTCTTCCGCTTCTCTTCTTCTTTTTTCTCTTTCTTGATTGCTTTTTGGAAGGCGTTCCTCTGCGATTTCGGTTATTATTTTGTCTTTAGTTTCTTTGTTTTTTTCTCTACTTTGATTGCTTTTT
The DNA here is from genome assembly GCA_024509875.1 of Oreohelix idahoensis. Taxonomy (NCBI): domain Eukaryota; kingdom Metazoa; phylum Mollusca; class Gastropoda; order Stylommatophora; family Oreohelicidae; genus Oreohelix; species Oreohelix idahoensis. Next base: position 348,418 of record JAMPIV010005423.1, on the reverse strand, counting down.
GTAAGGATATCCTCGACGATCCTTCTCTCTGTTTCAATTTTTTTGAGGATTTCTTCGTTCTCTTCCTTTAGCTCTGCGAGTTTGGCGGTGTCGACTTCTATTTCGTGTTTGATGGATTTCATGTGCTGTAGCATTGCCTGGGCGCTCTGTAAGGCTCCTATTGTTTCGTCTGTTATGGCATCTGAGTCTTCGTTGTGCTGCCTGTTCTTCTCGACTTTGAGTTTTTGTTTTATGTCTCGCACCTCTGTGGTTAGTTTTACCAGCTGGACTCTTGTGTGCTGTTCCTGGTTAGAAATGCCACCTGAAGCCACTCGGTGTCTTGCTTCTCTGAAGGAGATGTTTTTTGTCACAGATTCCTTCAATATGCTCTTTGTCTCATAGAAGATCGGACAGCCACGATATCTTGCCCCGTGGTTCCAGAGACAGTTTGCGCAGGTTCTGTTTATAGTTGTTATCCTTTTTCGCATGAGGACCTTCATTGTAAGAGTGACTTCCCGCACAGTACCGACAAACTGTCTCTCTCTTGCATGTTTTCTTAGTATGCGAAAATTGCTGGCAGTTTGAGCACTGCATAACAGGAGGAATGTACTCTTCTGTTTTTCGACTTCTATCGTCTAGGTTAAGTTGACTTGGTCTTGAAGTCCCCTCGATAGTTAGGATAACTAGGTTTGTGTCCTTCTTGTCCCATGTCTTCAGTCTTTTTTACCTGTGTTATTTTGATATTCTTGTTTTCTGTTTGCAGGCGGCTGTGGACTTCTTGTATAGATCGATTATTGTCGACCCCTCTTACAACTATCTTTTTGGTCTTTAAAGTCTTTTAAAACTAAACATAAGACACACACACAAATTGTAACAATATAAAAAATGTACAAACAAAAATTAGTAAAACTTTTATGCCTTTTATAATTTTGTCTAAAGTATTCATATAAATAAAAAAATAATGAAAACATGTTATTTATGATTATTTTTGTTAATAATTAAATTGTTTCCCTTTAACTAAATATGATGCTTTCCCCTAACTACTCTGTCTCTGCTGCTTAAAGTATCACATGGTTAAGTTTTTTTTTTCTTGTTGTTTCACTTATTTCTGAGATTCGACATCCGGTCAAAACCTGACAAAAGGTGTGATATCTCGGTTATAAGTGGGGTATATTGTGCGCATTTTTATTACATTTTGCTGTACTGTTATTTCTGCCCTTTTTAATTTAATTATGTGGGGTGGACTTTTATATTAGCCATGAAAAGGTCTATTTCTGTGAAGGACCGCTATCTGCCTGTCTGACCGCCACGTCGTAAGGTTTATTCGAGTGTTCCTGCTTGTTCAATCCATATACTTTTTTAATTATATTTTTTTAAATGTAATGATTTTACCTCTATATCTATCATTGATAGTGTGTCGACGTGTCGTTAAAAGTATTACTAGCTGAAATGAAGATCCATGTGTGTTTTTCGTTTCCTCTTGTGTCTACCGATAGTGTGGTCTTACTTTTTTATTGTATGTAAAACTTTTGCCTCGTTTTGGCGAGGCACGTCTCGTTCAACCTAGTCGGTTATATTTTAACAGCGCATGTCCAAATATAAAAGACCCTTAGGTCTGAGACATTTAATTGTTGTCTCCCTTAACTCCAGCTGATTTATGACGTCATCAATGATGATTTGACGTATGGTGTCTAAAATTGCAATAAGTAATTATTTATTTGGATTGTTTATTGTTTCACTGTGTTGTTTTATTTGATATGTCAATGATAAACTGTCTCTCTTGTTCTACGATTTTGGTTCGTTCTTGGTGGAATGTATGCTTTATTTTTCTACCCGTAGTTATATAACTGTAATCTCTGTAGTCAGTTGTCGAAGTTGGGGTTTGATGAGTAGTTTCTGCTTACTTGAAATCGTATTTGTTGTCAAAATATTGATTGTTTTAGGTAATGGTTTCAACAATCCTTCTCATACAACTATGACATTTATTAATAATTTAAAAAAAACCTATGTGACAGCGTTATAATTCTGCTCCAGTCAGTCCATCTGCAGTTTTATCTGTATTACTAATCTATCCCAGTTAGCCCGTCTATGGCTCTGTCAGCATTACAATAATATCCCAGTCCGCTCATCTGTAGGTTTTTGAACGTTACAAATATGTCACAGTTGGCTCGTTTGTAGGTCTGTAAAATTACACATTTATGCCAGTGTTGCGCACATATTCTTTGGCGCACGGATTACGCATACAAAAGTAAAATGTATTTATTTGTCTGATAAAAATATGTTTATCTTTGAATGCATGTTTTTCGGTCTTAAGGGACAGAACTCAGATTAGGCAATGGGTATTCATTCTGTGAGTTATCGCTCTTTGTAGCGTTCTTAAAAATGGAACTCGGCGGAGGAATCTAGACTTACTTTAATCTATTCTATGTTTGGTTAGGAATAGATTGTTATTGCTTCAGTATGTCTATGGCCCGAATCTATGTGTAGTTCTTGTCTATGTAGGACGAGTATGTCTTATATCTTGATATCTTAGTATGTTTAAGTGGAACTATTTTTCTTGTACTGTACTTTGGGGTCAGGTGCTTTTCGGCGCATGAAGATACGTTAGGGAGTCCTTCGGTGTTAGAAAGCCTATGGCGGGAGTCATGTCGGAGACCTGCCCAAAGTTTGTGATCTCTTTTTGATTATGGGAACGAAGATATTTTCTTCGGGGATTGCTAAATCCATGAGTTCCCTAGTGTTCATTCATAACGCCAGGAGAAGAGCGTTTCTGCTTGCTAGTGTATTCTTATGTTAAGGTAAACGTACTTTTGCTGACTTCGTTCATTCCTAGGCTTAAGATGGGCAGACGTTTACATGAATCTACCTATGTCAGTATGTCAGAACGACATATTATTTAGCAGCACTGATTATGTTTCTATACAGCAATTATGAGGACAGATTATGCTGATGCTTGTGGAAACTTTGATATTCATGAATTGAATCTTTATTGGAGCTTGGTCGTACATCGTTATGGTGAGCGATGTTTACAAGACTAGAAGCCATTTTGAAATGCTACGTATTGTCGATCATCTACCAGAGAACAGGGACGCCCTTATTATCCGATGATGATCAAGAGATCACACTTATGAAAGGAAAATCTATTCTTGAGTGATTTAACATTCGCTCAGAAGATATTTGCTGAATGCTATTTAAAGAAATCTCCGCTAGGGTGCAAGCTACACTTATGCTAAAGGAGGTTCTGTCTAGGAGTCACCGTAAACATTATTGATTAACTGACATGACTAGTCAGTAAGGCCTGATGAAGATTTGTTAAACATTATATATTAACTGACCCGATCAGTCAGTAAGGCCTGATGAATACTTATATGAGATCTGGAACTCTGAACGTTTGTATACTGATTTTCCATTGTGATTGTCCTCAACATGAATGCCAATTTATAATTGTACACCGTGAGTCAACAATATGTTATTGATGTCGACCTGTGTTCCTGTAACTGTACCCATTCTGTCAAGTGTGTGCGTCAAATTAAACTATTGAAACGTCTACAGTGGTCTGCATAAGTAACTTCTAGATACGTATGAATGAGTGTTTGAACCTTCAGTCAACTCCACAGAACAGTCACACATTCGCGTATTGACATTTATTACAACACTCATTGTCAACACTGTATTCTTGTCAGGGCCTCATTGTGTCCCAGGACAAGGTGACATGTATACCTGACACTGTGCTCGGTTGTTTGAATCGACTATTCAGTCCCAGTACATCTTTACAACGTACACTGATAAAACACAGTATACAGCATCCTAGAATAACAGCCTTTATCACTATCACCATCAGAAAAACACGCTTATCAATGTGGTAGGCCAGATTTCCGGGCTTAACCTGCACAGTGGACATTGCCAGAAGTTAACAGCTACTGATACCAGTTCGTTTCACTGACGCCTGATACGACACATTAGCAGTGTTAGTCTACACTTGTCTGACAGTTCCTCACGTGACGGATGAAACAAATACGGAAACTAGGTCAGGGTTTATTGACATTTCTTGTTGGGCATCACAGCATTACATAGAACGTTGGCGAGCAAATTAATTGTGTTAGCAAGAAATAAAAAAGAGATTAGACAGAGAAGCTGAACAAAAGAGATTAGACAGAGAAGCCGAGGAGAGTAAGGCAAAAAGAGAGCACGAGGAAAAACTATTTGCATTTGAATTAGAAAAATTGAGATTGACAAATATGAGTAATGTTAATCAGTCAAATGGTAACAGTGGTAAACCCTTTACTTATAAGGTCAAGGTACCAGCGTTCAATACGTCCAGTGACGATATAACATTCTGGCTGGATAGATTTGAACGCTCCTGTCGGTCTCATAATGTGGATAAATCACAGTATGCTAATCAATTGTCAGATAATTTGAAAGGTGATTCTCTGACTAGTTTAAGTTTGGTTGAAGAGGCTGACAAGGATAATTATGATGTTATTAGAGCAGCTTTATTGAAAAAGTACCAGTTGACTGAGGAAGGTTACCGTATTTTGTTTAAGAAAATGGTACCTGAATCAGGGGTGGAATTCTCAGAATTCATTGCAAGGACACGTCTTACATTTAATCGTTGGATTGAGTTGTCCAAAACAGAAAAGACATATGAAGCCCTTATGGACTTGTTGCTCAGGGACAAGATTATGTCATGTGTTAATAAACCTTTCTTGGAATTCCTACATGAGCGTAAACCCAAGACACTAAAAGAAATGCAAGAATATTGTGACCAATACGTCACTGCACACCCTGGCATAACTCTTAGCAACACTAAGATTAAAGAAGGTATGCCAGTTGCATCAGCAACACAATACAACCCTAGTTATTCACACAAATTTCAGGGACAACAAAACAAGTTTGGAAAAAAAGGTAACCATAATAATTATCAAAACCAAGGAAACCAATCATTTCAGGGTTCTTCTGCGAAGAACTGGAGACAAGCTGACAGCCCTCGATACAGAGGTGGTCATAAATATAGACATTTCCGCAGAGGAAGTACTTATAGGAACTATCGAAGTCATCCATCATGGAGACAACAAGACCATAACTATAGAGATACTCATTATAATGAATATGATAATGGTAATCATGAGAATTATGACTCAAACCCAAATAGGGGTTACAATAGGGGGAATAATAATGATTACAGAGGCAATAATAATCGAGGTAGATCCCAATACAAAAACATAAATCTCATTATCATGCAAACTCTGCACAGCAAGAGTCACATGAAGCCTATAAACAGACTAAAGATAATGATGATGCTAATAATATGGCATGTGCCGCTTTTGATTTTGGGAGAGCATCTCAGTGCCCCCAATGCAAAACATTATTTGAACCAGCTACGGTGTCCACTTTAAGTTGTGGCCATCCTCTTCCCGCTCTTCCTGCGTCAATCGCGAATGATGGAAGAGGTTCTCTTGTTTTGAATAGAGGTGTAGTTAATGGTACTCCAGTCGCAGTTCTTTTCGATTCGGGGTGCACCACCATTGGAGTGAGGCAGTCACTCGTAGATCCTTCTCGTGCCACTGGAAAAGTAGTCAAATGTGTAACATTTGGCGGCACCTTAGAGAAATACTCTACTGCTATCATTAGGATTGCTACTCCTTTCTTTACAGGAGATGTACACGCATGTCTTCTGCCGAATCCGATCGCTGATCTTATCATCGGTCGTATTCACGGAGTCAAAGAATGCACTCCACAACAAATTTCCGTTTGGGAAAAACAGAATATGCAAACCGCCAATGCTGTAGTCACTAGAGCTCAAGCTCTTAATGTGCCTCAATCTTCACCTACTGAAGATAATGAAGTGCATAACCAAGATGATCCCTTGGTAATTTTTCGTGACTCGTTTATAAAATAGCAAGAAGAGGATCCGACTCTAAAAAAATTCTTCACTCTTGCAACGAAAGGTGATCCGAATAAAGATACCAAGCGTAAATCTTGGATTACAATGAAGAATGGCGTACTTACACGTATGGTGCAAGACTCCGACAAGTCAAGTCATTCTCAGATTCTTGTGCCCAAGAATTTGAGAATTAAAATCTTACAACACGCACACGACTCTCAGTGTGCTGGACATATGGGTTTTTCCCGTACAAAGTCATGAGTTATTGTGGCTTTCTTTTGGCCTTTTGTGAACAAGGACATACGGATTTATTGTCAATCTTGTATATTATGTCAAGAAGTCAAATCCAAAGGTCCACGCCATGCTGCACCTATTCAGGCTGCAGATATTCCTATTCGACGATTTCAGAAAATGGCGATAGACATCATTGGTCCATTTAAGATCAAATCTGCTAGAGGACATCAGTTTATTTTAACGTATGTTGATATGTGCACACGTTGGCCGGAGGCTATCCCTCTGAAGAGCATTACTACGGCTAACATTGCAGATGCTCTGTGGCTTATATTTTCTCGTCTGCGATTCCCCGGAGAAATATTATCAGACCATGGCACCCAACTAATATCGGATACCATGTCTCAAGTGATGTCGACTCTGCAGATAGAGAGATCTTTGAGTAGTATCTATCATCCTATGTCCAATGGGATGGTCGAACGGCTAAATAGAACACTCAAAAACTTATTAGGGAAGATAACTGAGGATCATCCTCAAGATTGGGATAGGGTTTTACCCGCGGCTCTCTTCGCTTATAGAGAGGTCCCCAATGAACATACAGGATTTTCGCCCTTTGAACTTGTCTTTGGCGCGCGACCGCGCGGCCCTATGTCTTTGCTTCATGATTTCATAACAGCTGATAATATTACCGATGACACGAAATCTTCTTATGAATATGTCATCGCGCTGAGGGAAAAGATTATCGAAGCATGCAAATTGGCAACTTCTTCTTCTGAATTTGCTAAACAGAAGGCAAGACAATTTGCCAATAAGAAAAGAAACTTACGACAACTTTGTCCTGGTGACAAAGCATTTGTTTTGCTACCTTGTAGGGAAAACAGACTTCTTATTTCTTAGAAAGGTCCGTACGATATAATCTCGAAAATTTCCGATGTTGACTACATTGTCGATATTGATAGGAAGCGTAAAACCTTCCACATCAATATGCTTACGGAATTCCATGAACGTCCGGACTATTTACAGCCTATTTTCCAGGCAACGGACGATTCACCAGTCCAACATGGTCATTACTCATCACTGTCTGTAATACAGGATGAGGAAACAAGTTTTTCGGATGTTAATCTTCCGCTTCCGATGATTCCACTTCATTCTAGTGAATCCTGGAAGAATGTTACTGTTTCTCCCGATTTATCTCTAGGAGAACAGCGACAAGTTTCGGCTATGTTACAAACATTTCAGGATGTCCTTACTGACATTCCTGGACAAACTCATGTCATTGAACATGACATTATTCTAACTGACCATAATCCTATTAGAGTCAGACCTTATCCTATTCCTATACATTTTCAAGCACAGATTGAGAAGGAGTTGGATGAGATGATAGATTTAAAAATAATTGAACAATCCACTTCTGCGTATTCTTCGCCGATGGTTATTGTCCGGAAAAAAGACAATAACATACGTCTTTGCGTTGACTATCGCAAATTGAATCAAGTCACGAAGTTTGATACTAAACCTATGCCTTTACTAGAAGAGCTACTTACTAAGCTTTCTAAATCGCATTTTTCACTAAACTAGATTTGTCTAAAGGATATTGGCAAGTTCCTCTATCTGAACGCGCCAAACCTTTTACTGCTTTTTCTACACCTAGAGGCCTTTTTCAATGGAATTTCATGCCTTTCGGACTTATGAACGCACCAGCTACATTCGTACGCATGATGCGTAGATTTCTATCCTATCGGTCAGATGTCATTGCGTACCTAGACGACATCTGTCTTTTCAGCGATACTTGGGAAGATCACTATTAAGGGTTAGTTGAATTACTATCTACTCTACGCGAGTATAACCTGACAGCGAAACCCTCTAAAGCCTACATTGGTTTTAGCGAAATTTCTTTCTTAGGTCACCGTGTCGGTCATGGTTTCCTAAAGACAGAGGACGATAATACAAGTAAAATACTTAACATTTCTATTCCTAAGACTAAAAAGCAAGTGCGAAGTCTCTTAGGTCTTATACAATTCTATGGACGATTCATTCCGAATCTGTCCTCGATCATGGCACCTCTTTCTACCTTGCTAAAGAAAGGGTCTCCTAATATAGTCCATTGGACTCAAAAATGTCAATCCTCTTTGGATAAGTTAAAAATTATGTTTTCTACTGCACCTATTTTAGTGTTACCTACTAAAAATAAGACATTTGTTCTTCATAGTGACGCTTCATCCACTGGGATTGGAGCGGCACTAATGCAAGAGTACTCTGGAACTCTGCATCCTGTAATGTATATTTCCAGAAAGCTTAACGCTGCAGAAAGGAATTATTCGGTCTTAGATCGTGAACTATTGGCTATGGTATGGTCAATTCTCAAATTACAAAGATTCCTTCTAGGCGCACATTTCATAGTAGAAACCGATCAGAAAGCTCTCACGGCTATACAGAGTAAAAATTTGAAGAGTTCGAGGTCTACTCGATATGCAATTGCTCTTCAACCTTTTCATTTTTCGGTATGAGCTATCCGTGGATCAGATAATGTGATGGCAGACATTCTGTCTAGATGCCCACATGATTCCACTTAACTGTTGAGTCTTGGATTTCTTAACACTTCCAACTCGACAACAGATTTTTCTTTTCTTTATCAAAATAGATACACATTGTAATTTGTAATGATACCACGTTCATTGATATATATATTCACCGGTACTCGTTGATGATTTTTCTTTTTGTCAATCATGTACTTATAATGCTTAAATAATAATTGTTATATGCATTGTGTCATAGCAAGTATGGTAGTATGCGTTGGTGACACCTCCCTGGAAACATTTATGCTTAAGAGAAATGCTTTCTCTGAGAGATCTATATTTCGACTTTGCATTAATCTGGCTTAAATAATTCCAGATATTTCTCATCAGCGCTGTATTTATGCGCTGGGAGCCTATTGTATGTTGCTCTCAGATGAAAAAAAAATGATTTTCAATTTTTTTTTCCCGGGGGGTGTGGTAATCTGTTGAACACATATTCTTTGTCGCACGGATTATGCATACAAAAGTAAAATGTATTTATTTGTCTGATAAAAATATGTTTATCTTTGAATGCATGTTTTTCGGTCTTAAGGGACAGAACTCAGATTAGGCAATGGGTATTCATTCTGTGAGTTATCGCTCTTTGTAGCGTTCTTAAAAATGGAACTCGGCGGAGGAATCTAGACTTACTTTAATCTATTCTATGTTTGGTTAGGAATAGATTGTTATTGCTTCAGTATGTCTATGGCCCGAATCTATGTGTAGTTCTTGTCTATGTAGGACGAGTATGTCTTATATCTTGATATCTTAGTATGTTTAAGTGGAACTATTTTTCTTGTACTGTACTTTTGGGGTCAGGTGCTTTTCGGCGCATGAAGATACGTTAGGGAGTCCTTCGGTGTTAGAAAGCCTATGGCGGGAGTCATGTCGGAGACCTGCCCAAAGTTTGTGATCTCTTTTTGATTATGGGAACGAAGATATTTTCTTCGGGGATTGCTAAATCCATGAGTTCCCTAGTGTTCATTCATAACGCCAGGAGAAGAGCGTTTGTGCTTGCTAGTGTATTCTTATGTTAAGGTAAACGTACTTTTGCTGACTTCGTTCATTCCTAGGCTTAAGATGGGCAGACGTTTACATGAATCTACCTATGTCAGTATGTCAGAACGACATATTATTTAGCAGCACTGATTATGTTTCTATACAGCAATTATGAGGACAGATTATGCTGATGCTTGTGGAAACTTTGATATTCATGAATTGAATCTTTATTGGAGCTTGGTCGTACATCGTTATGGTGAGCGATGTTTACAAGACTAGAAGCCATTTTGAAATGCTACGTATTGTCGATCATCTACCAGAGAACAGGGACGCCCTTATTATCCGATGATGATCAAGAGATCACACTTATGAAAGGAAAATCTATTCTTGAGTGATTTAACATTCGCTCAGAAGATATTTGCTGAATGCTATTTAAAGAAATCTCCGCTAGGGTGCAAGCTACACTTATGCTAAAGGAGGTTCTGTCTAGGAGTCACCGTAAACATTATTGATTAACTGACATGACTAGTCAGTAAGGCCTGATGAAGATTTGTTAAACATTATATATTAACTGACCCGATCAGTCAGTAAGGCCTGATGAATACTTATATGAGATCTGGAACTCTGAACGTTTGTATACTGATGTTCCATTGTGATTGTCCTCAACATGAATGCCAATTTATAATTGTACACCGTGGGTCAACAATATGTTATTGATGTCGACCTGTGTTCCTGTAACTGTACCCATTCTGCCAAGTGTGTGCGTCAAATTAAACTATTGAAACGTCTACAGTGGTCTGCATAAGTAACTTCTAGATACGTATGAATGAGTGTTTGAACCTTCAGTCAACTCCACAGAACAGTCACACATTCGCGTATTGACATTTATTACAACACTCATTGTCAACACTGTATTCTTGTCAGGGCCTCATTGTGTCCCAGGACAAGGTGACATGTATACCTGACACTGTGCTCGGTTGTTTGAGTTGACTATTCAGTCCCAGTACATCTTTACAACGTACACTGATAAAACACAGTATACAGCATCCTAGAATAACAGCCTTTATCACTATCACCATCAGAAAAACACGCTTATCAGCCAGTTAGATCACCTGTAGTTCTGTAAACATTACAAATCATTCCCAGTTAACAGCCACTGAGTCTATTATCAGAGAGACAAGACAGAATTACAAACCATGTTGAACTGAAGAACTACAAAAGATTGATGATGAACTACGCAACAGAGAGAGAAGAAACAACCGAACACAATCACAAACACAGGTCACGTGCGAAATTTTAACGTAGCTCCTTAAAACAAAATAAACCTAATGAGTCACACAATAAAAATATTGCTCACGATCATTTAAGAAATAAAACAAAACGTCAGGCAGACAATAAAGTTGAGGTAGAACAGTTTGGTGTGTGACGGAATAGTGGAACAGGAGATACAATATTTTGTATAAGAAGATGAGAAGAAGAAAAAAACGTAGATGCCCAACAAAACAATTACACATTTTTTATTGACTATAATTATGCTTTTGACAGCGTCCATCATGAGAATATAATTGAATGCCTAGATGTTGTTGGTGGAAAAGACATTAGAATACTCAGTAAACTTTATTGGGAACAAACTACTACAGTAAGATCTGGAATGAATTATCACCATACATAGATATAAAGAGAGGTGTCAGACAAGATTGCGTACTGTCACCATGGATATTGAATTTATACATAGAAAAGCTGCTTCAAACAGATAAAGGAAATGCCAGGACTAACCATCGGGAGGGATCAATAAACAAACTTAAATATACAGATGATACAGTTTTGTTAGCTAAAAGTGAAAAAGAATTACAAGTACTAATAATGCAAGTAAACATCGTAAGTTATGATTATGGGTTGAACATTAACACTGACAAAAAATGGTCATTAACAGATGTAAGTAAATACTAGACCACAAGGCTTTAATATTTGAATAAGCATCCTAATATAACCGTCAGACCGTGCGTCTAAGTTTAACGGGGCGCTCCTCGCTAAAACGAAGCAAAACTTATATTTAAAAGAGAATGATAATTAACAAAGCAGACGATAAGCCAATATTACAAACAAGAATAAATGGGAAAATCTTGGAACAATTCAAGATCTTGGTCACATAATAACAATACATGGCAGATGTGAAACAGAAATCGAGAGTTTCTCATATCTTGGTCACATAATAACAAGAGATGGCAGATGTGAAACAGAAATCAAGAGGAGAATAATAATGGCTACAGTGACATTCAACAACAAAAGACAATTAATATCCAACCAATTAGTAGAAAGAGAAGACAACTAAATATAACGTACTATTAAATCTCGGAATGAAAAAACAGATTAAAAAAAATCAAATTTAGACAGCAAAAACGTGTTGACCATATGAAAAGACATAATACCTTGCTGAAGACTATATTGGAAGGAAGCGATGAAGGCAAACAAACAAGAGAAAGACAGCGCTTTAAGCTGGAAGATAACATCAAGAGATGGTTCATCAACGTGCACCATTAAGACCAGAGGCAGAAGACGTTGGACATCACTTGTTGTCGACCTTCGTTGTAGATGTGGCAGTTGGTGATGATGAATAGTGCTTGTCAGCTGAGTGAACTTTGGGATGTGAACATGAATCAACTTGCGGTGTTAATGTGATTACCATTAAGAGGATGCAGAGCAAATAAAAAATTATTACTTTGACAAATGCATTAAGTGAAAACAAACTTGTTTAATAACTACTTTTTTAAAGTTTGATTTATAACATCAAATACAATGTTTTTTTCAGACACTTTGCGTGTACTTTATAATTAGTTTAAGCATAAACATAATCCAAAATTATATAATATCGCATTAATATCAGTGAGTTTTATTGTTGTATTGTTAGTCCACTAACTTCCCTTGGCAAAAGTTACGTTTCTTGAAAGATTATAATGAGATCACTTTACCTGGATAGCTTGTCCGTGGGTCTGTTATACAAATGAGCTTTCTAATCACGCCTATAGGGGATTAACAATTGAGCCGTGTTCCAAAAAACAATACTTCTTCTTTCTCAAACACTATCAGGCGTCTACTTGAATATTTTCAACGAAAGCAGTCGTCAGTTTGAGGCTAATTGTTTCTCTATAGAACATTTCTGCAAATAGTACTGGTGACGGCCATATGTGCTGTCCATGTTCCGCTTATGTTGATGTCACGGGTTGCTTCTCTTTGCTCGGCAGTCATGGTCCAGCAATGGCCAAAACCTAGAGTATCTAATGTGATTCTTCAAATATATCTACCTTCGCACAAGATTACTCTTGGCAGATATGCCAATAGTGTGCTTCTACCTTGAGGGAGTCTTCACTAGATACTCAGAGATCAAGAACAATGCTGAATGTGACTTAGCACGGTTAACTTATTATCTATCCAACAACTTTTGTGAAGAGATATATTGTGTGATTTAGCCCCCAACTGATTTAATAAAATCTTAATTTAGTTGCTCTGTTTTACGTGCATTTAAATTGACTGAGACATACGGGTGCTGTACAATCAAAAGGACTAAATCAACTATATATATATATATATATATATATATATATATATATATATATATATATATATATATATATATAGAATAAGCAATTATATTTAATAGTGTCAAATGAATCATTCTTTTTTTTAATCATAATCATCACATGGTGATGTCACAGATATTAAGAGAATTGACTGAAATTTCACTTGGCAGCTTTTAAGTTTGTACTTAGCTGCGTGTAAATTTGTTGGTTCCTGCTCCAGCAGATGTTTGGTTCGTTGGAGGTTATGGACTGGTTCACTCACGTCACTGATCAAGTCTGGAGGTTGTGACACGTTCTAAGAATATGAGGGAGTAATCACGAAGCTGGTGTACCGTCTTCAAAACCCTCTTGGTGATGGTATCTAGCGTTGACAGCAGGCCACTTATACCACATACTTTGTTCCTGTGATAGCACCCTTTACTGGTACCACCGACTAGTATTATGAAAGAAGAAAAACAGATACTCTCCTGAGTATTGGGTTTCCTGACATACAATCATGTGCATCCCCCCTTTTTTAATTCCCACATCCCATCTACCACAAAACTTTACCCTCTCTGAGTATTAATATTAATCCCAGTGAGCAGAAAAAAATTCATTATATTTATATTGAATATCGTTACAGGTGCACTGGTTGAAAAAGTGAAAAATAGAATAAGTATGTACATCAGTTCTATCATCATCCACTTCCTGCTCCATATGGATCTTGGGACTGCCTCTGCTTTGGATCTCTTTGAGAAACCAGCATAAAGCAGTCACAAGCTCTTGCAGTGGTTATTCATGAAATCATTGTTCTTTATGCTGAGGTTGCCAGCCTCGTATGACTTGAACATCCAATAGCAATTTTTACATGTTAATAAATCAAAAATTTAGAATTATAAAATGTACTGCTTACCCCAAAATCGTTTGGGAATACTGACTCCTGGCTCAGTTAAATAGTAAAGGCAACTTGTTTAAAATGCCTCTTACACAAGGTCTGGCGTATTTACACCAGGATAACACTCTGACTTTGTGTTCAGATTCTAGGATTCCGGCTTTCGTGTTAATGTAGGTAGATTTTTTCTGGGTTATAAGTCCACAAGATGCTAAAATAAGGCCCAGTCCGATAAATGGAATTACAATCCTATTCCTTTCTATGACTAGCTGGTTGTTTTCTTGATGAGGTGAATTTCACAGTGCTCTAAACCGACGAAAGTGTCAGATTAAATCATATATAAGTAAGAAATAAGTCCACAACATGCTCAAACAAGGTACAGTCCGATAAATGAAATTCTATTCCTATTCCTTTCTCTAGCTAGATGGTTGTATTCTTGATGAAGCGAGTTTCACAGTGCTCTAAACCGACGAAAGTGTCAGTTTAAATTGCAACTTTCGTACCACGCCTGTGGTTGTATTATCTGGCCAGGCTCCAGTCAGAGGTATTGTTTATAACATCTAGAAAAGCCCTACCCAATTGTAATCAATCATAAATTTTTTAATGACGTTTATCTCAACATTTTCCTCATAGGAAAATAATGCGTGATTTTTTGAAAAGTCACTTTCCATATAAGGAATTGTTATTTCCGTTGATTATCGTTTGTGTTTACAATCACGACTTCTTACATTATCACACAAAAAATCTTCGTAACAATTCTGTCCTGAAGCGATTACAACATTTACGTCGTCTTTTGGTGTGTGTCATATGAACGGCGCTCCTTGTGCAAACACAAACACATAGTGTCACTACACGAAAATGACTAGCGGCCAATCAGGTCTTACCTATATCGACTCTGAGCGAGGATGATCAAGTAAACAGACATGGCGAATTATTACAGGAAGAAGTGTAAACAAGGGACTCGAAAATACCAAATATTGTCCGACGTAAGAAAATAGAACGCGAAGAGCACAAAATAAATTACGGGATGGCACAAGAAATGAAAAGTGTTGAGGTCATTCTGTGACAGTTGGGGCATCTGTGAAGCAGATGTTCAGCAGTCATTTTATCAGTTCCACAGTTACATTCATCGGTAGTTAGCTTGTTGAATAGATGATGTCCCAATCTATGGTGGCCCGCGCGGAGTCTGCAGATAGTCCCTTATTCTCTTCTGTTGAGCTTTTAATGTGCTTCATTTTGTGTGTGTACTGGATGGTCTGTATCCCAATTGTTTTATCGTGTGTGATCAATATTGTCTTGTGTGAATAGTATCTGTGAGTCTGATATGTAAAGCCACGAATATCTTGTGTGTGAATAGTATCTGTCATTCTGTTATCTCTAGCCACGATTATCTTGTGTGATAATATATTCTGTGAGTCAGTTACAAGGTCACGATTATCTTGTGTGAGAATATATTATGTTAGTCTGTTATATAATGCGACGATTATCTTGTGTAATAATTATATTCTGTGAGTCTGCTATATAATGTCACGATTATCTTGTGGGAGAATATATTCTGTTAGTCTGCTATATAATGTCACGATCATCTTGTGTGAGAATATATTCTGTTAGTCTGCTATATAATGTCACGATTATCTTGTGTGAGAATATATTCTATTAGTCTGCTATATAATGTCACGATTATCTTGTGTCAGAATATATTCTGTGAGTCTGCTATATAATGTCAAGATTATCTTGTGTTAGAATATATTCTGTTAGTCTGCTATATAATGTCACGATTATCGCATGTGAGAATATATTCTGTTAGTCTGCTACATAATGTCACGATTATCGCATGTGAGAATATATTCTGGGAGTCTGCTATATAATGTCATGATTATCTTGTGTGAGAATATATTCTGTTAGCCTGCTATATAATGTCACGATTATCTTGTGTGAAAATATATTCTGTTAGTCTGCTATATAATGTCACGATTATCGTGTGTGAGAATATATTATGTGAGTCTGTTATGTAAATAGGGGATCCTCGATGTACGTTATAGTTATGTTCCTCAAAAAAGCTCGATTTACATCGAAACGGCGTAAATCGATCATCAGTTTTCCATTAAACTAATGCAGCGGTTCTCAAAAAGCGGTCGCCAAGACCCTTTCCTGTGGTCCGGGCGGTCAAAACAATCTTCAGAATAATCTAAGACGTTATTTACATTTTTCACTCTCATTCTCTCACGAGTGTAAAGTGGAGTTTTCCAGACGCCACATGGCGTGTAATGACGTCATCATTCTGACGGCTAATGGAATGTGTACTTGTGTATTTTTTTTGTAAATACGTTTCTAAGGTAGAAAGTTTAGGCTATAAATATGCACGTTTTCTAAAACGGTAAATATCGATAGACATAACACAATAGTTAAAACCTATTAGGGTCCTCAATAATTTTTAAGAGCGTAAAGTGGCCCTGAAACCCCCAAAAAAAAAAAGTTTCAGAAACGCTGAACTCATATTATTTGGTAGATACGCTATATACCAACTTAAACATTTGACTTTATATGGAAGTCTATAGGCATATGAACATTTTATTGTACACCAAACTGTAATACAGTATACATTATTGTAATTGCTAAATAAGAATGTAAAAATACACTAATAAATTATTAATAAAACATACAAATAATTTAATTTTTACATTATTCTTCCTGTTATAATTTCTGCTACTCAACACTTGAAGTTGCTACAACTGTAGCTGAAGTTTCTGCTGATTCTGTGACTAGCTATTGAGGTTCTCTGACTTTTTTATGTCAGAAATAATCTAACGTCATTTACTTTGTTGATTTAAAAAAAAATTATACTACTTATTTATTAATTAAATTTTTATTTCATTACTGTTACGCACAGATCATTTTTTCTAAGTCATTGTATGATAATTTTTTCTCAAGACATTGTATGATTATTTTTTGCTAAAGACATTGTATAATTAGATTGACTGAAATGTACACTTTAATTTTTTTCGGTCAAAGCTACATAACTCTGGATAATTGAGATTATCATTTAATATGATGTTACCTCCTCTTGTGACGAGACACGGTCGGTCCATATTTTTTGAACGAAGTGTGATCATTCTCCTTATTTGGTAGTATCGGTCAACTGTTGTTGGAATGTCTGAAACCAGTGTTGAGGTCTCTGTTTATGTCCATATAAGGCTCGATCTAGTACGAATCTTTATCTGGAATGTTCCTAGATCGTCTTGTTTGATAGCTATTCAAGTGGATGCGTTCTGCGCATGTCCGGACGCGATGCGTCTGGGAAGTCTTCTTTGTTTGGGAGTCGATGAAAAGTTGTGAAGCAGAGAAGACGCGTTTTGGCGTCTCTGTGATTTTGTTAGGGATTAGGAGCCTTATTGTGAGATAGTTAGCTTACAAGGTCCTTCCCTTGAGTATTCTAAAAAAACGCCGGGAGGCGTATGTTTCTCTGTTGTGGATTTTCGAACGAAGGTAATGCCTCATTTACATCAAATCTGTAACTTTACTTTATGTTTGACAATGGTCGATCTCTGCTCACGTATGCATTACAGAAAGGGAGGTTCCTCTAATAGAAGTCACGCCCCAGGTATCTTCATACCTGAGATCTATATGTACACGGGTCATACTCAGCACGAAGGACAGTTCTTTGTTCTATGAACGTCGCTGTGTGTCAGCGATTATGCCTACGTCAAGGTTAGACATAGAAATGCCTGTAAAGGTCAGTTTGACCTGCACTCCTGGAATGCCATCCTCGTGCGACTTATGATTTGACTCATTTAGCACATCTGAACAGTAAGAGGATTTTTGTTGATGTACTTTTGTATTTGGAGCCAACCATATAATCCCTTGGCGCCATATCATCATCTTTAGAATATGCCAAATGCATTGATGAACTATGTATGCTGATATTCGTGAATGTCATGACTTTGCCCTATTGTGAACTGGATGTAAATACTTGTACCTGTGGCGTCAAAATAAATGATGAAAAAACGTCCAGAGCAGTTTACCCATTTATGACTTCACATGTCGTACCCTATGTGCTGTAACTCTGTGAACTACATCACTACCATACACAGCAACAACAACAACACAAAACCAGATAAGACACCCTACATCTTGAACTATAATACCTGGTGTCGATAGGGGTGGTATTGTGACCGGGCTGAAGGTTTCTTTAACGAAATCGGACTTATACTTACAACGTCCATGGTGGTCAGTTCTACCATTATCATTATGGAAGCATCACAATAGCGGCCTTATCACCAAGAGAGGAGCGAGCCCTAAATCCACCCTTATCATTTTTGGTGGCCAGATGTTGGTTTAATTCTGGTACCAGCAGTCAAGGGAATCATCAAACCCAGACAGCATACTTCATCATACAACATTGCAGTTTCAACTCACTTCCTTCAAGGCATATTTTGAAAGTACCCGGCGCTGCTCGACAGTTTATCGAAGTTTGTCTGCATCTAGAAGGACAAGTGCCGTTTGAATCGATTTTTCTGCATCTAGAAGGACAAGTGCCGTTTGAATCGATTTGTCTACATCTAGAAGGTCAAGTGCCGTTCGCATCGATTTCTTTACATTTAGAAGGTCAAGTTCCGAAGCTTATTTCCAGTATCAGAAGCTCTTTTTCCTGCGTCATGGCTGTTCATGGGAGCAGATGTCGATCAACGTTGGATCGTTTATCCTAAGAATGCTGATAACATCCTGTTCTGCACCGTGCTGACGTTTGGGACATATAGAAGTTAAGTGGCCTGTTTGTTTGTGAACTGTGCCCTTATGTTCTAGCTGAGCCTTCTGAATTCTTTCACACACTTTTTGCTATTTATTTACATGTTATATGTTATTTGGATTTGTATATTTATATGTTTATATTTCAGCGGGTTTCGGTTGGGTGGTGTCTTTCAGTAGAAGATACCACGTCACAGAGGTTTCTACTGTTAGCGTTTTCTTTAGGGACTATGCAAATTTCCTATTGTGAAATTTGCTAGCGACAACAGTTGCTATATTTATTTAGTTGTGACGAGTTGTGCTTTATTTTCGTTGTGTTTTTGTAATATTTTTTTTTCTCTTTCTGTTCTTTAGTTTTGTTTTGATTTGTTTGTATTTGTAGGTCTCCTCTTTCCTATTATTCAGTTCTTTACACCATGTTTGTTTATACATTGTGACGTCATTTGTTTGTTTGCTTTTTCGCATTTTGTGATTTACATTCTTTGTGACATTTTCTTTTGGTTCTGCTGTTTATTTAGTTGACTTATGCGAATGTTTTCGTATTGACTTTGATCTTTGTTATTGTTTACATTGTCTTTGTTCTTTGTTATTGTTTACATTGTCTTTGTTCTTTGTTATTGTTTACATTGACTTTGACCTTTGTTATTGTTTATATTGACTTTGATCTTTGCTATTGTTTACATTATCTTTGTTCTTTGTTATTGTTTACATAGTTCTTGATTAATTAGCTTTCACTACTGTTTATATAGTGCACTTATCATAACTAACTGGTGGTTTTTTGTTTATGCACTATTGTAGTGCAGTTATGAGAAATAACTGATGGTTATGCACTGATTTGTGTAGTGCCCTGATGATTAAGAAGTGACTTGTGATATTATTATACATTGGATAATACAAGTTTGGTGTCAAAGACTTGTTTCCCACAGAGACTGGGATAAACATTGGGATTATACAAGTACTTTATTAAGTCTTGTTACTATTAAGGTTGAAATAAGATAATTAATTATTTCAGGTTTTGGACTCATATTTTAGACATCATGTCTACACTTGATTACTTTATTGAACAAGGGAAATCCCTTGGCAAGACTGGTGATAAGTTGGAAGAATATGCGACTACTCAATATGATAAAGCTTTAAAGATGGAAGAGAAAAAAATGGAAATGGAAGCTGAACAAAAGAAATTGCAGATGCAGGTGGAGGAAAAAAGATTCCAAATGGAAATGGAAAAACAAACAAGAGAAGCAGAAGCAAAAGCTGAAGAGAAAAGACTTGAAAAAGAGGCTGAAAATAAAAGATTAGAAAAACAAGCTCAGGCTGAAGAAAGAAAGTTACAGGCTGAGGCTGAAGAAAGAAAGTTACAGGCTGAGGCTGAAGAAAGGCGGTTACAAAGAGAGGCTGATGAGAGAAAAGCTAAAATGGAGCATGAAGAAAAACTCTTAGCTTTGGAGTTAGAAAAGTTAAAGTTGATGAACTTGGGTAATGCTAATGATCCAAATAAGGTATCATCTTCTAATAAGTCTAATGCTGTTGATTTCAAGCTTAATCTACCAGCATTCAATGCTTCCATTGACGATATAACGTTTTATCTAGAGAGATTTAAACGTTCATGTAAAATACATAACTTTGATAAATCACTTTGGGTGTTTCATTTGTCCAAAATACTTAAAGGTGATGCTTTGACTATGTTAGGCATGGTAGATGAACCTGACAAGGACAATTATGAGATTGTCAGGGCTGTCTTGTTAAAGAAATACCAACTTAACGAAGACGGCTATAGTCTTCAATTTAAAAATATGTTGCCTGAAACTGGAGTAGAGTTCTCTGAATTTATATCAAAGATACGTATTACTTTTACACGTTGGGTTGAGTTGTCTAAGACAGAACATACGTATGAAGCACTTATGGACTTACTGCTAAGAGACAAAATAATGTCTTCTGTCAATGAATCTTTTCTTGCTTTTCTTCATGAGCGTAAGCCTAAAAACATAAAAGAAGTGGAAGAATACTGTTGCCAGTATGTCACTGCGCATCCTCACGTAACCATTAGCAACTCTAAAGTAAAAGAAGGTCTGCCAGTCGCTTCGGCAGCACCTTATGGCCCAAATTTCATGCGTAAATTTCAAGGTAGCCAGCAAAATTTTAATAAGAATAGTACCCGTAATTATGCTCAGAATCATAGCGATCAATTTCAGGGTGATTCTTCTTCGCAAAACTGGAGACAACCTGATACTCCACGGTATACTACTCCCGATAATTTTAGACATTTTCACAAAGGTAATCAGTATAGAGGCAAATCTTTTTCTCGGAGACCTCAAAACCAATATAATAGAGGTTCTCAACAGTATAGAAATGGTAATGACAGTTATAGAAACTGGAATTCAAACCAGGATAACAACTTCAACAGAGAGTTTAATGATAATTGCAGAGGCAATAATGGTCGCGGTAGATCGTAACATAAAAGAAAAAGATATCAACAGACAAACTCTGTACAACAAGAATCTCAGGGAGCAGATAAACAGGTTAATGATAATAAAGACCATAATGCTATCGGATGTTCATCTTTTGATTTTGGTAGAGCAAATAAATGTATCCAATGCAGTACTTTATTTGACCCGACTACCGTAACTACTTTAATCTGTGGTCATCCTCTTCCCGCTCTTCCTGCTAATGTTGCGCATGACGGGAGAGGTTCTCTTATACTACATTAGGGTCTTGTAAATAGTAATCCAGTCTCAGTTTTGTTTGATTCTGGATGTACTACTGTTGGTGTTAGGCAATCTCTTGTAAATCCATCCTGTGCTACAGGAAAGGTCATCAAATGTGTCACATTTGGTGGCACTTTGGAAAAGTATCCTACAGCCATAATTCGCATTGCCACTCCTTTCTTTACTGGAGATGTGCATGCTTGTCTCTTACCTAATCCTATTGCGGACCGTATTATTGGTCGTATTCACGGAGTTAGGGAGTGTACCCCACAGCAGATTGCTGCTTGGGAAGATAATAACATGCAAGCTACAAATGCAGTAGTTACAAGAGCACATGCTCTGGATCCACCTCAAACTTCATTAACTAATAATGATGAAGTAGATAGCCAAGATAGTCACTTGATTATTTCACGTGACTCATTTATAAAATTGCAAGAAGAAGATCCTTCTTTACAAAAATTCTTCATTCTAGCAAAAAAGGTGATCCAAATCAGAATACTAATAGAAAGTCTTGGATTTCTATGAAGAACGGCGTACTTGTGCGTATGGTACAAGACTCGTCTACGTCCACTCATTCACAAATTCTTGTGCCTAAGAGTATGAGATTGCAAATATTGCAAAATGCTCATGACTCGCAATGTGCTGGACATATGGGTTTTTCCCGTACAAAGTCGAGGGTTCTTGCGGCTTTCTTTTGGCCATTTGTGAGCAAGGACATACGAATTTACTGTCGTTCTTGCAAAGTATGTCAGGAGGTCAAATCGAAAGGACCACGACATGCTGCGCCTATCCAGGCCACTGACATTCCTATTTGCCCTTTTCAAAAAATGGCAATATATATTATCGGTCCTTTTAGGATTAAGTCGGCCAGAGGACATCAATTTATCCTTACATGTGTCGATATGTGCACACGTGGCCAGAGGCTATACCTCTCAAGAGCATCTCAACTGCTGATATCGCAGACGCTCTTTGGCTGATATTTTCTCGCTTGGGGTTCCCCGGAGAAATATTGTCAGACCATGGCACTCAACTTATATCAGACACTATGTCACAGGTAATGTCTATGCTACATATTAAAAGGTCTCTCAGCAGTATCTATCACCCAATGTCTAATGGGTTAGTTGAGCGTTTGAATAGGACACTAAAAACTTTACTTGGGAAGATAACTGAGCATCATCCTCAGGATTGGGACAGGGTTTTACCCGCGGCTCTCTTTGCTTATAGAGAGGTTCCCAATGAACACACGGGGTTTTCCCCTTTTGAACTTGTCTTTGGCGCGCAACTGCGCGGCCCTATGTCTTTAGTTCACGATTTAATCACTGCCGATAATATTAGCGATGAGACTCAATCTTCTTACGAGTATGTCATTGCTCTTAGGCAAAAGATCATCGAGGCATGCAAACTAGCAACTTCTTCATCCGAATTTGCTAAAGAAAAGGCAAGGCAGTTTGCAAATAAAAATATATGTCTACGACAACTTTGTCCAGGTGACAAAGCTCTGGTTCTACTTCCTTCATGGGAGAACAGACTTCTTATTGCATGGAAAGGTCCATATGCAATAGTCTCCAAGATTTCCGATGTCGACTATATAGTCGATATTGATGGAAAGCATAAAACTTTCCACATAAATATGCTCACGGAATTTCATGAAAGACCTGACTATTTGCAGCCTATTTTCCAGGCAACGGACAATTCTCAAGTACCTCATGGTCATTACTCATCCCTGTCAGTTATACAGGATGAGGAAACTACTTTTTCTGATGTCAATCTTCCACTTCCTATGGTCCCACTTCATTCTACGGAATCTTGGAAAAACGTTACCGTTTCTCCTAATCTTTCCGCTGAGGAACATCGACAAGTTTCTTCGATGTTGCAAACATTTCAGGATGTCCTTACAGACATCCCGGGACACACACATGTCATCGAACATGACATTGTGCTAACTGATCATAATCCTATCAGAGTCAGACCCTATCCAATACCTATCCATTTTCAGTCACAAGTCGAAAAAGAATTGGATGAAATGATTCGATTGGAAATCATTGAACCATCCACTTCAGCATACTCTTCGTCTATGGTTATTGTTCGAAAGAAGGATAATAACATTCGCATTTGCGTAGATTATCGCAAATTGAACCAAGTTACGAAGTTCGATGCTGAACCTATGCCTTCATTGGAAGAGCTACTAAATAAACTTTCTAATTCTAGGTTCTTTACCAAACTAGACTTGTCTAAAGGTTATTGGCAAGTTCCTTTAACTGAACGTGCCAAACCTTTTACAGCTTTTTCTACACCTAGGGGTTTATTTCAATGGAATTTCATGCCTTTCGGTCTTAAGAACGCCCCTGCTACATTCGTACGCATGATGCGGCGAATTCTCGCATATCGTACAGATGTCATTGCATACTTAGACGATATCTGTCTGTTCAGTGATTCCTGGGAAGATCACTATTTGGGTTTATACGAATTGCTGTCTACTCTTCGCGAGTATAACTTGACTGCAAAACCCTCTAAAGCCTTTATAGGATTTAGTGAGATTTCGTTCCTAGGTCATCGTGTTGGTCATGGTCTTTTAAAGACAGAGGACCACAATGTTTCAAAAATACTTAACATTTCTGTCCCTTAGACGAAGAAACAAGTACGGTGTCTCTTAGGTTTGATCCAATTTTACGGACGATTCATTCCGAATCTGTCCTCCATTATGGCACCGCTTTCTACTTTATTGAAGAAAGGATCGCCTAATCTGATCCGCTGGTCTCAAGAATGTCAATCCTCATTGGACCAGGTTAAAACTCTATTTTCATCTCCACCTATCCTTAGGTTACCTACTATTGAGAAGACTTTTGTTTTTCGAAGTGACGCCTCGTCAACTGGGATTGGGGCAGCACTTATGCAGGAGTATTCAGATACTCTGCATCCGGTGATGTATATCTCTAGAAAATTAAATGCCGCAGAAAGGAATTACTCGGTTTTAGACCGTGAATTATTGGTTATGGTATGGTCTATTCTGAAGTTACAAAGATTTCTTCTAGGCGCACATTTCATTGTGGAAACCGACCAGAAAGCTCTTACTGCTATTCAGAGCAAAAACTTGAAGAGCTCGAGGTCTACTCGATATGCCATAGCTCTTCAACCATTTCATTTCACGGTGCGAGCTATCCGTGGTTCGGATAATGTGATGGCAGACATTCTGTCCAGTTGCCTACACGATTCCACATAATTCTTCTGTCATAGATATTTCCTGATATACAGTTCAATACTATAATGACATATTAGCACAGATTTTCTCACTTTTTGGGGATTTATAACATTGTACCATGTAATTATCTTAGAAGGCTTAGTTAGCGATATACGGGCCAAAAGATCACATGGCCACATTTAGATATTATATTTTAATGATGTATTAAGAGATTTAACATTTGTCTTCAAGATTTGTGTTATTGATATTTTCGCAGCACATCATTGACGTCTGCAAGATTATGTACATTGTGGAACTTTGAAGTTATCAAGTCCTGTCCTAGGTTGGAGCGGATGATGTCCACATCTTCTTGTATCGATTATATTTATGTCTACGAGGAACAGCACATGTATTAATAATGATTGATAATGCATTATATAATGTACTCTTTGTTTGTATATGTGTAATATTATAGTGCGGTATATTAGTATATTACACCGCTGTTTGCACAACACTTCATTGTATAATACTATGATAATATATTTAATTTCATAGATTTGTATGAATATAATTTGATTTTCATTATGATGTTGCCATCACCGTGGCGTGTGTTGGTGGCACCTTCCTGGAATATATACGCGTATACTTAGGTACATTTTTTCTCTAAGGATCTGAGATAGCTAGCCTCATTTTTAGGCAATATATCCGCGCATCATACGTGCGTTAGGAGCCTAGGGTTTTTTTTTCCGGCTCCAGGATTCAAAAAAATGTTTCATTTTTTTTCCCGGGAGGGTGCGGTAATGTTACGCACAGATCATTTTTTCTAAGTCATTGTATGATCATTTTTTCTCAAGACATTGTATGATCATTTTTTGCTAAAGACATTGTATAATTAGATTGACTGAAATGTACACTTTAATTTTTTCGGTCAAAGCTACATAACTCTGGATAATTGAGATTATCATTTAATATGATGTTACCTCCTCTTGTGACGAGACACGGTCGGTCCATATTTTTTGAACGAAGTGTGATCATTCTCCTTATTTGGTAGTATCGGTCAACTGTTGTTGGAATGTCTGAAACCAGTGTTGAGGTCTCTGTTTATGTCCATATAAGGCTCGATCTAGTACGAATCTTTATCTGGAATGTTCCTAGATCGTCTTGTTTGATTGCTATTCAAGTGGATGCGTTCTGCGCATGTCCGGACGCGAGGCGTCTGGGAAGTCTTCTTTGTCTGGGAGTCGATGAAAAGTTGTGAAGCAGAGAAGACGCGTTTTGGCGTCTCTGTGATTTTGTTAGGGATTAGGAGCCTTATTGTGAGATAGTTAGCTTACAAGGTCCTTCCCTTGAGTATTCTAAAAAAACGCCTGGAGGCGTATGTTTCTGTGGTGTGGATTTTTGAACGAAGGTAATGCCTCATTTACATCCAATCTGTAACTTTACTTTATGTTTGACAATGGTCGATCTCTGCTCACGTATGCATTACAGAAAGAGAGGTTCCTCTAATAGAAGTCACGCCCCAGGTATCTTCATACCTGAGATCTATATGTACACGGGTCATACTCAGCCCGAAGGACAGTTCTTTGTTCTATGAACGTCGCTGTGTGTCAGCGATTATGCCTACGTCAAGGTTAGACTTAGGAATGCCTGTAAAGGTCAGTTTGACCTGCACTCCTGGAATGCCATCCTCGTGCGGCTTAAGATTTGACTCATTTAGCACATCTGAACAGTAAGAGGATTTTTATTGATGTACTTTTGTATTTGGAGCCAACCATATAATCCCTTGGCGCCAAATCATCATCTTTAGAATATGCCAAATGCATTGATGAACTATGTATGCTGATATTCGTGAATGTCATGACTTTGCCCTATTGTGAACTGGATGTACGTACTTGTACCTGTGGCGTAAAAATAAATGATGAAAAAACGTCCAGAGCAGTTTACCAATTTATGACTTCACATGTCGTACCCTATGTGCTGTAACTCTGTGAACTACATCACTACTATACACAGCAACAACAACAACACAAAACCAGATAAGACACCCTACATCTTGAACTATAATACCTGGTGTCGATAGGGTGGTATTGTGACCGGGCTGAAGGTTTCTTCAACGAAATCGGACTTATACTTACAACGTCCATGGTGGTCAGTTCTACCATTATCATTATGGAAGCATCACAATAGCTGCCTTATCACCAAGAGAGGAGCGAGCCCTAAATCCACCCTTATCAATTACATATTCTCTAAAATTATTATTTACAGTATACAGTAATGGCTGTACAGTTTTGAAAAATGATTTTTTCGAATTAAGTAGTTAATACATACTTATTACTATACTTCTTTTTATACATACTGTATATATATATATATATATATATATATATATATATATATATATATATATATGTATATATATATATATATATATATCTATATATATATATATATATATATATATATATATATATATATATATATTGATACGTTATATGCTAAATGTAATTAAGAATTTCAGTACAGAAGATGAACGCGAAGATTGGAGGGAAATATACATGTACGTTCCTGTTGAAAGGTCATAAGTGCGAAAATATAGGATGTATATCGACTTTACCTTCCCTAAATTAATCAACGACGTGTATGCGAAACGACGTATATCGGCGCGACGTATATCGAAGACCTTCTTTACCACGAATATGTTTGTTTACAAACGAGAAGTAAATCACAATAACACTTTACATAACTAAATCGTTGAGTAAATGTCAATATTGACTGAACCAATGATAGTGATGAACTGATGTGAACCATTTTTATTTACTACAGACAAAAGGCAGAATAAATAAGATGATTTAAGTACAGGAATAATAAACATGGTTGTAACGAGAAGCAAAGACAGATAACCAGTTTCTTTATTTTAATTGGTTACTAGTACTTTTATGGATTGAATTATTTGAATGCATTTATGTAAATGTGACATGAGACAGATAACGTGACCATTGATTCACCGCAGAAGATAAGTGCTGTTCTAATACCCGCCAGTTTTATATATTACTTGTTAGCTTGTTTAGTTCCTCGACAGTTAGAAGCGTCAATTCTTTTGTTGCCAGTGTATTTCTTTTCTGTTTATCAGGTCTTATTTTGTCTGGTACTGGGCATTGTGGGACAATCTTTGGTAACTAATGTGATATCCGTATGCAGCTATACCATGTCTGCCTCAGTCATTTTGTTATTATGAGAATAGCGCGTTCAAAAAGGGCGACAATCGACAATGTGGAAACCACAGAGGCATATCCCTTCTCAGTGTCCCAGGTAAAATCTACTCTAGAATCCTAGAGCAGAGACTCCGATGCCTAGCTGAGCCACAATTGGATGAAGTCCAGTGCGGATTCCGAGCAAACCGAAGTACTCAAGACGTAATCTTCACACTCGGGCAGCTGAGTGAAAAGGCCCTTGAGTACAAGAGTGAGATCCATCTTTGTTTCATAAATCTGGAAAAGGCGTTTGACAGGGTCCCGTGGAGCAAACTTTGGGACTGTTTGGCTAGGAAGAACATTCCAGCACCTCTGATTCATGCTATACAGAGCTTCTACAAGTCTTGCAGAAATTATGTGAGGACAGCAAACTATAAGTCAGAAGAGTTCAGGACCACCACTGGTGTAAGACAAGGTGATATCCTGTCACCTTATCTTTTCATACTCCTCATGGACGATGTCATCAAGGCATGTAAGGAGAGAACAAGAAAGTATTCAGTGGGGTACTGGAAGATGAGACAGGTCTGTATTTCAGAGCTAGCATTTGCTGATGATGTTGTCCTGATTGCTAAATCAGAGACACATCTCCAATCCAATCTGCAAGTCTGGAAGGAAGAGCTGGAGAAGAGAGGGATGGTCATAAGCAGCTCTAAAACAAAATCCATGGTGATATCACGAGAAGAAAGAAGACATCAGATTAAGTTGGGAGAACAGGTCCTGTAACAGGTCGACCACTTTAAATATCTCGGAGCTATTATAGACCGAAAGGGAGGCATCAAAGAAGAGTTGGCCACTCGAAAAGCAGCGGCTGGGAGACTTTTTCCGGCCATAAATAGAGGATTCCTAAGCAAGAAAAAGGTTGGTAAGAAAACGAAGATGGCTGTATACCGGTTCACCTATGTCCCAGTCTTGACTTATGGATGAGAGTCATGGGAAATGACTACAACCCACACAAGCCAGATCCAAACCTCAGAAATGAGGTATCTGAGGAAGGTGGTTGAAGTAACAAGAAGAGACATGGTCCGCAACCAGACGATACGTCAAGGCCTTAAATCCCACCCCCTGCAGACCCAAGTAGAACAGTCCCAACTAAGATGGTTTGGCCATGTCTGCAGAATGGGAGAAGATCGGCTACCACGACAAGCATGGGAAACAAAGAGCCAGGGATCCAGACCCCCAGGACGACCGAGAGTCCGCTGGGAGGACAACATTAGACAATCTTTGAAGGACCGAGGACTGGAATGGAACCAGGCCGGGAAGAAGACAGCCGATAGAATAGTGTGGCGCACTCTCTTCCAAACCTCTACACCTCACTGTAGAAGGGGAACGACTAAGTAAGTAAGTAAGAGAATAGCGCGTCTATCCATTTGTCTTTAACCTTTTGACTTGTTAAAACTATTCAGGTTTGTTACTCCGATGATCTTTCTGTTACATTATATTTGTAATAGTTGTTTTCTTCTCTCTAAATCTGTTGTCAAAGTCTCAGGTTCAAATCATACAGGTAAGCATGTTCGTATATGTAAGTACAGTCTTATATAACCTCACTCTTACTACGTGTGTGATAAAGTTGATAAAGTTGGATTTTTATTCCCGTTAATGATATCCACCAAAAGATAGATATAAGTGGATGGAAGCAGACATCATCATCATCATCAGTTGATAAGATCTCTATGGTGTTGTTTGCCCCACTGTAGTGTATGGAATGTCAACTTGACCTACGCAGTGGTGTGTAGACATGGATTGAGTGTACAATGTGCGAATGATGATAAAGGTTCGTGGTGTTGACAAAAAAATGTTCTTTTCTCACACTCATGTATGGCTGGAAGTCATCGACACCAACGACTGTGTACCTTTTCTAAAGTTTAATTGGACGTACACACTCGACAGCACAGATAGTGACAAATCACAGGTTGCCATAATACATCATAGTACAGTGGACAAATGGTCTTGCAATGTTACATGGGCACTCATGTAGAATAATTGTATAATGGACTGTCAGTAGCCAAGCACTCAGTATCGCCCATACATATATCATCTGACTTCACTGACTGAGCACGTCAGCTTATAAACAATATTTCAGAAGGCTTCTAAACCTAATCTCGTCTAGCGACGATTCTTCAACATAATGTTCAGCACATATTTTTCCATATAATAATATTGAACCGCTAGCAATGGGTTCTCATGTGTAGCAGTGATCTCTGGACTGATCAAGCGATAATACGGGCATCCCTTTTCTCTTCTTGAAAGTCACTACATGTTTTGGTTCCAAGATGGCTTCACTCGTGAGCTGTCACTCACGTTTGGATACAGATAATGAATCTGTCCTAAAGTTAGTCATTCATAAAACATTTCATTGCTCTGTAGATTTGATCATGAACAATTGACTGCAATCTACAGGATATAGTGCTGCTAGGAATCGAAGTCGTTTTCATCGAGTCAAATATATTCTCTTAGACATTCAAATCGTAACTATCGAAAATGGTGGCTTCGATCGAGAGTTCATAAGAGTATCTTTGATTACCTTGGTATAGGAAATATGAAACTGCCATTCCTTGGCAATACGAATAAACACTGGGGTAAAGCATACACGATAGGTTTAGACGACTATCACCTTCCCCACAAATACTGAGATCACTTTTTCCCGGCGACAGGCCGACATGGAAAACACACAGTCCCTATCAGGACGAAGCCAAATCACACCACACTCTAGCGACACATCCGCCGAATAGCCTTTGACCTCTCTAGAGACAACAGAACATATAGTTCGACTTAGATATGTAAAGATATACAGATATAAGACAGACTCGTCCTACTCAGACAAACAATACACATAAATTCAGGCCATAGATATTCTGAAGCAAGAACAATCTATTATTACCCAAACAACGAATAAATCGCAGTAAAATGGATTTATCCGCGGAGTTTGATCGAAAGAGCCGACACAACTTTCAAGGGAAGTAACTCAATAATGACTTTCCCTTAAGCACTAAAAAATTACCTATGTATAATATTGTAAGATATCAAAGACTGCACGTAACAGTCTTACCACACCTCCCGGGAAAAAAAAAATGGAACATTTTTTTTTTTTTGAAATACATCTAGGAGCAACGTACAATAGGCTCACAACGCATGAATAATGCGCAGATGAAAATATCAGGAATACCTATAACGCCTAATATGAGGCTAAGTCGACTTATGGAGCGACTGGTGAGAATGTGTCTCATAAACTGAGAGAAATTATTTCTCTACAAGTATATTTTTCCAGGAAGGTGTCATCAAAGTATAATACAATTCTGGCAATTACACAATGCCTAAAAAATTCATATCATCATTTCGTATTAGATATCTTAAATTTATGATTTATGAAGAAAAAATCATCAAAGCACAGCGGTGAATAAACATCAATGAACCGCTATGTAGTGATACAATCATTATATTATTAAATTACAAATGTGTATCTATCATGATATAGAAAAGGAACTACTATAGAACTAGACATATCAAGAAGTCTAAGCCCTAATAGTTATGTGGAATCATGTGGGCATCTTGACAGAATGTCTGCCATCACATTATCTGATCCACGAATAGCTCGCACAGAGAAATGAAAAGGTTGAAGAGCAATTGCATATCGAGTAGACCTCGAGCTCTTCAAATTCTTACTCTGTATAGCAGTAAGAGCTTTTTGGTCGGTTTCTACTATGAAATGTGCGCCTAGAAGGAATCTCTGTAGTTTGAGGATCGACCAAACCATAGCTAATAGCTCACGGTCTAAAACCGAATAATTCCTTTCTGCCGCATTAAGTTTTCTGGAAATATACATTACAGGATGCAGAGTTCCAGAGTACTCTTGCATTAGTGCCGCTCCAATCCCAGTGGATGAAGCGTCACTACGAAGAACGAATGTCTTATCTTTAGTGGGTAGCACTAAAATAGGTGGTGTTGAAAACAGTGTTTTAATCTTATCCAGAGAGCATTGGCATTCCTGAGACCAGTGGACCACATTAGGCGAACCTTTCTTTAGAAGTGTTGAGAGAGGTGCCATGATAGAGGATAGATTCTGAATGAATCTGCCATAAAATTGAATAAGACCTAACAGACTTCTCACCTGTTTTTTAGTCTTAGGGATTGAGATGTTAAGTATCTTACTAGTATTATGGTCCTCTGTCTTTAGGAAACCATGACCAACTCGGTGGCCTAGGAAAGAAATTTCGCTAAAACCAATATAGGCTTTAGAGGGTTTCGCTGTCAGGTTGTGCTCACGCAAAGTAGACAGCAATTCATCTAACCCTGAATAGTGATCTTCCCAAGTATCGCTGAAAAGACAGATGTCGTCTAGATATGCAATGACATCTGACCGATAAGATAGGATTCGGCGCATCATGCGTACGAACGTAGCTGGTGCGTTCATAAGACCGAAAGGCATAAAATTCCATTGGAACAAACCTCTAGGTGTTGAAAAAGCCGTGAGAGGTTTGGCGCGTTCAGATAAAGGAACTTGCCAATATCCTTTAGACAAATCAAGTTTAGTGAAAAAATGAGATTTGGAGAGTCGAGTAAGTAGCTCTTCCAGTAAAGGCATAGGTTCGGCATCGAACTTCGTTACTTGATTCAATTTTCGATAGTCAACGCAAAGACGTATGTTATTGTCTTTTTTACGCACAATAACCATCGGCGAAGAATATGCAGAGGTGGATGGTTCGATTATTTTCAAATCTATCATCTCATCCAACTCTTTCTCGACCTGTGCTTGAAAATGTATAGGTATAGGATAAGGTCTAACCCTAATAGGAGTATGGTCAGTTAGAACAATGTCATGTTGAATGACATTCGTTTGTCCAGGGATGTCAGTGAGTACATCCTGAAATGTTTGCAACATAGTTGAAACTTGTCGCTGTTCTCCTAGAGACAAATCAGGAGAGACAGTAACGTTCTTCCATGATTCACTGGAATGAAGTGGGATCATTGGAAGAGGAAGATTTACATCTGAAAAACTTGTTTCCTCATCCTGTATCACGGACAGTGATGAGTAATGACCATGTTGTACTGGAGAATTGTCCGTTGCTTGGAAAATGGGTTGCAAATAATCCGGACGTTCATGGAATTCAGTAAGCATATTGATGTGGAAGGTTTTATGCTTCCCATCAATATCGACAATATAGTCGACATCGGAAATTTTCGATATTATATCGTACGGACCTTTCCAAGAAATAAGTAATCTGTTTTCCCTACAAGGTAGTAATACAAATGCTTTGTCACCAGGACAAAGTTGTCGTAAGCATCTCTTCTTATTGGCAAATTGCCTTGCCTTCTGTTTCGCAAATTCAGAAGAAGAAGTTGCTAATTTGCATGCTTCGATAATTTTTTGTCTCAACGCGATGACATATTCGTAGGATGACTTTGTGTCATCGTCAATATTGTCAGATGTTATGAGATCGTGAAGCAACGACATAGGGCCACGCGGACGCGCGCCAAAGACGAGTTCAAAGGGAGAAAATCCCGTATGTTCATTGGGTACCTCTCTGTAAGCGAAGAGGGCCGCAGGTAAAACTCTGTCCCAGTCTTGAGGATGATCCTCAGTTATCTTCCCCAGTAAGTTTTTAAGTGTTCTATTAAGGCGTTCGACCATACCATTAGACATTGGATGGTAGATACTACTTAAAGATCTATCTATCTGCAGAGTAGACATTACTTGAGACATGGTATCTGATATTAGTTGGGTGCCATGGTCTGACAATATCTCTCCGGGGAACCCCAGACGAGAAAATATAAGCCAAAGAGCATCTGCAATATCAGCAGTAGTAATGCTCTTCAGAGGAATAGCCTCTGGCCAACGTGTGCACATATCAACACACGTCAAGATAAACTGATGTCCTCTGGCAGACTTGATCTTAAATGGACCAATAATGTCTATGGCCATTTTTTGAAACGGCCGAATAGGAATGTCCGCCGCCTGAATGGGTGCAGCATGCCGTGGACCTTTGGATTTAACTTCCTGACATACTTTACAAGATCGACAATAAATCCGTATGTCCTTGTTTACCAATGGCCAAAAGAAAGCCGCAAGGACTCTTGACTTAGTACGGGAAAAACCCATGTGTCCAGCACACTGAGAGTCGTGAGCGTGCTGCAAAATTTTAACTCTCAAATTCTTGGGAACCAGGATTTGAGAATGACTTGACGTAATGGAGTCTTGAACCATACGTACAAGTACGCCATTCTTCTTTGTAATCCACGATTTACGACTTGTGTCTTTATTCGGATCACCTTTAGTTGCAAGAATGAAGAATTTCTTCAGAGTGGGATCATCTTCTTGCTGTTTTATAAACGAGTCACGAGAAATTACCAAGGGATTATCTTGGTTATGCACTTCATTATCTTCAGTAGATGAAGTTTGAGGCATATTAAGAGCCTGAGCTCTAGTGACTACAGCGTTAGCAATCTGCATGTTTTGCCTTTCCCACGTGGAAATTTGTTGCGGAGTGCATTCCTTGACTCCATGAATGCGACCGATGATGAGGTCAGCGATCGGATTCGGAAGAAGACATGCGTGTACATCTCCTGTAAAGAAAGGAGTAGCAATCCTAATGATAGCAGTAGAGTATTTCTCTAATGTGCCGCCAAATGTTACACATTTGACTACTTGTCCAGTGGCACGGGAAGGATCTACGAGTGACTGCCTAACACCAATTGTGGTGCATCCAGAATCAAATAGCACAGAGACTGGATTGTTATTCACTAAACCCTTATGTAAGACAAGAGAACCTCTTCCATCATGCGCGACTGATGCTGGAAGAGCAGGAAGAGGATGGCCACAGCTTAAAGTAGACACTGTGGTTGGCTCAAATAACGTTTTGCATTGGGGGCACTGAGATGCTCTCCCAAAATCAAAAGCGGCACATGCCATATTACTAGCATCATTATTATCTTTACTCTGTTTATAGGCTTCATGGGACTCTTGTTGTGCAGAGTTTGCCTGAAAATGTGGTTTATGTCTTTTGTTTTGAGATCTACCTCGGTTATTATCACCTCTGTAGTTATTGTTACCTCTATTGTAACCCCTATTTGGGTTTGAGTCATAGTTCCCTTGGTTACCATTATCATATTCATTATAATGAGTATCTCTGTAATTATGATCTTGTTGACTCCAAGACGGATAACCCTGATAGTTTCTATAATTACTTCCTCTACGGAAATTCCTATAATTATGACCACCCCTGTGTCGAGAGCTATCAGGTCGTCTCCAGTTCTTTGAAGAAGAACCCTGAAATGATTGGTTACCTTGGTTTTGATAACTATTATGGTTACCTTTTTTATCAAATCTGTTTTGAGGTCCCTGAAATCTGTGTGAATAATTGGGATTGTATGGTGTTGCTGAAGCAACTGGCATACTCTCCTTAATCTTAGTGTTGCCAAAAGTCACGTCGGGGTGTGCAGTGACATATTGGGAACAATATTCTTCCATTTCTTTTAGAGATTTGGGTTTACGCTCATGTATAAATTCAAGGAAAGGTTTGTTCACACATGACATAATCTTATCTCTGAGCAACAAATCCATAAGTCCTCATACGTTTTTTCTGTTTTGGAAAGCTCAATCCAACGATCAACTGTGAGACGTGCCTTTGCAGTGAATTCTGAGAATTCTACACCCGTCTCAGGTACCATCGTTTTAAATAAAAGGCGATAGCCTTCCTCACTTAGCTGATATTTTTTTATCAAAGCCGCCCTAATGACATCATAATTATCCTTATCTGCTTCTCCTACAAGGCATAATCTAGTCAAAGATTCACCTTTCAAGTTTTCTGATAATTGATTAGCGTATTGTGATTTATCCACATTATGTGTACGACAAGAACGTTCAAATCTATCCAGCCAGAATGTAATATCGTCACTGGACTGATTGAACGGTGGAACCTTAACCTTGTAAGTAGAAGGTTTACCATTACCACTAGATGCCTGATTAACATTACTCATACTTGTCAATCTCAATTTCTCCAACTCAAATTCATGTTCTCTTATTGCTTTTTTTTCTTCAGCCTCTCTGTCTAATCTTTTTTGTTCAGCTTCCCTGTCTAATCTTTTTTGTTCAGCTTCCCTGTCTAATCTTTTTTGTTCAGCTTCACTGTCTAATCTTTTTTGTTCAGCCGCAGCTTCTCTTTCTAATTTTTTTTGTTCAGCTTCAAATCTCCTTTCCTCTACCTGCATCTGCAATTTCTTTTGTTCAGCAGCAGCCTCAGCTTCTCTTTCTAATCTTTTCTCTTCCGCCATAGCTTTTCTTTCTTCTGCAGCTAATCTTTTCTCTTCTGCAGCTAATGCTTTGTCATATTGAGCAACTGCCCATTGTTCTAATTGTTGACCAGTCTTATCAAGGGCTTTCCCTTGTGTAATGAAGTATTCTAATGTAGACATGATGTCTAACAATAATACTAATCACCTGAATCAATAATAATACCACAAGTTCTCAATGACTTGATTAATCAGTATACTATCCCAATATCTGTGGGTCACAAGCCTTTAATAAGGTCTTGTATAATAGTAATAATAATCAGGTACTGGTTTATACCATAATCCAAGTGCAGTGCACAGGCAATTGTGTCTTATGAAATATACCTATATAAAACATATGTCAACCAACAGAATACATAAAGTACAAATAGGACTGACAATACAAGAACGTTTGCAGAAATCAAAATAAATCAAATAGGGAAATCAATGAAAATAATCACTGAATCTGCAAAGAATAACAACACAAATGACGTCACAATATATGAATATAAATTGTGAATAGAACTGAAAGATAGAAAAGGTTAGACCAACAAATTACAAACAAATCAAAACAAAACTAAAGAACAAAGAAATATTACAAAAATAACAATAATTACAGACTTCACAGCTAACACAAAAGCAACAGTTGTCGCAGCAAATTTTCAATCAAGAAAATTGCACCTATAGAAAACGCCCACAACGGACCCTCTATGACGTGGGATATTCTGTTGTGAGGACGCCGCCCAACCTTAAACACAACCCGCTGACATAGAAACTAACATACTATACAAACAAATAACATGTAAACATAAATATATATAAATTATGTGTATGATAGTATGTGTTGCAAAATAGGCTCAGTCTTACAGTAATGGCAAAGTTATTTTTATGAAAACAAACAAACTGCCACTTTATTCAATTAAACATTCTGGCCTTAAATATTAAAGTTCATATATGGAAAACAAGAAGATCCATCGATGAAAATAGGACTTCTTAGTTCACTAATACTGTCTTCCTGTTAACATTGACAAGAATTGATCCAACTGTTCTGTGAAACTCTATAATGTCTAATGTAAAAAATGTCAACAACGCTGACCTACATACTGCATTCACCTGACAGGTCACGTGACGAAGTGTTGACAAAGAGCAAACCAATACTGCAAGTGTGTCGTATCAGCCACAGGAAACGGTCTGGTATCGGTAATCTGTTGACTTCTGAACTTCTGCGAGGTCAAACCCAGAAAGCTGGTCCACCAGTTGATAAAGTTGATAAAGTTGGATTTTTATTCCCGTTAATGATATCCACCAAAAGATAGATATAAGTGGATGGAAGCAGACATCATCATCATCATCAGTTGATAAGATCTCTATGGTGTTGTTTGCTCCACTGTAGTGTATGGAATGTCAACTTGACCTACGCAGTGGTGTGTAGACATGGATTGAGTGTATAATGTGCGAATGATGATAAAGGTTCGTGGTGTTGACAAATGTTCTTTTCTCACACTCATGTATGGCTGGAAGTCATCGACACCAACGACTGTGTACCTTTTCTAAAGTTTAATTGGACGTACACACTCGACAGCACAGATAGTGACAAATCACAGGTTGCCATAATACATCATAGTACAGTGGATAAATGGTCTTGCAATGTTACATGGGCACTCATGTAGAATAATTGTATAATGGACTGTCAGTAGCCAAGCACTCAGTATCGCCCATACATATATCATCTGACTTCACTGACTGAGCACGTCAGCTTATAAACAATATTTCAGATGGCTTCTAAACCTAATCTCGTCTAGCGACGATTCTTCAACATAATGTTCAGCACATATTTTTCCATATAATAATATTGAACCGCTAGCAATGGGTTCTCATGTGTAGCAGTGATCTCTGGACTGATCAAGCGATAATACGGGCATCCCTTTTCTCTTCTTGAAAGTCACTACATGTTTTGGTTCCAAGATGGCTTCACTCGTGAGCTGTCACTCACGTTTGGATACAGATAATGAATCTGTCCTAAAGTTAGTCATTCATAAAACATTTCATTGCTCTGTAGATTTGATCATGAACAATTGACTGCAATCTACAGGATATAGTGCTGCTAGGAATCGAAGTCGTTTTCATCGAGTCAAATATATTCTCTTAGACATTCAAATCGTAACTATCGAAAATGGTGGCTTCGATCGAGAGTTCATAAGAGTATCTTTGATTACCTTGGTATAGGAAATATGAAACTGCCATTCCTTGGCAATACGAATAAACACTGGGGTAAAGCATACACGATAGGTTTAGACGACTATCACCTTCCCCACAAATACTGAGATCACTTTTTTCCCGGCGACAGGCCGACATGGAAAACACACAGTCCCTATCAGGACGAAGCCAAATCACACCACACTCTAGCGACACATCCGCCGAATAGCCTTCGACCTCTCTAGAGACAACAGAACATATAGTTCGACTTAGATATGTAAAGATATACAGATATAAGACAGACTCGTCCTACTCAGACAAACAATACACATAAATTCAGGCCATAGATATTCTGAAGCAAGAACAATCTATTATTACCCAAACAACGAATAAATCGCAGTAAAATGGATTTATCCGCGGAGTTTGATCGAAAGAGCTGACACAACTTTCAAGGGAAGTAACTCAATAATGACTTTCCCTTAAGCACTAAAAAATTACCTATGTATAATATTGTAAGATATCAAAGACTGCACGTAACAGTGTGTCTTTGCTATTAATTGTCCAGTCGGTTTATTAAACTAACGATCACTTTCAAGCATGGAGTTTGTACAGCGAGGTAGACTATTCACACCAGTTCCAACGGATCTTACTAAGATGTAAGTAGAAAACAATAAATAATCTAAGGGTGTCCGCGTTTTACAAAGTAGCCCACATTCTAGATCACGAAGTTAGTAGTTAGCGGGGTAAACATCTCTTTGTATGTGGAAGACATATCATTAAATTATGAGCAACGCGTAAAATGTCGTTATACATCAAAACAGAAACTTCTTTGGAGTTGTGTTTTTCTGTAACAGCTGTTTCTCTTTCTCGGTATAATTATTGTCCGTGCGTTTAAACAACAGCGCTGGCCGTAGCCACGTTATTATGGGATATTTTGTAATACAGAAATGCTCAACGGATTGATAAATTTACACTAAAAGAAAGTATACTTACATTTAATTATCGTTAAAAGTAGCAGCGCAGATAAGTTTTCACATCATCGTTATGTGCTTCAAGTAAAACATTGTTTTAATGTTTATAAGTAACAGCAAATAACAACATTTACAAATATAATGTATCAGCTTTTTCTTAAAGTGGGCGTAAAGCAATATTTTTTCTTTTATATACTTTTAGTTTTAATCAGATGCAATTAAAACTGAACGAGATCCTTTAATTTATTTTAGCATTTGTGTAACGGTCAAATTCCTTCCCTTGAATGAAACATTAAATAAACAAATGCATAAGTTACCTCCCCTAACAATAAATGATGACAAGTAAAGAAATGTATACTTTTTAAAAAAAGAAACGCATAGCTACTGAAGGATTGGGAGATCGCCATCATAACACCAATTTTCAAAAAGGGTGACAATCGACAGTGTGGAAACCATAGAATATCCCTTCTCAGTGTCCCTGGAAAAATCTACTCTAGAATCCTAGAGCAGAGACTCCGACGCCTAGCTGAGCCACAATTGGATGAGGTCCAGTGCGGATTCCGAGCAAACCGAAGTACTCAAGACCTAATCTTCACACTCAGACAGCTGAGTGAAAAGGCCCTTGAGTATAAGAGTGAGATCCATCTTTGTTTCATAGATCTGGAAAAGGCGTTTGACAGGGTCCCTTGGAGCAAACTTTGCGACTGTTTGGCAAGGAATAATATTCCAGCACCTCTGATTCATGCTAAACAGAGCTTCTACAAGTCTTGCAGAAATTATGTGAGGACAGCAAACCATAAGTCAGAAGAGTTCAGGACCACCACTGGTGTAAGACAAGGTGATATCCTATCACCTTACCTCTTCATACTCCTTATGGACGATGTCATCAAGGCATGTAAGGAGAGAACAAGAAAGTATTCAGTGGGGTACTGGAAGATGAGACAGGTCTATATTTCAGAGCTGGCATTTGCTGATGATGTTGCCCTGATTGCTAAATCAGAGGCACATCTCCAATCCAACCTGCAAGTCTGGAAGGAAGAGCAGGAGAAGAGAGGGATGGTCATAAGCAGATCTAAAACAAAATCCATGGTGATATCACGAGAAGAAAGAAGACATCAGATTAAGCTGGAAGAACAGGTCCTGGAGCAGGTCGACCACTTTAAATACCTCGGAGCTATTATAGACCGAAAGGGAGGCATCAAAGAAGAGTTGGCCACTCGAAAAGCAGCAGCTGGGAGACTTCTTCAGGCCATAAATCGAGGATTCCTCAGCAAGAGAGAGGTTGGTAAGAAAACGAAGATGGCTGTATACCGCTCCACCTATGTCCCAGTCTTGACATATGGATGCGAGTCATGGGCAATGACTACAACCCATAAAAGCCAGATCCAAACCTCAGAAATGAGGTATCTGAGGAAGGTGGTTGAAGTAACAAGAAGAGACATGGTACGCAACCAGACGATACGTCAAGGCCTAAAATGCCACCCCCTACCGACCCAAGTAGAACTGTCCCAACTAAGATGGTTTGGCCATGTCTTCAGAATGGGAGAAGATCGGCTACCACGACAAGCATGGGAAACAAAGAGCCAAGGATCCAGACCCCCAGGACGACCCAGAGTCCGCTGGGAGGACAACATTAAACAATTTTTGAAGGACCGAGGACTAGAATGGAACCAGGCCAGGAGGAAGACAGCCGATAGAATAGTCTGGCGCTCTCTCTTCCAAACCTCTACACCTAACGGTAGAAGGGGAACGACTAAGTAAGTAAGTAAGTAAGCTACTGAAGACACACACATTGCCATAATTTTGACATTCAATGACATTTTTAATTTAATGAGTTAATTGTTCAAATTGCACACAAGAATACCTTAGGGTTCAACCAATCAATTGACGGTTGTTTTGCATCTAGGTCACGAGAGTTTTTTTTGCGTACGGGCATTCCCGTTAGTATGGTGTGTGGCCTCCTCTTGCATCGATCAGCGACTGGCATCTCCTGGGCATGGATGCGATCAGACGTCTGATGTGGGCCTGTGGGATGGCTGCCCACTCTTCCTGGAGTGCCTGGAACAGATCACGACGATTGGCTGGAGCAACGTCTTGGCGACAAACACGTCTATGCAGCTCATCCCACAGGTGCTCAATCGGACTCATGTCTGGAGACAGGGATGGCCAGGGAAGGGTGAGAATGTTGTTGGCAGTCAGGAACTGCGTGGTCAACCGTGCACAATGGGGTCTGGCGTTGTCCTGTTGAAACACAGACCTTTGGGCAGCCAAAAGTGGAAGGACATGGGGTCGAAGAATTTCATTGACGTATCGTTGCGCATTAAAGCCTCCTTCAATGTGTACCATTTGACTCCTTCCGTTGTAACTAATCATTCCCCACACCATTGCACCTCCACCACCGTGTGGCGGAGCTTCATCAACGCAATTTTGGGCAAAACGTTCATTTCGCCTACGGTAGACCCTACGCTGTCTATCATGACGCTGCAACAAAGAGAAAGATTCGTCACTAAACCAGACACGTCTCCATTAATTGTCAGCTGCCCAGGGACGATGCTGGTTGGCCCAAAGAAGTCGATTTTGGCAATGGCGGCGCGTAAGGACAGGTCCTCGGTGAGGTCGTTGTGCCAAAGTCCAGCGTCATGAAGTCTATTCCGGACAGTTTGATCAGACACATGACGTCCTGCAGGCAATGACTGGGCAGTTGAGGAAGCTGTTGTACACCTGTCTCTGAGATGACGAAGCCGAATAAAGCGATCCTCCGCTGCTGTTGTCACTCTGGGTCGTCCACTGCGATGCCGGTCTTCAACTGAGCCAGTGGCTTGGAACCGGTGCCTAAGTCGACTGATGGTACTCTGATGCACGTCTAGATGCCTGGCAACCTGACTTTGACTTTCGCCTGCATGCAGTCGGCCAATAGCAATGTTCTTTAAATTTATCGATAGAGACGCCATAAATGTCTGCTTGAAAATGAACTGAATTTTTTTTTTTTTTTGTAGCGTTATCCTTTTATATGGTTTCAGTTGCGTAGTCAGTGAATAGCGTTCACCCCAAATTTTGTTGCTGTCACGTGCGCGCAACATGAGCTGTGGTCAAAAATTGCGTCATAAACACTATTGAACACTGCGTTGTAACGATTACAAAAACGAACGCAATTCAGGTCAACACGTGCATTTGACACTGTAAAGAACATTTGAGGCTGGTTTTTATATACCCTAGCACCAAATTTTACTTGCAAACTCATAAAAACGCGCCCTCGGATAGCTATGCGTTTCTTTTTTTGAACAGTATATTTAGCTAGTATGTTGGCTTTTTCTCTATCTGTTTCAGCTCTCTCTGGTATCTTAATTGTCGGGATTTTAAATTTCTTGTTGTTTCCTCCTTTAATTGCTTTTAGTTTTCTCCAAACTGTAGTTACTTGTGATCTATGGTTTAATGTTTGACAACATATTCTCCAACTCTTTTCTTTAGCTCTGAATATTAATTTATTTGTTTCATTTCTTATTTTTTTATAGTTTGTGTAATTCTCTTCAGTTTTGATTTTTTCTCTACTTTATCAGAGCCTTCTCCCTCAATTTCAGTTGTTCTGAACATCTGTCTGTCCACCATGGTACTGGATTTTTATCTTTGCTTCTGTTCCTATCTTTACCTTTTTGTGTTGGTTTTAAGCGATCAGGCATATTCCTGTTTGGTATATATTTTATTGCTACTTTTAAAATCTTATTTTTTTGTTTTTCTGCAAATATATCTATACTGTTAGATTCAATTTGTTCTATGCTTATTTTACTTAGCTTCAATTGGAAGGACTCCCAGTTTGCTTTTTTTGAGGTTGAATGTAGGTTTGGAGCTTCTTGGACTAATTCTGTATTTGTCGTTTAGGTTTATTTCTATGGGTAAGTGGTCTGAGCTGGAGTCATTCAGTACTTCCCATTTAGCAGAGGCTAGGTTTGGTGTTATAATACTTATGTCTATTGCTGTATCTCCTCCATTGTTGCATGGGTTAACCCTTGTCACCGAGAGATCATTTAGTATGATTAGCTCAGCACTTTCAATGTAGTCCAACAGTCTTTTTCCTGCTGGATCATTACTGTTGTTACCCCATGCCTCATGGTGT
This sequence comes from Oreohelix idahoensis, assembly GCA_024509875.1. NCBI lineage: Eukaryota > Metazoa > Mollusca > Gastropoda > Stylommatophora > Oreohelicidae > Oreohelix > Oreohelix idahoensis. The sequence continues at coordinate 304,901 of JAMPIV010005423.1, read as the reverse complement.
GCATTAAAGTCACCTACCAATAATGTTCTTTGGTCTATTTGTGTGTTTATAGTGGCAATGGGTTATATTACCTTTGGGGCTATAAATGTTTATTATTTTTGAGTTATCTGGCTACTGTCTACTGTTACACTTATTCCTTTAATATTTTCTGTGTTAAATTGTTCCAAATTTAATATTTTGTAGTCTTCATGTATTAAAAAGGCCACGCCCCCTCCTCTACCCTCCGGTCTATCATTTCTAAGTGTTTTTTATCCTTGATAGTTCAGTTTTTGATGGGGGCTTAGGAGGGTTTCTTGTATTGCAAATATGGGTTTTGATTCCTTATTTTGCCCTGAATAGACATCAGGTTCTTCCTGGCACCCCTACAGTTCCACTGAACTACTTTTATAGTTCTATGATCTCTAGTCTCCATCTTATGTGGTTATATCATAGTTATGTTTTTGTTTTTACATTTTTGTTAGTTTCTACTTTTTGTTTTGTTTTTCCCACCATCTCTCATGTTCTCTACAAACTCCTCATTCCAAGTAACCATTTTACTCCGCACTCTTTCTACTAGGTATGGAAGGAGTAGTTCAACTGTTTCCTTAATTTCTTCTTCCATATTTTCTTTGTTTTCCTGCTTGTTCACTTTTCCGGACTCTTGCCATTTTTCTTCTGTTAAAGGTGCTCTTTCAATCTCTATTTTCCTTAGGATTTCTTCATTAGACTCTTTTATTTCTGTTATCGTTTTAAGGTCATTTTCATTGCCTGTTGTGCTATTTTAATTTCTTCTAATACCTGCCTGGCTTGGGTGAGGTTATGTTCTGTCTCTTCTGTGTTGTTTTCTATTTCGCTGTTGCTTATGCGTGTTTTACTTTCATCTGTCTGTATTTTCTCCTTTATGTTTTGTACTTCAGTGGTTATTTGTTTTATTTGTTTCTTGATGTTGTTTTCTTGGAAGTTTTGAAGGTGGCTGTTTGCTTTCTGTTTTTCGTTCACTTTCCAGATTGGTGTGTTTGTTTCTAGAGCTTCTTTAAGTATGTATTTTGTCTCTTGGAAGACTGGGCACCCCTAGTACCTGGCACTGTGGTTAGCCTGGCAGTTTGCACATCTTCTGTTTTTATTTTCTTGTTTGTAGTCTTTGTCCTCTTTAGCCATTGTGCAGTCTCTGTGTTTGTGTGCTCCCGCACAGAAACTACATCTTGTTGCTCTTTTACAAGCATGCTGCATGTGACTAAAGCCTTGACAATTTGTGCACTGGATGATTGGTGGTATGAATATTTCAGTCTTCTTGGTTCTCTTGCAGATTTTGACGTCCTTGGGTATTTCTGTACCCTGTACACTCAACACTACCACTGATGTATTCTTCTGCTGCTTAATTTTAATTCGTTCTACCTTTTCTATCTTAGTTTCTCGGTTTTCTTTCACTGTATTTCTGTGGATCTCTTGTTCTGTTAAATTTGTATCCATGCCCTTGATTACAACATTTCTAATCTCTTTGATCAGCTTCATTTGTATATTTATTTTATGTGGGAGTTGCACTTCTTTAGATTTTTCTGTCAGCTCGTTTATTAGGATCTTGGCTTTTTCTGTGCTGTTCAAGCAGAGTACTACACCATTGCTTGTTTTTTGTAATCTGTTAATAGATTTTTTTGTCTATTATTTTTTCTAAGATAACCATGATTTTTGTCATCGGGTAGGGCTCTCAGAGTGGCTTTTGTCCCTCCTATTTGAGTAATTTTAACTCTTTTTCTGTGGGTTTTTGTTTCCTTTAGGCTGTCCTCGCCACTTTCTTTGTGTTCTTTGGTTTCCTGAGTGCATTGGTCTGCATTTCCCTCTTTGTCCTTCCTAATGTGTTATGCGGCTTTATTTCCTGTCGACGTTGGTGTTCCATTGTTTGTAGCACCTTGCTTTGATGTCCGAATTTCTGTTTCTTTCTCGTTGCTTTTTTTGTTTGATTCCCTGTCTTTATTTACTTCAGAGTTCACTTTTATTTTTTTCTTGATGGTTTCAATTGTGTCCTTAATTTATGTGTCCTTTAGACCAGGGCTTTTGTTCCTCTCATTTACTGTTCGTTTTGATGTTCCTTCCTTAGTATTGTCTTTCTGTTGTTTTGCTCCAAGCTTTTCCCTCCTCTGACTGCAATCTGGTTAGCACTATGTTGGACTTATTTGCTCTTATTGTGCTACACATATTTTGTTGTATACGAGTTGTCTCTACTCTTGTTTTAAAATATTGTCTAATTTCTCTATCTTTATTTTATACCTATCACCGATGACTTACAATTAATATTTATGCTCTATATATGCCTAATGCTAAATTAACACAAGACAAGTTATTTATTCTTTTTTATTTTGTTATATAAATTTTAAATTATGTTTAGATATCAATAGTTAAAAGCTGACTAGTCCTACTACTAAGCTAGCAAATTTGAATTAAATTTAATTTTGTTCACGTACGGCTCAACGATTAAAGATGCTTGTATTAATTACACAAAGAAAAACAAGATGGCTACTGCACTTTACAAATGACCCCCACGTGGTTGGCCTACCTGGGCTTATTTATTCTATTTCACTAATATTTTAATTATACCAATACTCCTATCAATTATTAACTAACGTTAAAAGCAATTAACCAATAACAGAGGTGATTAATAATATTTAGTTTAAATATGTTAGAGAAGAGAAAAAAACTTATCTGAAATTCGTCTTGTTTAGCGTTCTGAAAAACTTTCACTGGATGTGGAACGAGCGAGCGAGAATTCGTCTGTGCGTTTCAGAATACCGGTTATTTTATTGACATTAAAAGGATACAGCACACATAAGTGTTCGCTCTTAAAAATACGTATCAAGTGCAGCTCTTTAAACTGCTTATTAAATGCTTCATTTGAAGAAACAAAGTTTTATAGTAAGTGCCAGTAGTTTTAAAGAACCTAGTTTATAATTAACTGTGTCATACAATTGAGAAGTAAAATTAGGCAAGTTTAAAAACCGACGGAAAAGTTTTAGAACAAATTTTAAATTTGTATTAATAAAATTGTTTCCCTTAAAAAACAGAAGTTATCTCCCCTAACTAAAATATAGTAATATACAGACATCGTATTACACGAGCCAGTAACCCCTCACAAGATGACGAGTTAGAATTACAGCGAGCTATTTCTGCTTCATGTATTGATGATATCACACTTTCTCCTGCAGTCATTTCACTCTTATACATTCTATTTTACATTCATTGGATGTAGTCAAACTTATCTAGACGCACTGGCTATGAAGCCAAGGAGATACCTTAAAAAAAATACGGAAAGAAAACCTTACTTACATACTTAGTGCTGCGGTCGAAAGTTTAGCCCAACGGATTGTTGAAAGCTTGATAGTCAATCGTGGTGACTTGTTTTACAGTTCATCAATTTTGTATCGTGCCTTCGATGTTAGTTACGCGAATGTGGGTTTAAATACTTTGAAAACCATGATAGTAATACTTGAATCTCCCAAATGTTCATAGACGGGATAAGTCATGTCTAGAGTCCAAACAAACAATTTATTATACATTCTGTAGACATCGTACGTTGATCATGAATTACATCACAAATCTAATTTAGAATCCTATGTAGAGTTAGCTATCTTGCATATCAGTCCTTTGTCTCATACATCTTAATTACTGTAGACAGAACGACATAACTATATGCACGCGTGGTTGATAAATTCAACGACCGACAGTGAGATTATGCGTCTGGCACTAGTATAACTAAAACGGACTGTTAATTCATCTCGACAAGGTTTAGTCAATTACTACCCTGTAACTTCATCTTTCTTCATCATAACAGTGGACTGACCCATGTCCATAACAAACTACAATATAACTGTGTGGCATTCCATGCCCGAAACTATAAGAATATAAAGACACGTCTTCTCCGTTTGACGGTCATACAAGAAAGGGTCCCGTCTCTTGGTCACCGTGCGTGACTACCAACGCTGAAACGTCACAGCGTTCACTAGGCTAATAATACTTTTACATTACATTAAACGTTGTAACCCCTAAAATCGCATGCTGCTAACCTCTAGCAGACAATGCCATTTAATCTACCGTAACACTTAGTCGTTACTCTTCTACCCTGGGGTGTAGAGGTTTGCTAGAAAGAACGTCATACTGTCTTATCGGCGGTCTTCCTCCCGGCCTGGTTCTAATCCAGTCCTCGGTCATTCAGGGATTGTCAAGCATTGTTCTCCCAGCAAACTCTGGGTCGTCACGGTGGTCTGAATCCCTGGCTCTTGGTTCACCATATGTGTCGTGGTAGCCGACCTTATTCCATTCTGCGTATATGGCCAGACTATCTTAAGTTGGACTGTCCTACTGGGGTCTGCAAGGGCTGAGATTTGAGGATTTGTCGAATCGTTTGGTTGAGGACCATGTCTCTTCATGTTACATCAACCACCTTCTTCAGACACATGTCTGAGGTTTAAGGTTGGTTTGTGGGTTTTAGCCACTCCCATAACCCGTATCCATATGTCACGATTGGGACATAGGTGGAGGTGTTTATAGCGATCTTTGTCCTCTTTCCAATATCTATTTTGCTAAGGAGTCCTCGATTTATTGCTAATTCTCTTCGGGTAGCCAACTCTTCTTTGATGCCTTTCTTCCAGTCTATGATATATCCAGGTTATTTAAAGTGGTTGACTTGCTCGAGTATTTGGTCTCCCAAGCATAATATGATGCATTTTTCCATTTCGTGAAATCACGATTGTTTTTTTTTTATTTGGAACCGCGGTTAACCATCCCTTTCTTCTCCAGTTGTTCCGTCCAGTTTTGGAAATTGGATTGAAAATGTGCCTCCGATTTAGCAATCAGGGTAACATCATCAGCAAATGTCAGCTGTGAAATACAGACTTGTCTCATCTTCCAGTATCCCACTGAATACTTTCTTCTCATCTCACACATGATTTGATGACTTCGTCAATGAGGAGTTTGAAAAGATAAAGTGACCTAATGTGACGGACAACTCAGCATTCCTTGAAAGTGTTGAATGATAGGACCCTCGTATAACATCAGTACCCCTGAATATTGGTGTAACTTGTCATCAACGGGGAATTCTCTCCACCTGGGCTCATTAACAATGCACAATAGAAACGTGGGCTCATTAGCAATGCAGCATTTCCACGAGGACTGTCAACACGTTGGATCATTAATATGTAGACTGCTATCTTCCGTGCATTTTAGAGATCGCATGGCCTTTAATGGGAGGTTCAATCACGCCCACTCCTGTTTCTAGAGCAATTATAAGCAAGCATTGCGCTACATTTTTTCGTTCGTGCCTGCCTTAAAGGCGTTGCCAGGATCAAACGTACTAGCGGCATGAGATCTAAGGTATCTCAGAACGGACGATGAAGTTTCCTGCTGCTAGATAACATGGCAACGTGAACCAGAGTGGACGAAGCAAGCTTCTTGCAGACATTTCACATCTCTGTGTCAATCAGAGAACGCTCGAAAGCCTGAGACGAACGGGGGAAACGCCGGGCAGCTAGAATCTCGATTTTCTCCAGAGATCATAAAAAGTATGAAAATCTCACACGACCCCTTTAAGTTCCATTCCAGTTAGATATATACAGACCTTTGAGAAATGCAATTTTATCACTCGTTTGCCAGACATTGACAGAAGCATTAGCATAGTGAAATCTTGTTTGATTCCCTCTGGATTTTCAACTTATTGCAGTGAATTCTATTCTGTGCTAAACGGTAAAATATATTTGTTTTTAAGTGATCAGTGACTAGTTCATTCATCTTATTTCACTGGATTTTGTGATTAATTTAAAGCTATTAAGTTAAACTTATCTCAAATAGTTCCAGTTAAAAATGTAATGATGTATCTATTATATTATTTCCAAAGATGATAGATACTTAAATGCTTAAAGTAACATTTAAAGACGCGAAGGAATTTATAACTAAATTTAGTTGAGTTAAGTTCTATATATATATATATTTATATATATATATATATATATATATATATATATATATATATATATATATATATATATATATATATATGTGTGTGTGTGTGTTTTAACTATTAAACTCGCGGGTAGTTCTTCTTGAATTTATATGATTAAAGACGCGAGTGTATAAATAGTTAACTGTAAATTTATCGCGCTTTAGAATGTTATTTGATTTTTCGGTATGATTACATGTTTTATCTTTCATATAGGGTGTATCACAACCTTTGCGATCCCAGCAAGAAAAACCTGGTATAGAGTCTCCCAGACTCAGTTCTTAAATCCCTCCAGAACTTGTTGAGATTGTTTAAATTTTAATCTTTGAGGCGAACCTATGTTGGGGATTCCGCTGTCTAAATTATAAGAAAGAAAGCACACCCAAAGACAAATTTAACACATCATCAAGCAAATTAAGTTGTAACTGGAAGAAGAACAATTGCCAGAGTTTTTTTATTAGTTTACTGCTACTGAGAGAGAGAGTACATATTTACCTGAACTGTGACTGTACCTAGTTTTTACTCACTAGATTTAAACCATACCGCACTGGTCAGTTGTTGTCATCTCGTTTAAGAAGGTTCACCACCAGCGGCGAAATCTAAGCAAACCACACCCCATTCTCCCCTGTATCTAACTGTGACAGTGCCATACTATAGACTCTTCTTATAGAATAAAACATAAGAACACTTAGGCTTTACGTCTGGCGATAAGTGAGAATATTTGCTACCAGCCAACCTACCTACATCTGGGGCTGGACATCGAAGTAACATACACTTTCACATGTAAAGTGTTAATTGATGGTTTTTGTATAATTTTATGGAGTGCCTGATTCCAAGATCGGTATGTCTGTGTGAGAGTTTGTGTGTTGGCCAGCACGAGCGCGCAAGACTGAATGAGTTTTATGTGCAACTATTTTAATTGCTGTACCTGGTAGACACTTTGTTATTTTATTCCTCGTATTGTTCACTTTATAAGTGGGATTTCTTAACTCCGTTATTTCCCCTTCCTAAACTGATTAGTAGAAGGAAAACCAGTTAAGGATAATAGGACTAGTTTCCTAATCCCTCTTTCCAGGATAGATTAATGCACTGTTGGGTTAACTTATCTATTTCTGTTAACTACCTGTCATTTGGACTGGGTTCCTTTTCATTTGCCTGTAGAAGAGAGAAGGGCATATGGGATATCAATCTTCATTCTCCCCCCCCTCTCCTTTCGCCCCCCCCCTCCCCAATCTTGTCATTTGTATTTTATTTCTGTAAACTATGATTTTTGCCTGTCAAATGATTAATGTTGTGATTTGATTCTTAGTGATAAATAAACAGTATAAAACTTCTAGTATTGTGTTGGAAGGCCCAAGCCCACAATTACCCCATATCTGTTATATTCGTAGTTTGTATTCACGTGCGTCTGAGTGTTTGAAGCACCAAATCGGTGTGAGCGCAGGTGTGTGTCTGGAAACTGGCAAATAATTGTTTGACCAGGAGAGTTTGAGGAGAAGATTGAGAGGAACGATTGTCGTAAAAGAGTCTGTCCTTACTCTCCCAAACACTCTGTGAATCAACTATTTACTTTCTAACCATTATCTATCACAGAGCTTTCACCATCACTCTACACTCTAAACGGGACCACTAGTTCATAGAATTCTCTTAAATAAATTTACGACACCTAATATCACCGTGTATTATACCTGTGGTGGTCCTGAACTCTTCTGATCTATGGTTTGCTGTCCTCAAATAATTTCTGCAAGTCTTGTAGAAGCTCTGTATAGCATTGATCTCATGTGCTGGCATGTTCTTCCTTGCCAAGCACTCCCAAAGTTCGCTCCAGGGGACATTGTCAAACGCCATCTAAAGACACAAGAAACAAAGATGCATTTCACTTTTACACTCTAGGACCTTTTTATTAAGCTGCCTGTGTGTGAAGATAAGGTCCTGAGTACTTCGGTTTGCTCGGATACCACACTGGACCTCATCCATTTGTGGTTCTCTGATCAGTTTTCTAGAGTAAATAAAATCCAATCGAATAAAATTTACTAATGAATTAATAGCTCTTTTAGCACTACATGTTTGTGTTTGTGGTAAATATACGGATATCTTTCAAAATCTTGCGTTGTCAGCTAACAACGTACCTACACACAGACATACACAAACATTTAAAATAAACCTTTCAATACTCCGTCACCGAATCACGTCTGTTGTTTTTCTGTTGTCTAGTTTTCTACTTCTTTATTTCTTACGAGTGCCTGAAAACATACCTTTATGTTTGTCTAATATTTATTTACTGTTTACAGGCCTCGGGTTTCCCTTCGTTATGTGTTATCATTCTGTTAGGGCGTTTCGACTTGGCCGACTGTTGAGTCTTTTTGCGCACCACATAGATCGATTTCTTTTGAGATACGGAGCACAGACAAGACATGACTGAGTTTGAATTGTATGCGTATTCGCGCACATGACGTAAGCATGTTTGTATTAGTAACTGGGCAGTGTGTTTACCAAGTGTTTAGAAGACATCTGTCTCTGGAGTGTAGGATTGTGTTTGAGTGGATTTATAATCTCCTGTATTTGGATTAATGGAATATGTCCCAATGGACTGATACGAGGAATCATATAGTTATAGTAGAATTACATTGATTTATGGATAATACCAAAGTGTCTTGAACGAAGATCATAAATAGATAAACGCCGTCTGGACTTTATAAAAGTGATGACGTGTGTTATGAATATATTTATACTTGACTCATGGAGTATCGTTATGAAGCAAAGGAGATGTCAATGTATTTGTGCACTAAAGAAAGATTATTTGAAATGATACGCGCGTCTTTGAGGACTATGATCGTTGTTTGATATTGACGTTGGTCGATCTTTGATAAAAGTATGTGTCGAGTAAACTTATTAATTTTAAGTACACGTTTCGTTGAATATAAGCGTAAGGTCGTCAAGTCAAGGCGTTGAATCAAATATCTCAGTTTATAAGTTTCGTTCAAGATTGAAATAAATTTGAAGTAATTGACACGAATACAAAAGCGAATGTTACTACTTCTACTAAACGGCTAGCTACAAAAACTTATTAGGTTGAAGAAGTGGAAGAAAATAAAGATTAACTATAAGACAGAAATGTGAAGATAAAAGCTAAAATGAACCCACAACAGAATTGCTCGTGACCAATATCTGTCATCAACCGTAAGACTTGCAAGGATGGGTGTATGCAAGAATGCTTCTGTCGTGTATACAACCAGCGCACAACAGGAACACATAACATTCATACCCATCGTCATTTGTAGAGGGAGATTGAGCACCTATAGCTATGCCCGGAGTGCAATGACGTATATTATGATCAACAATAACAATAACAAAGACAATAGAAACAAATGAGAAGAAAATAAAAATCGTCCAATGACGTCAGTTGTTATTTTAGTTATTTATTTTCTTAAATATAAATGTTTCTTTTTCTACAAAGATACCTCCATTGAAAAGATCTGTTTTTAAGTGGGAGAGGGGAGGTTTGACGATTTATTCATATGTTTCTCCTGTATGTGATTAGTATTTGCCTTGTTTGTTTAGTATTTTGTGATATGTTATCACTATTATGTGGTTCCAGTATGATTAGCGCGACACAAAAAGTCTTTACATAAACGGTTTTCGAGTGCTCTCATTTTGTTCACATCTAAATTGTACGTGTTTTATATGTTCCAATAGCATTTCTGATTGTGTTTCTTTTAATGCACGGTCAATGGACGTTTGTCTGAGAATATTTCTATAACATCTTATGTCTAATTTCTCTATTCTTCTATCTAAATCTGTTGTCAAATTCCAAGTTGAACGCCACACAGGTAAGTATAAGTAATCTAATGTCCGTGTAGGTAAATACTGTGTGGTTGCCGTATTTTTTCGTTAGGAGAATTAAGACTTGGGTTGGTCCCTTCTGAATAGGTTGGAATGAGTGATAGTCACAGTGTGAGATAGAAATACAAAATAGATTTCCACGAGTGAGGTGGTGGAATAGTGATAGAGGCTGTCTCTGAGAGCGGGAAATCTTCTCTCTCTCTCTCTCTCTCTCTCTCTCTCTCTCTCTCTCTCTCTCACCTATCTTCTACGACAGATCTAAAGTAGTCAGACAGTCTAACACATATACATTAAATATATCTATATCCACTCACGTGCACGCACATTCAAGTGACGACAGGTAGGCACACAGACGTGGGAAAACTATAACAAATGATTATATATAGATATTTTATAGAACGAGCTGACCAACGCACTGATTAGTTCAAACGAAATAATCTCCCCTTGTACGTGTAAAACACCTTACGTCAACTAGAAGACACCCATGAACTGACACTTCTACTACTTCACGCCTCACGCTGATCAGCATGCCGTAACTGCCATCAGTGACCGAGAGTGCGCGTGTCAGTTGCAAATCTCAGACAACCGTCTGCAGTGCATGGGCGGTTTCCACACTCCGCCGGAGCTATTCTGACGAAAGCTCTCATAATTGCTGCAAAATGTAGACAATCCGTCTGCCGGCCATGTCTGACGGAGCGAATTTTCACACCCCAGGCCCAGAAATCTGGTCGGGCAGCGCTCTGACCGGGGAAACTGCAGACGTTCTGTCTGGCGAGAACCGTATATTCACAGCTATCGTTCGACCAGCAGAGACTGACATCTACGTAATACCATCACTAGTGCGATTCTCAGTTTTTGAGAAAAGAACCAGGTAAACGTTAAGAATGAGGATGAAAATATTTTTCGCTAACGAATGGATGCAAAAAAAAATACAGGAAAAAAAGTAAACTGCGATAATAAAATAGAGGATACGGGTGAAATGAAGAAGAAGAGGAAATAGGCAATTTATAGATCATAACTGTCTACGTGACAGTGGTCAGGTTGAAACAAATAAATAGAGACATTATTAATAAATGTGTGATCTTTATCACAGAATACAGCAGTTGTTTCTTTAGCAATTTATTTTTGGTAGTGAGGTTACCAGCGCTATGCTGAACCTCATATTTGCCGCCTTCTACGACATGCCTGACAGATGAGTGGACACATTCTTTGTCTCCTTCTACGACATGCTTGACAGATGAGTGGACACATTCTTTGTCTCCTTCTATGACATGCCTGACAGATGAGTGGACACATTTTTTGTCTCCTTCTACGACATGCTTGACAGATGAGTGGACACATTCTTTGTCTCCTTCTACGACATGCCTGACAGATGAGTGGACACATTCTTTGTCTTCTTTTACGACATGCTTGACAGATGAGTGGACACATTATGTGTCTCCTTCTACGACATGCCTGACCGATGAGTGGACACATTCTTTGTCTCCTTCTACGACATGCCTGACAGATGAGTGGACACATTATTTGTCTCCTTCTACGACATGCCTGACAGATGAGTGGACACATTATTTGTCTCCTCAGAAACACTTCGGAAACGACAAGTAGCCTGAAGGTCAAGGCTGGCTGAGAAAGACAACATGGAAGTCATTGACATTATTGTGACCTTCAGAAATGTTGTTGAGAGTAAGGAAACATAAAAAACATCGGATTAGAAAGTCTCTCAGAAGCTCTAATAGAAACCTGATATAAATTCAAGAAAGTGAAAGTACAAGAGATTCTCGAGTACCACAAGACAATTTGTTGTTCCACTAATAAACACAAGTGTAGTGTAGAAACCCAGGCTAGTTATAGTTAGGTTATATGATGTATATTGAAGATAATACACTTAACTAGTGCTATTTGCATCCTTCTTAATCTTATATTCATAATGTGTATATCGGTTAATTAAAATTGCAATTGCTTATATTTTCTGAGTATCTGAATAAAAACACAAGTCAAAATTATTGTATTACTTAAATAGACATATTTCTGGAAGCGTGAAGGCAGACAGACTAGCCACGAAAAGTTGACACAATATTCAAACTGTGATGAAATGGACGACCTCTTAGCGATTTTTGGTTCTCTCCGGCAGTATCAGTACATTTGTGGTACTGATTTTTATTATGTGCTGTCAATTATCGCACTTTTCTTTCTTTCTTTCTCTCTTTCTTTCTTTCCTCGTTATTTTTTTACTAAGTAGCAGATATTTGATTTTATCAAAGCACCCTGTAGGTGATAAATATCCCATTGGCAAGGAACGGCTGATATGATACATCACATTTTCTTAGCGCTACCCAGATTTGTTGGTTATAGGTGCGGCAGATTAACATGTACATCGGCCAGCGTTTCGGCTTAATCACCGATAAGACACGGAGTTTGCGTACCCACACGACATATAACGAGATTACTTTCTGTGTGTCACGTGTGGGCAGACAGGTGTGATATAATCTTTTCCGGTCACTTGGTTAAAAGTAATCGTGGATTTATTACATTTTATACAATGAGTATACAAATGTGTTTGTGAGAGTGTATGCAAGGCATCAGATGTCCATATATGGTAATACGTGACCTGTGCAGGTACGCACCTTGTTGCACGTGGGACTATTTTGAAATATCACACCCTATCTGCATGATTTTAAATGATTGGATCTTTCTGATTAGATTCATAACAACATTGAGGGAGAAAATAGGCTGACCATTTCGCAGTTTTATTTCACTGTGAATTTCAAGCTCGCCGAGACAATCTCAGACGTCGCCAGAGTGAAGACTGTCTTCATAATTCCTTTTTGTTAACCGAACCTTTTATTGGAGAACCAGATAAGTCTTAAAAAAGCACATAAAATATCTACATTTTAATAAGTATCACCAGGACTAGGAAACTGAAGACACACGGAGACAGAGGGGAATCTATTGCACAATTAAAGACATCCCAGACGCGTGTAAGAGAACGACTCGTCTCTTTTATTTATCTGAGCAAAAAACGTCTGTAGCCAAGATTGGCTTATTGGTGGTACCATCAGAAAGTACCATCTCTGGAACCAAGTGAAGGTAGAAGTGGACTGACGTTGTGAGAGACGCCATCATAAGAGGGTCATATAGACAGACGCAGAACAAACTAGACCGTTACTCCTTGACGTTCTGGGAACGTGCGATTCCTGAACTTTGACCTGAGCTGGAGAAGAAACTACCATAGGCAGCTAAGTGAAAATATCCGCTGCCAAAAGTGACCTCTTTTACTCAGTTATATCCCATTCAAGTGATGAAATCCATTTCATTAGTATTTAAATTATTACTTTTGAACTGTTAAAATGATTTTTAAATTTTATTGGTAATGTTACAAATTTAACTTCGATTCAATCCTTTTAAATGTACTACATGTTTGTCTCAGTCAAAGTTACTATACACACTCTAAACAGAGCTATATATATATATATATATATATATATATATATATATATATATATATATGTATATATATATATATATATATATAAATATATATATATATATATATATATATATATATATATATATATATATATATATATATATATATATATATATATATATAGTAGAACTCCATTTATCCGAACCCCCATTATTCCAACATCCAATTATCCGAACACTTTTTCCACACACAAAAAATCAGGCACCACTAGTCACGTTAGTCTACATTTCTGTATCTTTTGATGCTTCAAATGTGTGCGAACAATTTGTAGAGGATGGGATGGGCTAATGGTTGGTCGCTTACGTACAGGAAGTCAGTTAGATCATAAAGTCAGTTAATATCTGGTTTACCAATCCAGTGTACGTGTGCGTTCTAGGCAGAACACTGGCTAAACAGACAGTTCAACTTAAAATAATTGTGTCTGCTACTACAGCAGAATAATTTTGGTGTACAAGTATTTCTCTGTGCGATATGGCATCTTCCAGTAGGCCTAAAGCATATAAAAGAAACCGCAATGTTTTGTCAATTGAAACGAAAACAGAAATTATTAGGAGACTAGGAAAAGGTGAAACTGTGTCTTCACTTGCGAGGATTTTCAATGTTGGGAAAGCTACCGTCTCTGACATCAAAAGTAACAAGGATACAATTATGAGTTTCGCATCGAAATTAAATAGTGAAAATGGGTCGAAGAAACGTAAAACCATGAGAAATGTGAAATATTTAAAATTGGAAGAGGCTTTGTATATATGGTTTGTGCAAAGAAGAAACAAATTGGAACCTATCTTTGGCTCTCTATTGTGGGAAAAGGCACTTCAGTTCAACAATCATCTTGACGGTCCTCCTGACTTTAAGGCTAGCCAGGGATGTTTAAGAAACTTTAAATCTCGTCATGACATACGAGAATTAGAGATTCAAGGGGAATCTTTATCTAGCGATGCAACTGCCGCTGAAAATTTTAAAGAAACATTCTTGGCTTGTTTGGAAGAAAAGGTTATTCACTCCATGATGTGTATAATGCCGATGGGACTGGCTTATACTGGAAATCATTGCCTCAAAAATCACTTGCATCTCAGCGCGAAGCAGCTGCCGCTAGGTTTAAAAACTGCAAAGAGAGAGAGTAACAATTTTTGTAGCCGCGAATGCCAGTGGAAGTCATCGTTTACCGGTGCTAATGATCGGCAAAGCCAAAATACCACGTTGTTTAAAGAATGTGACATGTCTCCCCATTGTGCTACACAGCACAGAAGAGTGCTTGGATGAATAGTGAAATATTTCTTGATTGGTATACAAATCAGTTCATCCCAAATGTGAAGAGGTTGAGAGAACAAGAAAAGTACACTGGAAAAGTAATTCTTCTACTGGACAATGCACCATCTCATCCAGAGACGGATACATTGAATGCAGTTGATGCAAATTTTAAAGTAATTTTTCTGCCTTCCAACATAACAGCACTGATTCAACCAATGGATCAGGGTGTTATAGCAAAGCATAAAAAGATGTACAAGAAGGAAGTCCTGCGTCGTTTATTGTTGGCTGAAGATGAAGAAAATGTGGTGGCGTTTTCCAAAAAGCTTAATCTCACAGACTGCTGCTACGTCGTATATGTTAGCTGATGCTTGGACCACCCTGTCACAACATAATCTCAACAAGGCTTGGAATAGATTGCTTGGGAAAAGGAAGGAAATGAAACTACTGCAGTGGACGCAAATGATGATTGTATAAAGGAAGTTGTGGAACTGTTTCAAGCAATGCCCGGATTTTCGGACTGTGACAAAGATGATGCACACATGTGGCTAGAAGATGATAATGATTCTGGTTTTCAGTTTTTGAATGACGAAGAAATTTCGTCTTTTGTGCAAGAAGAAAACCAAATACATGTAGTGACCGACGATGAAGACTCCTCAGAAGTACATGATGTACTTGTAGATTATGAAGAAAACCCAAAACGTCGACCAAGTCCTAGAAACAGCGATGGCTTGGTACGAGCAAGAAGATGACAGCTGTCCTACACAGCTTCTGCTGTTGAAGAGAATGCGGGACTTAGCAGCCAAAAGGAGACTATCCAGTTTGATGCAAAAGAGGATTCCTCATTATTTTAAATAGTGGGCTACATCTGTGCAAGTACTTGTATACGTAAGTTGCGCCTGGTTTTGAATCGTTTGTAATGTTATTTTTGAAAACATTTCTCTTTCTTAAAAAAAATAATTAATACAAGTAGTACATGCACTGCCTTCATACTCCTTATGGACGATGTCATCAAGGCATGTAAGGAGAGAACAAGAAAGTATTCAGTGGGGTAATGGAAGATGAGACAGGTCTATATTTCGGAGCTGGCATGTGCTGATGATGTTGCCCTGATTGCTAAATCAGAGGCACATCTCCAATCCAACCTGCAAGTCTGGAAGGAAGAGCTGGAGAAGAGAGGGATGGTCATAAGCAGCTCTAAAACAAAATCCATGGTGATATCACGAGAAGAAAGAAAACATCAGATTAAGCTGGGAGAACAGGTCCTGGAGCAGGTCGACCACTTTAAATACCTCGGAGCTATTATAGACCGAAAGGGAGGCATCAAAGAAGAGTTGTCCACTCGAAAAGCAGCAGCTGGGAGACTTTTTCAGGCCATAAATCGAGGATTCCTCAGCAAGAGAGAGGTTGGTAAGAAAACGAAGATGGCTGTATACCGCTCCACCTATGTCCCAGTCTTGACATACGGATGCGAGTCATGGGCAATGACTACAACCCATAAAAGCAAGATCTGTAGTGGGTTTGATGGTATTGTATGGTGGTGATGGTACTACGTGTGATGTATGAGGTCAGCTGTGAAGGCTCCTGAGATAAAATGTAACTGAGAGTTGTCAGAAGGCCCTTCTCGCTACCACTACGACCTCACACTTATCTTTTTGTGTTCTAATGAATGTGGCTACGTTAAATGTCTAGGGTAATGATATGTACTGTGGTGTGATAGTTTATAGACACACACACAGATATTTACTAAGTCTAATACTATTAACAAATGTTATAATACACTGAACTAACTCAAGTGTGTAAAATTTTGATAGAATTTATCTTACATTTATTTGATCTGGACCGAGTTTTATTTCGGCCAGAACATATGAAAGGTTTAGAAATTATGAAAGAAATGCATGAAATTATTACATAATAAATGCAAGAGTGTACATATGTATGTTACTAGACTATTTAGTTTTATTAATGTTTATAGTAGTCATCTAATTTGGGAGACCGTTTAATGGTTGTGCTGTTGGGGTGGCCTCATCACTCCAGTCTATATTGACTACACAGTGTCCAGTAAATTGCAGGAATTTTATGGGATTGTTAGTAACTATAGTGAGTTGGTGAATTCTCAGCAGACCAGAGGCTCACTCAACTTTGAAGATGTAGCTCTGGTGCTGAGATCTGGTGGCCCCACCTCTCCGTGCTTGGGGGCAATAATAGGCTGCTCTGACACAAGGTTACTGCACGGATCCACTCGGGTAAAATCAACAACTCGTTTGACACCACAATGGTGCCAACTGAAACTCACAGCTCTGCAATCAAAGTATTGGCTATGTGTCAAAATTCCATTCTCTAACCATGTCTGGACACAACACTACACAACAACAACACCATATAGACAGGTCAGATCTCTCTGACCATACAGCACATTTTACCATGGTGGTTTCACATCAGATAGGTTCTCCCAGACTACAGATTCTGAAATATGTTTATTAGTTTCCTCCCCTAAAATAGGATAGGTAATATGTTTCATTGTTCTCAACACTTGATCTGTCCTTCTTAATCCTTGCTGGAGTTTATGTATTTTATTTGTCTCTAGACCCTGAATGGGGCGGGGGGTCTAGAGCGAACCCTTACTTGTTGTAAGGTACAGATTATGCTATTGCAGTATCAAATCACTCGAACCTTAAACAAATATTAAAATGTATAAAGAAATAAGTTCAGTCTTACCAGAAATATGAATATAGTACACAGTAAATAAATGCTAGCAAAACTCAGCTGAGCTGCTGGCTATAGTATGGTGTCCCACTGAATATTATGTATTATTTCTGGGAAATCACCACAACAATTAATGACTGTGTTACTGGACAGACTTATGTCGAATGGCCAAAAATGTGCGCTAATATAAAATGTGTTGGCCAATCCGATCAGAAGACCAAGCTTTTCAATTCAAAATTTGAAAATAAAGTCAAAATTACATCTTATTTTCTCAAATGTACGTCCGTCACATTTTATCTTTTCCCAAAAAGTCAAAAGTACATCTCAATTTTTAAAATGTACGTCGGTCACAATTTATCTTTTTCCCACAATTTCACTTGTTTTTTTAGACTAACACATGTAAAACTGCACGAACCTGCCTCCTAAGTTATTTTTAGCCACTACTGTCCGCTACTCCCCCTCTCTTGCATTCTAACTAAATTTGAACACTTGAGTCTCAAGGTTACGATTTTTGTGCAAATAGTGGCATGTTGGATTCAATGCAGTCTTTCGCTGATGTGAACAACCCCGTCTTTTGTCATTATCTTTCTTATTATCTGTCCGTCTGTATAAATGAAAGTATATTATTTCACTGCTCAGAATGGGCCATCCGGCCAGCTAATTTTTATATTCCTAACATTAATATTAAGAAAAAGTTACTTTTTGAATTTTGTAATATTTCAAGCATCTGCGTTTGCCGCTGAATTCAAATAAAAGGCTTGGTATCGCAAAAGCGTCCAATAAATGACTGTGGCGTATCATATCCAAGGTCCCTTCTATCGAATTCCTTACTTTATGTCAACTTGGGGGGGGGGGGGGGGGGGGGGGTGTCTTTTCCTCCTTGCCCCGCCAATTTGCGTCCATTAACCTCGCTAGTTCAAGTATGCGTTCAGTCAGATTTTTGTCTTTTGATCCTCGTTCCGTTTTGCCTTCAAGTCTAACACCTGATGACCCGCGGCGCGGGCGATCATGTATTCCAGCAACTTACGCATTGGTTTTTTTATCCCTACGTTGTATCATTGGAGATATTTTGACGTTGTATCACTGTTAATTTTTACGACACATCTCCCCACCTGAAAACATGCCTACGGCAAGTTCTAAAACCAGTGATACACATAGACAAAATCTCTCCTTACGCCTGCCATTACTCTAATTTTGATCACAGGGGTGCCGACTGAGGAAATCTGCACCGACATTCAATTTACCTGGGATATATTGGATACTAAACTGATAAGGTTGAAGCAATAAAGACCACCTCAGCAATCTTGCGTTTTCATGCTTAGCCTGAGATAAGAATACGAGAGGCTGATGGTCCGTCTCGACCACAAAAGTCCTACCATACAGATAGATTTGAAACTTCTTTATTGCCCAGACCAACGCTAAACATTCTTTTTCGCTTGTGGAGTATCCTTGTTCCGCCTTATTCAATTTGCGGCTTGCATAAGCGACTGGTTTCAGTTCCCCATCAGGTGAAGATGATCTTTGCAACAAAGCCGCCCCGAGTCCTACATTACTGGCATCGGTTCTCAAGACAAAGTCCTGTGTCAAATCAGGTAGTTTGAGAATAGGCTTGCTAGTGAGTGTTTCCTTTAAATCCTGGAACGCTAATTCACTTTGCGCAGTCCAATTAATTTTATCTGGAAGTCCCTTGCGAGTCAGATCAGTCAGAGGAGCACAAATAGAGTTAAAATCTTTGATATATTTTTGATAAAATCCGCATAACGACACAAATGATCGCACGTCCTTTTTTGTTTGTGGTCTAGGTGCTCTCTGCAGTTTTTCCAAGTTCTTAGGATCAGGGGTCATGCTACCCTGATATACCGTGTGTCCCAAGAATTCCAACTCTTTGCATCCAATGCAACATTTTGTTGGCCTAGCAGTTAAGTTCGCCTCCCTAAGCCTATTAAATAACATTTCTAGAGCTTCAATGTGTTCTTCAAATGTCTCTGTGGCGACGAGAATATCATCCATGAAATTCGTGATACATGGGTTATTCAGGGGATCCAACAATTTGCGCATCATCCTTGAAAATACACTCGGAGCATTTTTCAGTCCGAATGGTAGCATGTTGAATTCATAATGTCCATCTGAAGTGCTAAAAGCCAAATAAGGTCTCACTTCAGGCTTCACTGGGATCTGGTAATAGCCTTTACTAAGATCCACCTTTGAAAAGTATTTTGCCTTGTTCAGTCTGGCAAATAACTGTTTTGTGTCTGGTAATGGATCCACTTGTCCTTCTGTGACAGCATTCAGTTTCCTGTAATCTATGCACAGTCTGTGTTCCCCAGACGGTTTTCTCAGCAATACGACACTAGAACTAAAAGATGATTCACTGTGTGAAATAATCCCTTCCTTCAACAAATAATCTATTTCTTCCTTCAATGCCTTCTCCTTCGCGAACGGAATAGAATAGGCTCTCATACAGATTGGGTTTGAGTCTACCAGTTTCATGTCATACTGTAGCAAATTTGTATGTCCTGGTTTATCTGTTAATACATCTGTATGTTCCTCCAGAACCTGTTGAACTCTCTCCCTCTGGTTTTTAGTCAGGTGCTTACTGACTTTTACCTGTGCTGCTGTTTCACAAGGATGTAATGGGTATTCATGTGAGGTGAGTGGTTCCTTTTGCATTTGAGTTGCGATAGCTAAGGTCAGTAAGGGGGTGCTTTCCTGGAGTGGTCTGTCCAGATACTTCTTTAACAGGTTTACATGATAAACTTTCTCCTTCCCCTTTTTGTCAATTTTATAGTTTGTTCTAGACACCTTCTCTAGAACCGTATATGGACCTTGCCATCCAATTTGTAATTTATTCTGGCTACCGGGTAGTAGAAGCAGCACCTTCTCTCCGACTGCCAGTTCTCTGTCCTTTGCCTTCCTATTAAAATATGCTGCATGTTTCTTCCTGGCTTGTTTCAAATTATCATTTGCCAGTTTCCATCCAGCTTTCAAACGAGTGGTCAGTTCGTTCACGTATTGATAAGATGAGGTAACAGTCTCTTCCGCCTTCTCATCTGTCCAGGTCCTTAATAGAGCTTCTAATGGACCTTTTATTGGCCTCCCAAATAGCAGAGTTGCGGGAGCCATCCCGGTTGAACTATGTGGTACCTCCCGGTACGCAAACAATGCGGCGGGCAGGAATTGATCCCACAGATCCGGTTTTTCGTGTGCCAGCTTTCTCAGGATAGAAATGAGAGTCCCGTTGAACCTCTCTACCTGGCCGTTCCCTTGCGGATGGTACGGACTACAATGAAAGTGTCTGGCTTGAAATAGCTTAAAAACTTCTTCCGTTAGTTTCCCCTTGAACTGAGAACCATTATCCGTCAAGATTTGATGCGGGAATCCTAATCGGGTAAATATTGTAAGTAGTGCCTCTGCTACATGTTTTGAATCAATTGATGGCAGGGCTACCGCCTCTCCCCACATAGAACAAGTGTCCACCAGAGTAAGGATGTAACTGTTCCTCCTCTTGGTCCGAGTGAGAGGTCCTACAATATCCACTGCAACCCTCTCAAAAGGTGTTCCCACTATGGGCATTTCCCCTAGAGTTGCAGGAGCAGTCCAGTGCTTTGGAGCTACCCTTTGACATTCTGGGCAGGATTTGACATATCTTTTTATATCCTCCGTTATCCCTGGCCAGAAGTAATGACAAGCTATACGCTGTCCTGTGGCGCTGATCCCCATGTGACCACTGAAGGGAATCGCATGCCCGAGTTCCATCACTTTATCTCTATATGAAGTGGGAAGAACCAGCTGGTTGTGACCATTTGTTCCAGTTCCGGCCTTCCTGTATAAGAGTTTGTTCTTCATGAAATATTCCCCCTTGCTCGGAGGTGTGTGGCATTTGGGCAATTTTTTAAAACATGGCTGAAGTGTCCTATCCTCAGCCTGCGCCTTCCTCATCTCCTCTGGATGAGCATTTATAGGTTCACCTTCTTCCTCCTTCTTCTGTGACCTGGTCTGCACTGTCGCCATGATCACAGGTCTCTCGGGATTCCCCAAGAAAACGTATCTACACCCCAATATCAGAGGGTAGATTGGTTCATCTATCACTGCTGCTCTGATTTCTCCTTCCACATAGCGAGTTTTCACCGTTATCCTTGCGATGGGAAGTGTCATGAGTGGTATGTCCTTAGTTGCCCCTTGTATTTCCACTGTTTCTGTGGTATACTGACTTGGGTCCACTAGGCTAGACTTCACAACTGAATCATAATCCAAACCTGTATCATAAAGGCACCTTATGGTGACCCCATTACAAATAACATCCTCACAAACTGGGGGGTGATAAGGTTCCTGTTGTCCATTAGGATTAACCTTTAATCTTTGCGTCCCCGACTTCATTGCAGCAATGTTTGAAGGTTTCCTTCTACAAAATTCGGTGTTATGGTTATCCTTCTTGCACCATTTACACCATCTTTTTCCTTGGTTCAACGGTTTTCTTTCATTGAATTTTTGGTCATTGAACTGTGAGTTTCTGTCTCTGTAGTCATTTCTTGGCCGTTCAAAGTTTGTCCTACCTTTATTTCCCTGCTCCCTATTATCAAATTTATTAAATTGCTGTGGAGCTTTAAAATTATCTATGTGCTTCTTTTTAGCACCACTTACCTCTGCCTGGGCTGCCTGATACCTCTCAGCACCATTTAAAACCTCCCCCAACTTCTCTGCACCTTGTTCCATGAGAAATTTTCTCATGTCTGGAGCCATGGACTCTCTCAATTGCTCAATCATGATCATTTCTTTAAGATCTTGGGTCTTCCCCAGAGCAGTCCATTTCTCCAAATAGGTTTCTAGTCTGGCAGAGAATTGGTGGTATGTCTCCCCAGACAACAATTTGGCATTTCTAAATTTCTTACGATAAAATTCCCCATTTTTTCGTACCTCAATAACAAAGCCTGCTTTAACATGTCATAATTCTCCTGGTCTTCTCTGTGCATTTTTGCAAAGACTTCGTAAGAAGTACCTCTCAGTCCCTGTGATAGCTTTAAACTCCACCTCTCTCTCTCTCTAACCCATATGTAGTAGCTAATAACTCAAAACGTCCTAGGTACCCCTCTATGTCATCGTCTTTTTCAACAAAATGGTCTAAATGAAACCCCATAGCTGAGTTTGAGGCTCCCAGAATGGGCGTAGCATCTGAGGCAAAAGGGCTGGCACCATTTTCAGGGGCCGGGCCTTGTAGCTGCAGCTCCCTTAGTCGTAATTCGTGCTCCCTTTGCAACCTTCTATCTTCTGCCTCCCTTTCGGCAGTCACTCATTTATCTTCTGCCTCCCTTTGCTGTCGTTTTTCTTCGGCCTCCAATGCCTTTGCCTCTTTGTCAGCCTCAATCTGCAACCTCTTAGTCTCAGCCTCAATCTGTAACCTCTTAGTCTCAGCCTCAATTTGTAACCTCTTCTCTTCAGCCAACCGTTCAGACTCTAATTTTCTTTCAGCCTCTTTGTCTAATCTCCTTTCTTCCCGTTCAATATATTTATCACATTCAGCCGTTACATGTTGAATTAAAATCTGACCCTCCATTCCCATCTCCTTTGCCGACAGCACAGCAGCTGATCGGAATTTTGCCAGCTCCGCCATACTTTTTAGACAATATAATAATATACAAGATAAATCTCTAACCTCTAAAGAACTTCTAATTACTATAGTCTAACTAATTCTAATTAATTAATTAACTAATTACTGGCTGTGAAGATTCACCAACTTTTATCTGCAGGGACACTTTTAATTTTAAGGGAATTTTACAATATTTCTACCACCAGGAGATTCTAATATACTTAATGGGCTAATTATCCCGGGACAAAGAGACCCCAATATATGTAGTGGGTTTGATGGTATTGTATGGTGGTGATGGTACTACGTGTGATGTATGAGGTCAGCTGTGAAGGCTCCTGAGATAAAATGTAACTGAGAGTTGTCAGAAGGCCCTTCTCGCTACCACTACGACCTCACACTTATCTTTTTGTGTTCTAATGAATGTGGCTACGTTAAATGTCTAGGGTAATGATATGTACTGTGGTGTGATAGTTTATAGACACACACACAGATATTTACTAAGTCTAATACTATTAACAAATGTTATAATACACTGAACTAACTCAAGTGTGTAAAATTTTGATAGAATTTATCTTACATTTATTTGATCTGGACCGAGTTTTATTTCGGCCAGAACATATGAAAGGTTTAGAAATTATGAAAGAAATGCATGAAATTATTACATAATAAATGCAAGAGTGTACATATGTATGTTACTAGACTATTTAGTTTTATTAATGTTTATAGTAGTCATCTAATTTGGGAGACCGTTTAATGGTTGTGCTGTTGGGGTGGCCTCATCACTCCAGTCTATATTGACTACACAGTGTCCAGTAAATTGCAGGAATTTTATGGGATTGTTAGTAACTATAGTGAGTTGGTGAATTCTCAGCAGACCAGAGGCTCACTCAACTTTGAAGATGTAGCTCTGGTGCTGAGATCTGGTAGCCCCACCTCTCCGTGCTTGAGGGCAATAATAGGCTGCTCTGACACAAGGTTACTGCACGGATCCACTCGGGTAAAATCAACAACTCGTTTGACACCACAATGGTGCCAACTGAAACTCACAGCTCTGCAATCAAAGTATTGGCTATGTGTCAAAATTCCATTCTCTAACCATGTCTGGACACAACACTACACAACAACAACACCATATAGACAGGTCAGATCTCTCTGACCATACAGCACATTTTACCATGGTGGTTTCACATCAGATAGGTTCTCCCAGACTACAGATTCTGAAATATGTTTATTAGTTTCCTCCCCTAAAATAGGATAGGTAATATGTTTCATTGTTCTCAACACTTGATCTGTCCTTCTTAATCCTTGCTGGAGTTTATGTATTTTATTTGTCTCTAGACCCTGAACTGGGGCGGGGGGTCTAGAGCGAACCCTTACTTGTTGTAAGGAACAGATTATGCTATTGCAGTATCAAATCACTCGAACCTTAAACAAATATTAAAATGTATAAAGAAATAAGTTCAGTCTTACCAGAAATATGAATATAGTACACCGTAAATAAATGCTAGCAAAACTCAGCTGAGCTGCTGGCTATAGTATGGTGTCCCACTGAATATTATGTATTATTTCTGGGAAATCACCACTACAATTAATGACTGTGTTACTGGACAGACTTATGTCGAATGGCCAAAAATGTGCGTCTCTATCCCGCTAATATAAAATGCGTTGACCAATCCGATCAGAAGACCAAGCTTTTCAATTCAAAATTGGAAAATAAAGTCAAAATTACATCTTATTTTCTCAAATGTACGTCCGTCACATTTTATCTTTTCCCAAAAAGTCAAAAGTACATCTCAATTTTTAAAATGTACGTCGGTCACAATTTATCTTTTCCCCACAATTTCACTTGTTTTTTTAGACTAACACATGTAAAACTGCACGAACCTTCCTCCTAAGTTATTTTTAGCCACTACTGTCCGCTACTCCCCCTCTCTTGCATTCTAACTAAATTTGAACACTTGAGTCTCAAGGTTACGATTTTTGTGCAAATAGTAATTAGAAGTTCTTTAGAGGTTAGAGATTTATCTTGTATATTATTATATTGTCTGTGGCATAATGGATATGAACGCAGTTTCATAATCCAGATATACCAGGTTCGAAACCTGCTGCAGGCGGTTTGGTAGCAAATCGCTTTGTGTGGATTTTTAACAATGGTATAAGCGCCGTACCGTTCAGAAAGCAATGGCAAACTACTGAATGAAAAAAATTGCCTAGAAAAATCACAAACAGCCAATAAAAGCTGGGGTTGATTGCCACGTCCTGTAAAGGATAAGCAACTAACTTTTTTTTATCTGTCCGTCTGTATAAATGAAAGTATATTATTTCACTGCTCAGAATGGGCCATCCGGCCAGCTAATTTTTATATTCCTAACATTAATATTAAGAAAAAGTTACTTTTTGAATTTTGTAATATTTCAAGCATCTGCGTTTGCCGCTGAATTCAAATAAAAGGCTTGGTATCGCAAAAGCGTCCAATAAATGACTGTGGCGTATCATATCCAAGGTCCCTTCTATCGAATTCCTTACTTTATGTCAACTTGGGGGGGGGGGGGACGTGACTTTTCCTCCTTGCCCCACCAATTTGCGTCCATTAACCTCGCTAGTTCAAGTATGCGTTCAGTCAGATTTTTGTCTTTTGATCCTCGTTCCGTTTTGCCTTCAAGTCTAACACCTGATGACCCGCGGCGCGGGCGATCGTGTATTCCAGCAACTTACGCATTGGTTTTTTTATCCCTACGTTGTATCATTGGAGATATTTTGACGTTGTATCACTGTTAATTTTTACGACAAGATCCAAACCTCAGAAATGAGGTATCTGAGGAAGGTGGTTGAAGTAACAAGAAGAGACATGGTACGCAACCAGACGATACGTCAAGGCCTTAAATCCTACCCTTTGCAGACCCAAGTAGAACAGTCCCAATTAAGATGGTTTGGCCATGTCTGCAGAATGGGAGAAGATCGGATACCACGACAAGCATGGGAAACAAAGAGCCAAGGATCCAGACCCCGAGGACGACCCAGAGTCCGCTGGGAGGACAACATTAGACAATCTTTGAAGGATCGAGGACTAGAATGGAACCAGGCCAGGAGGAAGACAGCCGATAGGATAGTCTGGCGCTCTCTCTTCCAAACCTCTACACCTCACGGTAGAAGGGGAACGACTAAGTAAGTAAGTACATGCACTGCAGTGTAATGAAAGATTTTGGTGATGCAGTGATCTAATACAGTGTGCGTATTATTATTACAGTACAAATAAATATGTTTTATGGTGTATTTTCCTTGTGATGGTTAATTATTTTTAGAAATATGTGTACATGTACTCGATACATTATGTAATCAAATTATCCGAACATTTGATTATCCGAACGATGCTCGGTCCCAATTAGTTCGGATAAATGGAGTTCTACTATATATATATATATATATATATATATATATATATATTTATATATATATATATTTATATTTATATATTTATATATTTATATATTTATATATTTATATATATATATATACAAATTGTTGTCATAGCCAGGAGTGGAATTGAGGACGAGCTCTCAATATTTGACCAAATGCTCCTAAGGCGTGCGTAACACAAAGCCTCTGACAACAAAAGTCAAACTCTTGGCCTTCTCGTAGCAGCACCGTTTAATACTAACAGGAGAAGGGGCGAAAGGCGAGTGTCTGGCGCCTTAAAACAAGATTACTCCAGGTACATTTTTGTATGTACCTGCAAGGATACTTGGAGAGGAGACGGGCACCGCCAAGCAAACCTCTTGCCCACTGAAATGCTATGATGGAAAGTCAACTCAGTAATAATATGCCGGATCGGCCGAGGCCCGGATTAACAACGACCGCGCTCTCATTGCCCCTTGAGAGTGATAAGTCAGTGAATGGGGTACAAACACCTGTCTTTAAACTTCCTAGAGAAAGTTTTGTTGTTGGAACTTGGAATGTACGCACGCTATATGCGTGTGGAAAAGTCAGAGAACTAACACATGAACTTGTTAGATACTCGTGGGACATCCTGGGCCTAGCAGAAGTCAGATGGACAGGATTAGGAGAAACAATAACGGATGATGGTCACAAAATTTGGTTTAGTGGAGATGAGTCCAAAAATCAGCATGGAGTAGGTTTTATTGTACATAAAGATAGATTAAACTCTGTCATCAGCTGCACCCCAATAAATAGCAGGCTTATCACCATACGTATTGCAGCACATCCAAAGAACATCTCCATCATTTAGGTATATGCCCCCACTACTGACTATGAGGATGAGGCAATTGATACATTTTATGAAAATCTGGATGAGACAATCAAGAAAATTCCAAAGAAAGATCTTCTCATGGTGTTAGGTGATTGGAATGCTAAAATAGGGCCAGATGCATACGGTCAGTGGGCTGGCACATTGGGGAAATTTGGGACAGGAGAAACCAACGATCGAGGACTAAGGTTACTAGAATTTGCCAGCAAATATAAACTAACCCTTGCAAATACACTATTTCCTCATAAGTTATCAAGAAGAACAACGTGGCATGCCTTGAAAACTGAGATACATGGCCAAATTGATTTTATTCTTGTATCCAAAAGATTCAAGTCCAGTATTAATAAAGCCAAGACTAGGACTTTTCCTGGCGCCGACATTGGTAGTGATCACGACATGGTATTGATGACGCTCAAGCTTAAACTCAAAAAGACCTATAATAAAAACAGATGTTCTCTGTTAAGATTCAATTTAGACAAACTGAAAGATCCAGAAATCGCGGGAATCTTTGAGTACAACTGTTGGAGGAAAATTCGCAGCTCTAAACTTTTTGGAGGATGATATCAACTCAATCACAGAGAACATGAAAGACGTGCTCATTGAATCAGCAACAGAAATACTTGGTAAAAGAAAGAAAATAAACAAACCATGGGTTACAGATGACATTCTGAAGTTATGTGATACACGGCGGGAAATGAAAAAGGTTAAGAAAGAGGTTCCTGAAGCAGCATGGCAATACAGTATGGTGAATAAAAATATTAGAAAGAAAATGAAACAGGCCAAAGAAAAATGGGTAGCTGATCAGTGTGAGTCCATTAATACGGGTGTCGTGAAACATTCTAAATCCACATATCTAAATTAAAAAGTAAATGTAAAGCCTAACGAATTAATTCAATAAAAGAAAAGAAGAATGGTAAAAGACCAGTGCTTTTCCCAATAGCGTACATCTGCGTTGTAGAAAGCCATAATGACTGAACACGAGATCCCCTTTTCCTACTTCGTCTGCATATTGTAACGCTTTCACGTTTGCTAGTAAAGCCTACTGCATAAACTACACGCGGTTCAAAAATAAAACGTGTACTGTATTTCTTAGAAAACCTTGAGATAGACACACTGCGTAATGACCTAGATTAATACTAGCATTAATGTCATTATATACACTGCGTAACCTAAAAGACAGACGGACTTAGGAGAGAGAGAGAGAGAGAGAGAGAGAGAGAGAGAGAGAGATGTACTGAGGAACGCATGCAGTTGAGCCACTTGCTGTGTGTCGCATCGTAAGTCGTCTCGCGATTTAAAAGTTAACGCAAGCACACGCGAAAGGCATGAAGGCCTGATTTTTTCAAATAGACAGTGATAAAAAACACTACCAATACGAGGTAAGGTTTTAAAAAAACATGTTTAATGCTTATTAGGAAACATGACACAATACTGTTTTACGTTTGAAATCCTGACAGTACAGAAGACACCCCATCGTATCGAAGTGAACGGGTGGTAGAAGAAAATACATATTTTGAACGAAGCCACTTGGCCCCATTAAATTTATATATTTGGGTTCCTTAGGACTTGCTGACAAAGAATATGTTAAGTGTTACGCAAATAGTCTAGGAATTAACAAATTATAGCCAAAATAAAATAGTGAGGTTGTCTGACAGCACCAGATCATAATTGCTCAGTGGCATGTTTTACAACCACTATTTTACGGAAAATAGGCCAACAAGTTAAATCCGATTTGATTGGCTAGAAGAATATGTAAGCCTAAACATGATTAGTCGAATGCAAATACTATTTTTGGTTGTTAAGGGAAACGGTAGGAAGGGTAAATTTTTTCAACAGCTTTTGTAAACATGGTCCCATTGGTTAGACCATTTGATATAGTCAATTAGGAGTGTCAGTTCAGGGCCACATTTTGAAAATAAACTTACTGAGAAGCAAGTGCGTTGAGATCCAGCTCATATATTTCTAATAAAAGCCTGGGACAGAGGCAGATCGGAATTGTGCCATAACTCATCGCCAGTCAACGTATTTGTTTAATATTTCCTTGAAATTGTGGTAAGCTAGACATATTTGATATCTTTTAGATGAAAATTGAATGTGAATTGATAATTTATGTCTGTATGTGTGTGGTTCAGTAGCAAATATGAGGCAAAGCCTAGATAATTGCTCCACCATGAACAAAACTTGTCGGAGAGGAGTTTAACTGTCTAGGCCTATATGGAATTGCCAAATAGTACTATGACACCTATCTTATTGAATAGAAGGAAATAATGCTGGAATTGCAGAGGCGTTGTAACCATTAGGGAGAGGAATACTGGTGTATACTGTTACATGAGAAGCTAGCAGTTGGCCTACCGCGCTGAACTCGGTGTTTGTTATGTATTATGCTTCAGTGTGGAAATAGATTATAAATTAGTTCTGAAGTAGGAGGTACAACCTTCTTGTTTCAGGGACCGTGGTACTAACATATTAAAGCAGCCCCTGGTCTGAGTTTTGCTGAATCAAGAGGCTGGTAGCATACTCATTGGTCAATATATCGACCAGTGTTGGTTCTCAAGAACACGGTGAAGCAAGCGAGCAGTGGAGACTGTTTCCTGCCGCCCACACAGAAGTTAAGAGTTCGTTGCCAGAGCAGCTCAATCTTGTGTATCCCCCCTCTAAAAGTGACTGTATATTAAATAAAGAGGGACATTTATTTGTTTCAAATAAAAAGAAACTGTGACCCTTTCCAATATTATTTCCACCAGAAACAAACACTTGAAGTCATGATGACAAACAACCACCTAGCTTGAAAAAGCCAGTATTACCTCATAGTACCACATCACAACTTACACACATATTGTAATAATAATAAAATATGTCAATACAAAGATCATATCTATAAATTGTGTACATATAACTTGTGATTACATTTGATTGTGATTCCTGGTTCACTTTGTAGTTGAATCAGGATATCTATTTTTTAAAGGAATTATTACATATTTTAAAAGTTACACTTGACTCCTTAAGATAGTCTTATAGAGTGTTCTATGTATGTGAGTGTCACAGTGTTGTAAAGTATTGTGAATTAAATTAAATTGTTTATCTGTCTGTTGGTTGTTGTGAACATACACTTCATCATTATCATAACCCTAGACATTCAATGTAGTCATCGCAATATTCCAGAATAAGTCTGACTGAGGTCTAAATGTGGTAGCAAGTAAGGTTATCTGTAATACACCACACTTATTAGATACAGATACCTTCACAGCTGATCTTATTCAGTACACTAAGTCCCTTATAAATATTTATAACATCCCACTTTACCACATATATTGGGGTCCTGTCCGGGATTTTGAATCTTCTCCTATTATATATATTGGGGGGTAATTCACTTTAGGGAATAATAAAGATTTAAAAGGTATCCTTGGGTGGAAATTAAAAAAGGTTGAGCTCTCAGTGCCTGTGGTTGTCCTTAGATAATTATTTATAGATTGAATTGTATAAATTTGCCTGTTAGAAAATGGTTGACCTGGCAAAATTTCGATCTGCTGCTATGCAGGCTGCTAAAGAGTTAGGAATGGACGGGCAAGTTATGATTGCTTATGTCACTACTGAATGTGACAAATATATTGAACGTGAAGAAAGAAAATTTGAAGCAGAAAGAAAATTAGAATCTGAAAGATTAGAAAAAGAAGCTGAAAGAAAGTTAGAGGGTGAAAAAGAAATTAAGAGGTTGCAGATTGAGGCTGCCGAAAGGGAGGCAGAAAGAGAAGAAAAGAGATTGGCTGCTGAAAGGGAAGACAAGCGATTGGCTGCAGAGAGGGAAGCAGAAAAGGAGGAGAAGAGATTACAATGGGAACATGAGTTACGACTAAGGGAGTTGGAATTTCAAGGCCATGCTCCTGAAAATGGTGCCAGTCCCTTTACCTCTGATGCCACTGCTAGTCAGGGAGCCTCAACCTCAGCTATGAATTTTCATTTAGATCATTTTGTTGAGAAAGAAGATGATATCGAGAGCTATCTAAATAGATATGAACTATTAGCTACCACGTATGGGTTAGAGAGAGAAAGGTGGAGCTTAAAGTTATCACAAGGGCTTCGTGGTACGGCTTATGATGTTTTCGCCAAAATGA
The DNA here is from genome assembly GCA_024509875.1 of Oreohelix idahoensis. NCBI lineage: Eukaryota > Metazoa > Mollusca > Gastropoda > Stylommatophora > Oreohelicidae > Oreohelix > Oreohelix idahoensis. The sequence goes on along the minus strand of JAMPIV010005423.1, from coordinate 273,698 downwards.
GCAGAGCTGATCAAGAAAATTATGACATGCTAAAGCAGGCTCTTTTGTTAAGATATGAAAAGAATGGTGAATTTTATAGGAAAAAATTTAGGAATGCTAAACTACTGTCAGGTGAAACCTATCACCAGTTCTCTGCACGGTTAGAGACATACTTGGAGAAATGGACTTCTCTGGGGAAAACCCAAGATCTTAAGGAAATGATCCTTATAGAACAACTAAGAGAGTCCATGGCTCCAGACCTGAGAAAGTTTCTCATGGAACAAGGTGCAGAGAGACTGGGTGAGTTACTGAATGTCGCTGAAAGGTATCAAGCAGCTCAGGCAGAGGTAACAAGTAATAAAAAGAAACAGGTAGATAATTTTAAGGCACCACAAAACTTTAATGAATTTGATAATAGAGATCAAAACAAAGGTAAGCATCAGTTTGATAGGCCACGTTATGATAATAAACATAAAACCCCACAATTCAGTGAAAGGAAATATGATGACAGGAAACCCTTCAGACAGGAAGGAAAATATTGTCAAATATGCAGGATGCATAATCATAATACTAGTGAATGTGGTAGGAAAGTTACTCCATATCACGCGGCATGCATGATAACAGTGGACAAGGGGAAGAAGAAACTGACAGAGAACCATATAAATCTTCAACATCCCCCCATCTGTGAAGAAGTGACATGTAATGGTGCCAAGGTTAGGTGCCTTTACGATTCAGGTTTAGAATATGACTCAGTTGTGAGTGCAACCCTAGTGCACCCATGTTGCGCTAAACTTGTCGCAACTTATTCTGACTATATATTCTGACCATGCATTCTGACTATATTTAATTTTTTAATGCATGGGAAGTAACTCATGGAATTGTAGTCACTTTTATTTCTACAGTCGTCTAATCTTGATAGCATCGTCAAGAAGTTGTCTTATCTTGATAGCGAGGGTTGTTGATAATTTGTGTGTGAGCGATTTTAAGTCATAACCATGTATGGAGCGTTTTCCTAGAAACAGTTGGCAGCTTGCGATGTCATTTCCTTTTAAGGTTCGAAATCTTCAGACGAACATCGTAGAACATTCTTCGTTTCGTAAGTTAGCTGAGCTGTATTCGATTCGCGTGTTCTGCGCATGTCATAGTTGGTGTCAGTGTTTGAATGATTTCCGCCCAAGAGAGACTGGGCAGAATTGCTGGTGAAGCGAGACGTAGCTTTGGCTGGCGTCTCCGCTTATATTATTCAGGAAGGAGTCCTCATCATTGTTGTTCCTTTTTTGAGATGATATATCTCTATGCTATTCAAAGTGCCGGGAGGCCTATGTGATTATGTGATTTAATTCCTGATGAACAGGTAATTGAATCTTTTCTGAGTAACTTTATCGCCATCTTGTGATGTTGACAGTTTTGCCTAGCCTGCCTTATTAAAGAGTCTATGATATGACAAGTTTGCTCAGCTCACGATCCACTTATATTGTCACGCATCGATTGATGCCTGTCCTAAGGACCATTTGCTTCCTGAACTTTATTGATGGATCTAGGTTTGATACCTTTGTTGTTTAAGGAACATAGAGGACGATAATGTGACGCTGAAAAGACATGCCTGTCTTGTTGAGGTCGAATATAGGAGACTAGATTTAATCTCCCATTTGATATCTACTAGCTATGATGGAAAGGGAAAGCTTACCACCTGACTACATGCACACCTGTTTATGATATCCTAAGAAGGCATATAATGTACCATTATTATTGATGCTGTCTGCTGTTCCTGCTGTATTGACTACGTCGATGATATTATGACTATGGTATTATGCCTGTGATGTTACTACATGAATCCTGTCATTGTGGCGTCCACAATAAATTATACAAGAAAACGTCACTAGCTATTGCAAATCTCATTGACTTTACCCATCGTGAGTTAATGTGACGTCCTTGTGTGGATTGCCCTGTTTGTGATGATAACTGTTTGAATACACATCTGCATCTTATACAAACCAGACCACTGACACCATACTACGTCTTCATCGCCATTCAACATTAGGACGTTCAACAAAATGGTAGTCAACATTTGGTGGCCAGTCCAAAGGCATTATTAACCTGCCACACATCAGCCTCAACATTTGGCAGACATAAGCTGGTTTGCTCTGGTGCCAGCAGACACGGGGTCCCTTACCCACTTCATTCAACAAACAGCATTCTTCAAGACATTCTACATCTACATAAAAAAATCCTGAAACTACTCGGCGTTGTCCGGTACCTTCTGGACTTAAAAATTTTTGTTGCAATTTTTGGGAGCCTAAATTACAGTACCCGGCGTTGAGTCATACATTGCCAGTTGAAACGTGTTGCTGTCCTCCTTGCATCCAGTTGCTGTCGTTTGTGAAGGTCAAGTGCCGGTTGATACGAGTTGTTTTATCAAGAAGGCCAAGTACCGATTTCATTCAATTTACTATTGGATAAGAGGGTCAAGTGCCGAAACAACACGACATTCAATATATCAGAAACTCAAGTCTCAACCATCGTCGTAGCTGTTTTGATGCAAGTACAGATGGCAATCAACGTTGGATCTTTGATCTCAGAATGCTGATTACATCCTGTTTGCTGTACTGACGATTGGAGTTCCATAAGTTAAGTGGCCTGTTTGTTCGTGAACCGTGCCCTTATACTTCTACTGAGTCTTCTGTATTTCTAATTCTTTTGTTTACATGTTATATGTTTATTTGTTATTTGTATATTTATATTTAAATGTTTATGTTTCTGCGGGTCTGGATGGGTGGCGACTCCTATAGATCATACCACGTCATAGAGGTCTTCTATTGAGAGTGTTCTGTAGGGTGTGCAAATTTCCGATACTGGAATTTGCAAAGCGACTTCTGTTGCTATTTTTTGTTAGTTGTGATGACATGTGTTAGTATTGTTTTCGTTATTTTTCGCACTCTTTAGTTTTGTTTTGATTTGTTTGTATTTGCTAGCCTACTCTTTCCTATTGTTTAGTTTCATACACCATTTTTGTTTATACACTGTTGTGTCTTGTATTTGTAATATCTACTCGCAGATATCATCACATTTTTTGTGATATTTCTTTACTTTTCGCTTTATTTTTTGTTGATTTCTGCGAATGTTTTCGTATTGTTGCTAAACCTTTGTTATTGTTTACATTGGTATTGTTTACATTGTTAATGTTTACATTGTTGTTGTTTACATTGTGATTGTGTTTACATAGTCATTGGTTACACTTATAGTAGTTAATTCACATTTGATAATGGATTATACTGATGCACTACTACTACACTGATGATAAATAAATGATGAATAGTATTGTGCACTATTGAATGGGAAGTGCACCTATGATCAAGAGTTGATTGATGATATTTCAGAAAGGTCTATACACAAGGTCTTTGATTTAAGACTTGTTTCCCACAAAGATTGGGATAATAATATAGTGTTGTGAGTAAGCAAGTGCTGATTCAAGACTTGTTGTTATTGAGTTTGAAATAAGGTAATTAATTATTTCAGGTTGTGGACTCAGATTTTAGACAACATGTCTACACTTGAATACTTTATTGAGCAGGGTAAATCGCTTGGGAAGACTGGTGATAAGTTAGAAGAATTTGCAACTACTCAATATGATAAAGCATTAAAAATGGAAGCTGAACAAAAGAAACTGCAGATGCAGGTGGATGAAAAAAGATTCCAAATGGAAATGGAAAAACAAAAAAGAGAAGCTGAAGAGAAGAGACTACAGATTGAGTCTGAAAATAAAAGATTAGAAAAACAAGCTGAAGCTGAAGAAAAAAAGTTACAAAGAGAGTCTGATGAGAGAAAAGCAAAAATGGAGCATGAAGAAAAACTCTTAGCTTTGGAAGTTGAGAAATTAAAGGTGATGAACATGGGTAATGCTAATGATGCAAATAAGGTCTCAGATAAGACTAATGCAAGCACTTTCAAGCTTAATCTACCACCATTCAATGCTTCCATCGACGATATAACATTCTATCTGGACAGATTTGAAACTTCATGTAAAGTACATAACATAGATAAATCATTGCAGGTTTATCATTTGTCCAAGATACTTAGAGGTGATGCTTTGAGTATGTTAAGTATGTTGGATGAGCCTGACAAGAACAACTATGAGGTTGTCAGGGCTATATTGTTAAAAAAATACCAACTTGACGAAGACGGCTATCGTCTTCAATTTAAAAATATGTTGCCAGAAACTGGAATGCAATTCTCTGAATTCATTTCAAAGATACGTCTTACTTTTTCACGTTGGGTGGAGCTGTCTAAGACAGAAAAAACTTATGAAGGACTTATGGACTTAATACTTAGAGACAAAGTCATGTCTTCTGTCAATGAGTCTTTCCTTGCTGTCCTTGATGAACGTAAACCTAAAACAATAAAAGAAATGGAAGATTTCTGTAGCCAGTATATAACTGCGCATCCTCACGTAACCATTGGTAACGCTAAAGTAAAAGAAGGTCTGCCAGTTGCTTCGACAGCACCTTACGGTCAAAACTCTAGTCATAGATTCCAACAAAATTTTGATAGGAAAAGTAACCGTAGTTACGGTCAAAATTATGGAAATCAATTTCAGGGTGATTCTTCTTCGAAGAATTGGAGACGAGCTGACAGTCCTCGTTACTTCCAACCTAATAATTTTAGGCATTTCAGAAGAGGATATGGTAACAGAGGCTTTTCCTCGCGTAGACCTCAAAACCAAACAAATAGATGTTCACATCAATGTGGACATGATAATAATCATGGAAACTGTAGTTCAAAACAGGATAACAGTTATAATAGAGACAATAATAACTACAGAGATAATAACAACAGTGATAACTTCAGAGGTAATAGTAGTCGCGGTAGATCTCAATACAAAAAAAAAGATATCAGCAGGCTAACTCTGTTCAACAAGAATATCAGGGAGCTTGTAATCAGGTTTCTGATAATAAAAACTCTGACGCTGTCACTTGTTCTTCTTTTGACTTTGGGAGGGCAAATAAATGCCCCCAATGCAGTACTCTGTTCGAACCGACTACAATATCGACTTTGAGTTGTGGTCACCCTCTCCCCGCTTTTCCTGCTTCGGTTGCGCATGACGGGAGAGGTTCTCTAATCCTACATAAGGGTCTTGTTAATAATACTCCGGTCTCACTACTTTTCGATTCCGGATGCACCACTATTGGTGTTAGACAATCGCTTGTAGAACCATCCTGTGCTACAGGAAAGGTTATCAAATGTGTCACATTTGGCGGCACTCTAGAGAAATATCCTACTGCTGTAATTCACATTGCCACTCCTTTCTTTACGGAAGATGTGCATGCCTGTCTCTTACCTAATCCTATTGCGGACCTTAATATTGGTCGTATCCACGGAGTTAGGGAATGTACCCCACAGCAGATTGCTGCTTGGGAAGATCATAATATGCAAGCTACCAATGCAGTAGTTACAAGAGCACAAGCTCTACAAACACCACAAACTTCATTGAATAATGATAATGAAGTTCATAGCTAAGATAGTACCTTGGTTATTTCTCGTGACTCGTTCATAAAATTAAAAGAAGAAGATCCTACGCTAAAAAAATTCTTCATTCTTGCGAAGAAAGGTGATCCAAATAAGGATACACAAAGAAAATCTTGGATAGCAATGAAAAACGGCGTACTTGTACGTATGGTACAAGACTCGGCTACGTCAGCACATTCGCAAATTCTTGTTCCCAAGAGTATGAGAGTGCAAATATTGCAACATGCTCATGACTCGCAATGTGCTGGACACATGGGATTTTCCCGTACAAAGTCGAGAGTCCTAGCGGCTTTCTTTTGGCCCTTTGTTAACAAGGACATTCGTATATACTGCCGATCATGTCAGGTATGTCAGGAGGTCAAATCTAGAGGACCACGACATGCTGCGCCTATCCAGGCTGCTGACATCCCTATTCGGCCATTTCAGAAAATGGCCATAGATATTATTGACCCTTTTAAGATAAAGTCTGCCAAAGGACATCAGTTTATCCTTACATGTGTCGATATGTGCACAAGTTGGCCAGAGGCTATCCCTCTAAAGAGCATATCTACTACAGATATCGCAGATGCTCTTTGGCTGATATTTTCTCGCTTGGGGTTCCCCAGAGAAATACTGTCAGATCATGGCACTCAACTCATATCTGATACTATGTCTCAAGTAATGTCTACCTTACACATTAAAAGATCTCTCAGTAGCATCTATCATCCTATGTCTACTGGGTTAGTTGAGCGTCTGAATAGAACGCTCAAGACTTTACTTGGTAATATAACTGAAGATCATCCTCAAGATTGGGACAGGGTTTTACCCGCGGCTCTCTTTGCCTATAGAGAGGTCCCAAACGAACACACAGGATTTTCTCCCTTTGAACTTGTCTTTGGTGCGCGTCCGCGCGGCCCTATGTCTTTGTTACACGATCTCATCACTGCCGATGATATTAGTGATGACACTCAATCCTCATATGAGTATGTCATTGCTCTTAGGCAAAAGATCATTGAGGCATGCAAACTAGCGACTGCTTCGTCTTATACAAACCAGACCACAGACACCATACTACGTCTTCATCGCCATTCAACATTAGGACGTTCAACAAAATGGTAGTCAACAACCCTGAACAGTATACCACAGAGAAAGTGGAGATACAAGGGGCCGTAAAGGGAATATCCACCATGACACTTCCCGTAGCCGAGATCAATGTAGAGACAAGGTACGTGGAAGGAGTGATTAGAGCAGCCGTGTGTGACGACCCTAATTACCCGCTGGTGTTAGGAAGCAAATATGTTTTTCTAGGAAGTCCTGTAAAACCTGTGGTAATGGCCACGCTTCAGGTCAGGTCAACCCCTAGTAGAACGGAGGAGGAACCACCACTAGTTTATTCTCATAAGCAGATGAGAAAGGCCCAGGCAAAAGATAAAACATTAAAACCTTGCTTTGGTAAATTGCCAACAAGCCATGCACACCCTAATAAAGGACAATTTTATTTGAAGGAAGGACTGCTCTTCAGGAAAGATAGAGCAGGATCCAAAGAACAGGGACAATTGGTATTGCCAACCCCCTACAGGAAAAAAGTGATGGCACAAGCTCATGTTGTAACAGACGGTGGACACCAGAGAAATGGGACCATCCGTCAAAGGACATCGGAAAAATTCTACTGGCCCCAAGTAGCTGCTGATATTGCACAATTTGTGGGGGCCTGTGAAAAATGTAGCAAGGTACGGTCCCCAAGTTGGGAAAATCATAATCAGATGCCAGCCAAGCATTCTGAAACATATGGGCCTAACAATAACAAGGGAAATAACAATAATAAGGTTGACATAGAGGATAGGTATCCACCTTCCCTTCAACAGTGTTCACCAAAAATATTTAGATTCGCAACTCTGAGAAAGGCATCCAGAGAAAATAGAAACTCAGACCAGTCATCCCAGGCACAGTTTGAAGCCGCATTTAGGGAGCTGGCTGACATTGACATTGAAGATGATCCGCCTAAGTTAAAACCGAAACAAATTGTTAACAGAAGAAAAGTGGGGAGTGGACGAGTGAGCAAGTGGGAAAATGCTCACAGCGCTTCACACTATGGCTATTAACTTAGCATTAAAAGGGCACTGGTGACATTGGTAGTCACCCGACCCTACACCGTCCAAGGGGAAGTAGTGTTCGGACCCTGGATGGAGATAACCCACACATCTTATAGCAATGCTAAGGGCGAATTGATTTCTGATGCAGAAACTCATTTCCCCACATATTATCTTAATTCACCAGATGGTCGGTAGGCGGAACTATAGTTGGTGAATATGGCCTCCATTTGAGTGGCACATTATAGAACATTATAAATATATTATTAGAAGGGTGTTTCCACATTCAATTACGCCTGAGATCAGACCAATTGTTGGCTGTGAACATTTCGGAGGAGCAGAGTGTCTCCATTGTTGCCTTTTTGAATTGAGGATAGTCCGAGTGTTTATTAAGGCTGATCAGGAAATTATTGGATCCCCTACACAACTCAGATATCACCATATAGATCAACTCCTCATAACGTACAAATTGAGGAACATCTAATATTCTCGGGACATGTCGTTGAGCAGACTCAGAGAAGAGAAATGGTGATTACTGATTGCTGAGCAGCAATAAGACAAGCAGTAACACTTGCCGCTGTTCAGTAATATAACTGAAATGGATTCTTGGATTGCAGAGGTCTGAGGCAACCTTCGTCAGTAGTGCTTACTTTGAATTGACCCACCTGCATTAATCCATGATCAAAATAAAATCAGAGAAACGTTGATGCAGATTTCCTAAGCCGCCATCCGTGCGATGAAAATCAAAGAAATCACCAGGCATAGACATAAATTTCTCTATGTGTATATAGAATTATAGACTGACGTATAACGTCTGTTTTAAGTGGGGAGAATTTGTCGTGAAACATTCTAAATCCACATATCTAAATTAAAAAGTAAATGTAAAGCCTAACGAATTAATTCAATAAAAGAAAAGAAGAATGGTAAAAGACCAGTGCTTTTCCCAATAGCGTACACCTGCGTTGTAGAAAGCCATAATGACTGAACACGAGATCCCCTTTTCCTACTTCGTCTGCATATTGTAACGCTTTCACGTTTGCTAGTAAAGCCTACTGCATAAACTACACGCGGTTCAAAAATAAAACGTGTACTGTATTTCTTAGAAAACCTTGAGATAGACACACTGCGTAATGACCTAGATTAATACTAGCATTAATGTCATTATATACACTGCGTAACCTAAAAGACAGACGGACTTAGGAGAGTGAGTGAGAGAGAGAGAGAGAGAGAGAGAGAGAGCGAGAGAGAGAGAGAGAGATGTACTGAGGAACGCATGCAGTTGAGCCACTTGCTGTGTGTCGCATCGTAAGTCGTCTCGCGATTTAAAAGTGAACGCAAGCACACGCGAAAGGCATGAAGGCCTGATTTTTTCAAATAGACAGTGATAAAAAACACTACCAATACGAGGTAAGGTTTTAAAAAAACATGTTTAATGCTTATTAGGAAACATGACACAATACTGTTTTACGTTTGAAATCCTGACAGTACAGAAGACACCCCATCGTATCGAAGTGAACGGGTGGTAGAAGAAAATACATATTTTGAACGAAGCCACTTGGCCCCATTAAATTTATATATTTGGGTTCCTTAGGACTTGCTGACAAAGAATATGTTAAGTGTTACGCCAATAGTCTAGGAATTAACAAATTATAGCCAAAATAAAATAGTGAGGTTGCCTGACAGCACCAGATCATAATTGCTCAGTGGCATGTTTTAAAACCACTATTTTACGGGAAATAGGCCAACAAGTTAAATCCGATTTGATTGGCTAGAAGAATATGTATGCCTAAACATGATTAGTCGAATGCAAATACTATTTTTGGTTGTTAAGGGAAACGGAAGGAAGGGTAAATTTTTTCAAAAGCTTTTGTAAACATGGTCCCATTGGTTAGACCATTTGATATAGTCAATTAGGAGCGTCAGTTCAGGGCCACATTTTGAAAATAAACTTACTGAGAAGCAAGTGCGTTGAGATCCAGCTCATATATTTCTAATAAAAGCCTGGGACAGAGACAGATCGGAATTGTGCCATAACTCATCGCCAGTCAACGTATTTGTTTAATATTTCCTTGGAATTGTGGTAAGCTAGACATATTTGATATCTTTTAGATGAAAATTGAATGTGAATTGATAATTTATGTCTGTATGTGTGTGGTTCAGTAGCAAATATGAGGCAAAGCCTAGATAATTGCTCCACCATGAACAAAACTTGTCGGAGAGGAGTTTAACTGCCTAGGCCTATATGGAATTGCCAAATAGTACTATGACACCTATCTTATTGAATAGAAGGAAATAATGCTGGAATTGCAGAGGCGTTGTAACCATTAGGGAGAGGAATACTGGTGTATACTGTTACATGAGAAGCTAGCAGTTGGCCTACCGCGCTGAACTCGGTGTTTGTTATGTATTGTGCTTCAGTGTTTAAATAGATTATAAATTAGTTCTGAAGTAGGAGGTACAACCTTCTTGTTTCAGGGACCGTGGTACTAACATATTAAAGCAGCACCTGGTCTGAGTTTTGCTGAATCCAGAGGCTGGTAGCATACTCCTTGGTCAATATATCGACCAGTGTTGGTTCTCAAGAACACGGTGAAGCAAGCGAGCAGTGGAGACTGTTTCCTGCCGCCCACACAGAAGTTAAGAGTTCGTGGCCAGAGCAGCTCAATCTTGTGTATCCCCCCTCTGAAAGTGACTGTATATTAAATAAAGAGGGACATTTATTTGTTTCAAATAAAAAGAAACTGTGAGCCTTTCCAATATTATTTTCACCAGAAACAAACACTTGAAGTCATGATGACAAACAACCACCTAGCTTGAAAAAGCCAGTATTAACTCATAGTACCACATCACAACTTACACACATATTGTAATAATAATAAAATATGTCAATACAAAGATCATATCTATAAATTGTGTACATATAACTTGTGATTACATTTGATTGTGATTCCTGGTTCACTTTGTAGTTGAATCAGGATATCTATTTTTGAAAGGAATTAATACATATTTTAAAAGTTACACTTGACTCCTTAAGATAGTCTTATAGAGTGTTCTATGTATGTGAGTGTCACAGTGTTGTAAAGTATTGTGAATTAAATTAAATTGTTTATCTGTCTGTCGGTTGTTGTGAACATAAACTTCATCATTATCATAACCCTAGACATTCAACGTAGTCATCACAATATTCCAGAATAAGTCTGACTGAGGTCTAAATGTGGTAGCAAGTAAGGTTATCTGTAATACACTACACTTATTAGATACAGATACCTTCACAGCTGATCTCAGTCAGTACACTAAGTCCCCTATAAATATTTATAACATCCCACTTTACCACAACGGGGCTAATAAAAGGTAACAGGAAGGCAGATTTTGACACATTAAGAAGACTATCAAAACCCCAACAGCCCAGGGTAACTGTCATAGAAGATAGCAATGGGGCTCTGCTCAATGAAAAAACAGCTGTAATGAGAAGGTGGACAGAATATTGTAAAGAATTATATAACTGTAAACTCGACACTGACTATAGCATATTAAACAACATTAAGTGCGAAAACAGGGAACTCGGAAATGCAGCAATATTACGGGAAGAAGTGGAAGAAGCTATATGTTCGCTGAAAGGAGGGAAGTCACCGGGTGTGGATAATATCCCAGCAGAGCTCTTGAAATATGGAGGACCAGATATAATAAAAATCATGACAACAATTTGCCAGAAGATATGGAGCACAAAAAAGTGGCCAAAAGAGTGGACGCAGTCATTAATAATACCGCTTCCAAAGAAAGGAAATCTAAAAATGTGCAAGAACTACAGAACCATTTGCCTTATTAGTCATCCAAGTAAAGTGATGTTGAGGATACTTTTGAACAGAATAAAACAGAAATCAGACGAAATCTTGTCCGAGGAACAGGCTGGCTTTAGACCAAAAAGAAGTACCTCAGAACAAATCTTCAATATTAGATTACTGATCGAAAAACATCTCTAGCATCAACACGATTTATACCATAACTTCATCGATTTCACAAAAGCCTTCGATCGAGTCTAGCATAAAGGCTTATGGCAAATAATGAAAAAATTCAATTTTGATACCAACATCATAGATATCATAGAAGCACTATATAAGGATGCAAGCATTGCTGTTTTTGCAAGCAATGACATTGGAGAATTTTTCAAAACAACTGTAGGAGTTCGCCAGGGATGTATCCTGTCCCCAGTGCTCTTTAATATATATCTAGAACATATTATGCAGGAGGCTCTTTATGATTATAAAACAACCATATCAATTGGAGGCCGACCTCTTTGCAATCTACGTTTTGCTGATGATATCGATCTGATAGCTGGAACAGAATCAGAACTTCAAGACCTTACCTCTAGACAGGAGAAGGTAACAAGAACGTATGGGATGGAAATTAATATAGAAAAAAGCAAGATATTGGTGAATAGCCATAAGAAACATGTTCCAACCAACATTACGTTAAATGGGCAAACGTTAGAAGAAGTTAACACCTTTAAATATCTCGGGTCCACTATATGTAGTGATGGGAGATCAAGTTAAGAAATCAAGACAAGACTTGAGATGGCCTCAGCTGCCATGACAAGACTGAATGTGATCTGGAAAAGTAACATCAGTTTTCATGTGAAGATCAAATTATACAAATCACTTGTATTATCTATTCTCTTATATGGGTGTGAGAGCTGGACACTCACTGCAGATACGAAGCGAAGGATTCAGGCTTTCAAGCATAAATGTTATAGAAGAATTTTGCGCATTTGCTATAAAGAGCACAAAACAAATGTCTATGTTAGAGAGAAGATAAACACCTATGCAGGCCACCAAGAACCACTTTTGTCAGTAGTGAAACGTCGAAAGCTTGACTGGTTTGGGCATGTAACTCGTCATGACTCCCTTTCGAAAATGATCCTCCAGGGAACAGTCGAAGGTAAACGGAGAAGAGGAAGGCAAAGAAAATCCTGGGCTGATAACATCAAAGAATGGGCAGGACACGGTTTTTCCACACTTGTACGCATTGCTGAGGATAGAGAGCAGTAGAGGAACCTGTCTGCTGATGCTTCCACCATGGCACCCCTACGACCCATGACGGGTTACGGGTTGAGAGGAGATGATATATATATATATATATATATATATATATATATATATATATATATATATATATATATATATAATAATAATAATAATAATAATAATAATAACTCAACTGATTAACTCAGCGATGGGGGCTTAACGAGCTAGAATAACCAGTGCTTAAATTCTTCATAAAAGTGTCGGCAGATTACAGAATTAACGTGCTCAGCGACAGTCAGCATTGTTGTTGCTTATCTGAATATCTTGTGAAGGCTCCAATGTGACAGCAGCTTTACAACTCTTCTTTCGACATTTCTGCCAAGAGTAATCTTTTGTAAAGATAGACTCCATTGAAGCCTATAATAGATACTCTTGAGTTGTGGCCACTGTAGGACCACTACTGCCAAGCAGGGTAGGCAATACCGTCACACAAACTCAGGAAGGAAGCACAGTTAGAGATAATATCAATAATACGAAATATCATTGAAGACAAATGGCATAGACAACACACAGAGGCAGATATAACAGAGACACAATATTCCTTACCAAGAAGAGAGCAAGTAATAGTATTTAAATTAAGAGTCGGCTACTGTAGAATCAAATACCATCTGTTCAACAAATTAACAATCAAACAGACAGACATGTGGACGTGAGGGAGAAGACTGTACACAGAAGAACACATCATTTATGAATGTCGGCTCCACATAAAGAGCAGACTGACCAACCTATATGAGGATCAACGAGAGAAGCCTGAAACAGACTGCCAACGTTGTGACACATATAGAAGTCGTTATATGAGAACGAAAGACGAATATCAAGAAACAATGAGAAATCTGGTACTCTTTACTGTGAAATTCCAACTGCTCCAAATCTGTTTGCCAACATTCTGTATCAGATTGTTGACGTCTGTACATGCCTCAGAGTTAATGGAAATCAAACACACACTACTCACACATAAGATAATGATAACACTACATAACATACTCACGGACATGAGTCACTCACAAAATAAATATAGATTTTTCATGAACTAGCAGCATCATGTTTTTTAAGACAAAGGAAATTATATGGATATTAAACACAAAATACATTTAGCAAAGGGTTTACAAATTATAGTATATTACCACTAGCGGTCATACCTGGCTTTGCCCGGATCAATGTCGGAATGCGTGCAAGTCCGGTGTGCTGCGAATCGTTTTAAGTAGGTTCAAGTTTTTTTTTCTTTAACTATATTATTGCACTGATGTGTGATTCTAACACAAATAATTTAAGTTAGGGATTCTCTGTAGAAGACATTAGTAGTAGAGTTACTTGGTGACAACACGTATAGGTGTTCCGGCGCGCTAACTCGAGAAAATGCCACATACAGTCGCACATGTGAGAAGCATTCATCGCTCGAGTCATCGCCGGCCACGTGAAGCGTTTGACCTTGTGCTTTATTAAGAAAGACAACAGGAAGCTGAGACGCTTAGGAGTCATGACCCAAGTGGGCCCGCCCCCCTTAGAGTGTAAAGGAGTAATTGGGCCGAAACACTTGTCGGATGGGGGACCACTTCTGATGATCAGATTTCTTCCTGTTGTATCGCGCTTTAAAGAGTTTCCTATCATCATGGTCATTGAAAAACAGACTATTTTAGGTCATTTGAAGTTTCTTTATATAGAACGGCAGATCGGAGGGATCCAATTTGGAGTCCAGTACCATTACACAGTTTGAGCGGGCTAAGATGGCGGAGTAAATGACTGGTAAACAAACTTTTAAATGTAGTTCGTCAGACGGTAACCCAGAAGGATTTAAAGAATAACATCTCGACTGGGTAATGTACAGAGCCTTGTTCGTCCAATGTGGTATCAACGGCCTTGTATGTACGGGAAGGAGAGTCAAACAGATCTAATATAAGATTATTTATTTTATTTGCAGTATCATTTTTAGGTCCCAAAATAGCCCGTACCTTAAATCATGATTGAGATTTACTTCGTAAAATTATTATGTCCGGATAAACAGAATTGATCAACTCATAGATATAGTGAACAACCGTACATAGCTCAGTATTATTCAAACTGATTTCTCCTCCCTGTACAGGTAAGTACCCGTTTCCAACTTTCAACAACACACCTTCAAAGACAGCCATATCGATGTTCCCGAAAATTTGGGCACGTACCTTCTTAGAGAAGAATAGGTTTCAACGTAAGGTCAAATGAAACATCTTTTTAAACACACATTCGCTTCGTCTGCCCATGTACCTCTTAGGAAAACGTGTAAAGTTTGCCTTAAATCGCCTGCAGATAATACGGCCTCACCACCAGTGAGTCGGGTTGTTGCCTCTTCTATCTTTCAAATTCATATCTAGGTCTTTGATAGAACTTTAATGCAACGTTGTGCTCTCATCCCACAAATTGAGCGAACACTTTTACAGCAATTTTGCCGTGGCGCTCTGTTTAGAAATATTACACGCAACACTTTGATCATAATGACATAAATTGAGTAGCAACTTAATAATTGCATGGGCCATTTTGCCACCTTGTAGCAACGTCACAGCTATTCCAGAAGAAGCCACGGCCAGGGCAATATCATCATGAGATCTTATTTTGGCGAAAAGCAAGTTTATAAGGATGGCCTTTCCAGTACCGCTAGGAGCATCTAAAAATAATACCTGTCCTGAACTATTTTCAACACATGCGAGAACGGTGTCGTAAACTGTAAATTGATCAGTGTTCAAGCGGGTCTCATCTCTACTCACAGTTTGTAACAACGCATATATCGTTTCTTGCAGATCTAGTCGATCAAAAGCAGCATATTCTGGATCACTTGTTTGTGGAATACCACAATCTTGAAAGGTTTTTTTTCTAAGAAAGACTGTATATTTTTAGTTCAATTAAAGCAGAATTGTATATTTTATCGCTGTATGGCAAGTTTTCTATAGACTGTTCATGGCAAATTCGGTGTAAAATATCTTTTTACATACTGTCTGTGTGAAAGCAACAGAGAAAATGGATCAGATACGTGGTCGTCGTCCATCACAGCATCGATTAATATATTTATGTTCACTCCTGATTTATAAATCATAGGTTTATAGTGTAAAGGACTTTTTAAATTAGGAAATAATCTTGCCATGGATGTGAGTTGTTTTCGTACATCTTTAAGGTTTACGACGACTTTTAATAGCAAACTGAACGTTATAAATTTCGCGGAAAATGAAAACATAGAAATGATTATTGTGAGTTATCTATTGATCTGGGATGCATGCCCTCGAGGACTTTTTTAGAACTATTAAACCCTAATAGTCTCTCTTACATGGTTTCGATATATCTCTTATAATTTAGCTGTCGTATCGAATTGAATGTGCCACTCGCACGATTTTGTTTCAGACTTGCACAATATGTCTTCACTGTTCAGCCTCCTGATGTCGTACCGTGATGTTAGATTAAAACCTTCTAAGAGAAATGAAATGTTCAATACGCTGGAGAAAACCGCATCAAAATCGGTTCAGCCGTTCTCGAGTTTTAAGGTAACAGACAGACATACGCTGCGTATTATACGAAGTAGTTTCAAAAAGTTCATCGAATTTGTGTATTGTATAGAAATAAGTAACAACACAATTATTTACACTACATTTCCTTCAAAATAATTTCGTTCGGCAACTACACACTATTGCCAATCCATACATTCCTGGAACCCATTCTTTGACACGTCTCTCAGCTGCTTTTTCGCCATGGTGATATCTCAGCATCCACGAATCTCTGCCTTTCAGTGCCGATTTTAGGCGAGGGAACAGGACAAAATCAGGCGGTGCCAGATCGTGAGAATATGGAGGATGTTCCAGGGCAATCACATTGTGCGTTGCGAGGTACTGCTTCAACAGTAGGGATCGATGTGATGGCGCATTGTCATGCAGCGGAACCCAACTGTTTGTTCTCCATATTCCTGGGCGTTTCCTTCTGATCGCATCTCTTAAACGACGGAGGATATCAACGTACATTTCCTTGTTAACCGTTCGGCTTTCAGGAATGAATTCATGGTAGACAATACCCTGGGAATAAAAAAAAAAAACTTCCAACATAACTTTTCCTTTGCTCTTGTCCAAACGAAATTTCTGTGTCCAGGGAGATGAGCGTGATTTTCATTCAGAGGACTGGCGTTTTGTCTGAGGATCGTTAAAAAAACACCATGTCTCATCTCCTGTGATTATGTTGTTGAGAAAATTGCTATCGTGATCTGAGGGTGACTTCTCAAGCAAAACACACAATTTGACATATGTACGTTGTTCAATCAAAGACATTTTCAATTCCGACCATGCTACGTGCACACCACACAAACAAACTTCTGTAACTTCTGTTCGAGAGTACACGTGAAGGTTACATCAGCCATATCAGTTCCTCAAGGTCACTACCAACGTATACAACTATAATCAAACATGAGTCGACTATTCTGGGAACTTGTTGAAGCTACCTCGTATATGTAAAGATATAGTGTTACAAAACATAGTGTTACGTATTTCATTAATTGTAGTATTTGTTATGTATTTAGATTTGTCCTTGTGTATATACTAATTTAATGTTCAAATAAGGCATTAAATTTCATGTTTAAAGTAGTAAATATAATTTCTCTACAGTAACTCAATCATAATATTTTGCCAATAATCCTACTTTCACAAGACAATGTTTCGTCAGATCCGAAAAGTGCTCGTATTAATCTCTGGAACATTCTGTATTTTAAACGTGGCAGACACAGTACGAGTCTACGGCAATCCCTTTTCAGTACTTCCCTGTTCTACATGAGTTCTTAGTGCGAGAGAACCTCTGGAAGTCAAACATTGCTTCACTGTATTGATAAAGTCTTATGTCTGTCGAGGTCTAGCTTTCACTGTTATATTCTCTGATATTACTGTTCCTTCGATCGTTCATGACATCAGACTTGACTCTCTCTTGGTTTCATACAAGCACTATAACTAGGTCACAAGGTATTTTATATTTGGGCATGCCTGCAACAAATAACAATGTAGAAATGAATGTTGAGAATACTATAAGACCACGTGATGACAGCCTCACAACAGTAAAGAGACGAAGCTGACGTGTAAAATGGCCACATATCTATATAGGCTACTGTAGTGAGATATTCGTGATACACTCGCCCAAATATAATTAGATTACCGCATTTTGAATTTTTCTTCAATACGCCAAGATAGATTTTCTACAGATCCCGCCCCCATTTGCCCTAACCTGCTCATAATTTTCAAAAGTCCAATTCTAGTGACGTGGAGTTACCGTTTCTAACCCGCTACTGTAAGAATTTGAAAATTATCAAGGACGATAAAATCTAATGCAAAAATTGGACACTCCTTGAATTTTTTTTTTCTAACGTATTCTAAGAATCTATTATTAGTTACAACATGCGACAGTGTCGTTAGACGTCGTTTTTCAGAACGTCGCATTTTCAAAAACGCCAACGAGAGACATGCGATTTGAAACTTTTAACGCTACGCGATGGTACCCACCCCCTTACTACAAGGTTTTTCTTTACTCCGTCCTAATTTTTTAAATATAACATAAAAGCGTTTTGTCAGACGGCTAACACGTGTTGCTTTCAAAAAAAAGACGGGAGATATAGAGAGAAGAGAGGGTTAGTATGGAAAAGTCTACAACCACTTGGGTATTTGCAAACTGAAACTAACGAAAACATGAGTGCAGGGGAGCGAATGGGACTAAAGAAAGACAGAAAAAGTAAATAATGTAATGCATTCTATAGAAGGATGAATAAAAATGAAAAGACAGAATTGAATTAAAAGCAAAAATGTTGTTTACTCAATAATATACTATTTCCCATAAAAACGTATCTAGACTTATAAATAAAAAGAAAAGTACAAAGATGAAAACTTAGATAAAGACGTAGATGAAAATATACTGGATAGAAAAAGGACACTAGCCTGATTAAAAATCACTTTTCATCTTTTAGATAGCTTCAAAAGTGACTGAGATATTGCATAAAATAAAATTGACAAAACATACAGACGATCACACTGATATCCTAGCTCGATTTAAAAGTAACATTTTTCTAGTCGTTGCTTGGAAACAAGTCACATTGACTTGCCTCTTTTGATAAACACTACTAGGAGGAAAGGGAGAGGTATAACTGTGACGTTTTGCCCCTCCTAAAGCGACTGACGAACTTATTTGAAAAGCGTAAATAAAGGTTTGGATTTTCAAAAATAAATGTCAAATCGCTGTAGTTTAAACTGATTGGTTAATGTTAGAATAGACGTAGAGGAAAATAAAACCACCGCAGCTACTATGCAGGGTACCACTTGAGAGAGATTTTCATACATGGAAGGTTCAGAGCAGTTAATAAGCAAATTGCCTTTGCGTCTGAAGCAGTGGCTGTCTAAAAGTGACCATTGACAGCCTGTTAAACCTTAACAAAGTGTGTGATTATTTAATTGATTGTGGGTTACATCGCCCCGTTTCAAGTTGGTCAGAAGCAGGAGCTGCAGAAGTTGAGGCAACCTACCGGTTGTTTCTTTATAAAATCATAAAAGTATTCGCAGTTTCCAGAATACACTGCAGTGGAGAAGTGTGCAGTGTTCTCGAACCAGTCATCCAGGGTCTACAAGGATTCTAAGATAAGCCTATATCTATCGGGCTTATGCAGACTCAAATGTATTCAATCTCCACCCTATTCAGTAACAGTTTGTGAAATGATGTGAAAACCAGTTTTTCCCCAATATTGACTCTTCGTATAACAGGGGTTTTTCTACCAGGGAATAACAGTTTAGAAACTTTAACATATTAAAATATATTGGACAGATGTCCTTCTTGTGTATTTAATTGGATAAAACCATATTTTCATTTTAAGTTAAACATTCCTGTCCTAAACAATTTGAGGGACAGGAAATTAAATTGTATGTACATATATATCATAACTTTAAACCCAGGCTCGTTAAATTAATTTTAGTAATTAATATGTGTATTTGTTTAAAGCAATTATCACAACAGTTCCATTACCCTAGACAAAAAGCAATATAAATTAACATCACAAATACTAGTTACCCAAAATAAATCGCAGAGTGAGATCGTAGGGTGGTAGCAGTCAGGTACCCTGAGAACATCAACTTGAACTATTAGACTCAGGGACGTGCATAGCTGACCTCACTCTGTAGACACATTCTGACTACTTTTTCTTTAACATCAAAACCCACCACAGCTACCAAATATGTTTCGTCACAGCATAGTATTAAGTAATAGAAGACAGTTCAAATAGATAAAGAAATGAATCGACAAAAACGATTAATGGACATGTCTACTTGTGACGGAATTAAACAGACTAACACTCAAAATATAAAAGTAGCGACTAAAAAGCACGCGTTCATCGTCTGTGGTGATCAAGAGTTATGGGACATGCCAAGTCATGTCAAGTGTAATATTTGTTACATCAGTCACGTGGTTCATTATTAAGAAAGATATAACACACTTTCTCAATACACTTTATTAACTTGATTTTCAATTTTCACCTTTAATTTCTTGATATCCATGTTTATTATTTCTGTTCTTATAACTTTTAAGTATATTTGTTCTTGTCTAACACAAATAAAATTGTTTCCCTGTTGTATCAACACAAATGGTGACATGCAGGTTCTGTAAAAGTTTTAACATACGTACACATTCACGATAACATCGGTTTAAAAGAAAAATGGTTGAAATCCAGAACAGAAGGATTCTGCAAGCAGCCACTGAGTCTATTAGGACAGAGAGGCAAGACAGAATTACAAACCATGTTGAACTGAAGAACTACAAAAGCTTGATGATAAACTACACAACAGAGAGAGAAGAAACAACCGAAGAGAATCACAAACACTGGTCACGTGCGAAATTAAATTTCTTGCCGTTTTGCACAGTTTTGTAAGGGTCAGTAACATTTTCTTTTTCTTTTTCAAGGGACACAACATAATTTAAAAAATAAATAAAATATAATAAAAAATTTACTTAAAACCGTTAAACTTTTCCAAAGAGTTTAATAAATAATATAAAACGAATATTACATATTATACAGTTATATTTTTCTTAAATTTTGTAACACAATTATCTTTTATTGTATTTTAATTTTATAAATTTTTTAAATACTTTCACAAATTCAAGTTCTAAAGTAATGAATACTTATAGGTTCTATCATTCTCAATGCTAGTCTTTCAATACACCACAAGAGATTTAGTAGATTTGTGCATCAAAATGTATCACCAGAGCCGAAACCATGCTCTTCATCACATCATAATCATACTGTTTGAGAAAAGATCCAATCCAGACAAATATGATTATGACATGCGCTATTATTTATAACACATAAAGAAGGGAAACCCGAGGCATGTAAACAGTAAATAAATATTAGACAAACATAAAGGTATGTTTTCAGGCACTCGTAAGAAATAAAGAAGTAGAACACTAGACAACAGAAAAACAACAGACGTGAGTGGCTTACGCAGGACCTTCCGTGCGACAACCCCGCCTAGCTATGCAAGCGAATCACACTATCCTCTCTGCCATCTAGGCATCACCAAAAAAGGATGCTTCGATGACTGGTCATTAGTGCGAACCGCAAGACATAACACCTGAAGTTTACAATGGGCAATCCAACCTATTAATGACGCAATCACTTTTGTTGTTCCCTTTTTGTACAGTACAGGTCATTCCACACAAGACAAAGACCTTAATACTGTGTCTAGTAAATGATTGTAGACTAAGAACAGTAAGTATAGGACAGAGGGTAGGTTTTTGGTTTTGTATCATCAACTCTGGAGCGCATTCAAAATGAAGGGATGTAAATAATTTTGTGCTGTACGCGTGATTCCCCAACTGTGACAATGAGATACGTGCTCGGACTGCTGTCGATTAGATCCATATATGTGATTGCCCAGGCAAAAACATATATGCGGGTAACCACCGACAACCCCCCCCCCCCCCCCAGTTGAGAGGGGGATGTCGTGGATGGCACAGGCAGACGCGACGGTTGGTCAGGTGACCAGGGTTGAAAATATATTCAAGGGGAAGAGTGGAGCAAGTTACAGGAGTACTGGGTAAACTACCAGCAGGTCATCAATAGCCTTGGCAGAGAGTGCAGAGCTTGTGGCAATGGAAAAGCAGATCTGGAGATTAATCAGCTGATAAGTAATCATGCGTGGGATGATGACTCAATGTGTTCACTGATGAATATGTAATGCCAGAGGAGAAATCAGGATGGGACAAAACAGGGAGAAGACATACTGTGATAAGATGTTTTGATGTTACAAATTATAGGCTATCTTGGACAAATAGATGTATCACAGGATACCAGGATAGTGCCAGATAAGAGACTAGTCTTATAAGAAATACCCCCTTCTCTGAAAAGAGCAAGGGTGTATAGACATTCAAGGTGAGGTCCAGCTATGTAAGTTCCCAGAGTAAAGAATGATGATGATGAAATTCTCTGGGTCCCTATCGGCTACCTCTTTAGATCTCACCAAGAGTAGGATATCTGTGTGGTGTTATTTGGCAAAGTGTCTAGGGTAATGTATTATAACAATTTAAAATTTCAAACAGAACTTCAATTTTAATATAAAGTAAGTAAGCAAGACTTTCTGAAAATATATTTACAATTTAATGGTACTGAAC
Organism: Oreohelix idahoensis; assembly: GCA_024509875.1. Taxonomy (NCBI): domain Eukaryota; kingdom Metazoa; phylum Mollusca; class Gastropoda; order Stylommatophora; family Oreohelicidae; genus Oreohelix; species Oreohelix idahoensis. Next base: position 251,413 of record JAMPIV010005423.1, on the reverse strand, counting down.
CTCAATCTTTTGGGTCAGTACTTTTCCTTTCAAAATCAAGAAACTTTATATATACAAGAGAAAATAAATAACTTGGAAATTCTGTTCCATTATTATAACTTGGTTACAATTAAATTGGCACACGCACAGTTCCAGTTAAATTTAATTTTACTGTTGTTGGTTCTACACTACAGGGTCTGCTATTTTCATCATGCTAAATGGTAAGTGCTTTCGGTGGAAGAGCTTTGGATGAATCGTCATTTGCCGTACTAACGAACTTAGCTTTATTATTGTTCTGCTGCTGTTCTGATGACAATATTCAGGAGCACTAACATGTGACTCCTGGCTGAAGGAAATGTGTCTAGCTCCACTTGTATTCAGAGCGCTTGACTCCCACACTTTCTTCTTCTTAGTGTACTGCGGCAACCTGGTACTTCATAATACAACCTGGAATAAGAAGAACAATCCATCCTATGTAGAGCCTGTCTCTATCAATTTCACACCTAATCAATACTAAAAGTTACAAAGGTTGTTATTGCCGGGAGTTGTAGTGAGGATAAGCTCTCACTGCAGATAAAATACTTCTATGGCACGCGCCTCAAACAGCCTCTGACAACCAAGTCCAGCTCCCGGCCTTCACGTGTGGCTCAATTTGAGCCCGGCGGAACTGTTTCCACTGACGGGAGAAGGGGCAAAGGCGAGCAACTGGCGCCTTAAAACCAGCAGCTTCGGGCAGATAGGGCTCGTGATCCTTGGTTGGTAGCTTATCTAAGAGAAGGAACTCTGAATTCAAACCACCGCTGCCTTGCGGGAATATCCATTTGTGGAATTGGCTTCGGGAGTAAACCCTGAGGATAAATCCGGAGTCGGAGTCCATAAGGCAGTCTAATGTCGATTCGACATTATTCTGGAACCTCCTGCGACATGGCTGGTACCAAACTGTATCGGCTTCTGCCGTTCCTTTGGATCTAACGGCTGTGTGGACAGGGGGAACATGCTGCATGGGCAACAGCTTGATCTCCATATAACTGTGCCCAAGCTCAAGCCCTGGAGAGGACACTCCAGCTTCACCCTATAGGTGTCGGCAAAACACGGGAAGTAGCAGTTACCGGTTATAAGCATTTTGCCCAATTGGCGTAGGGCATGGCGCCAGGGGCTACTTCCGACAGTGGGAGAGGTTCTAGGATCTCACTGGACAGCTACCGCCCGCTTCAAGCTGGGCAGCCCCCAGTCAATAAGGTGTTGTCCAGCCACTGTCTGCTTTCCCCATTGGGTGCATGGGGATTAGGGTCAAACCCGAACTGTGGACAGAAAATTTTGCACCAAGCAATTATCGAAAAAATAGAAATAAGCAAACTCTCAGATTGGGATGCTGGAACGTCCGGACTATGTTGACTGGACTATCCGAAAACCTACAGGATGTAAACGATGTAAGGAAGACAGCCATAATTAATGATGAGCTTAAACGACTTCAGGTGGATATAGCTGTACTTCAGGAAACGCGCCTGGCGTGCTCTGGAATGGTGAGCGAGAAGAACTAAACATTTTATTGGCAAGGGAAAGATCTTGATAAAGCTAGAAAACACGGAGTAGATTTTGCGGTCAAAAAATCGCTAACTAACATGGTTGAACCAGGCGAGAATGGATCAGAACGCCTGTTAACGCTCCGCCTGCAAACTAGCACAGGTCTCATCGCCCTTGTCAGTGTGTATGCTCCTACTCTGTGCTCTGCCTCAGAAGCTAAAGATGAGTTCTACGAGAATCTAGCAGCAGTAATCAAAAGCATACCTAGGCAAGAACAGCTTGTTCTCCTTGGTGACTTTAACGCTAGAGTGGGTGCCGATAATGTTTCATGGCCTTCATGTCTGGGCAGGTTTGGTATTGGCAAGATGAATGAAAATGGACAACGGCTCTTAGAGTTGTGCGTCCACCATGACCTCTGCGTGACCAACACCTACTTTCAGACAAAACCCCAGCATAAGGTGTCATGGAGACACCCACGATCCAAGCACTGGCACCAACTTGACCTGATTCTCGTCAGAAGGCCACTCCTCAGGTCTGTGCTCTCCACGCGCTCGTACCATAGTGCAGACTGTGACACAGATCACTCCTTGGTTTGCTGCAAAATCAGAGCACAACCAAGAAAACTCTATCATGTCAGACATGAAGGGAAACCACGCATTGATACCAGCAAGATGTCAGACCCTTTCATGATCGCTCAATTCACTGCGACCTTCAAGAAAGTGCTCAGTAGCCCTCAGCATGGTGATACTATTACAGAGAACTGGGAGCATCTACGGAACATCATTCAAAGTACTGCACTTGCCACCTTTGGTAAGAAAACAGCAAAGTCAAATGACTGGTTTGACGCTTCATCAGATGTGATGGCACCTGTTATTGAAGCTAAGCGCAGTGCTATGAATGAATACAAACGTTCACCGAGTGCCAGAACCCTACAGATTCTGAGGGCTACGAGAAGCAAAGTTCAACAAACTGCTCGACGCTGTGCAAATGACTATTGGCTCCAGCTCAGTGAGAGCATCCAGATCGCAGCGCAAACAGGCAACATTAGACAAATGTATGACGGTATAAAGAAAGCACTTGGCCCCCATAAAAGTAAGACGGCACCGCTAAAAACCATCAGCGGAGAGAAGCTAACCGATAAGGGTAAGCAGATGGAGAGGTGGGTCCAGCACTACTCTGAGCTTTACGCTAGAGACAATACCGTTACGCCTGCAGCCATTGATGCTGTCAATAGTCTGCCAACCATGGAGGAGCTGGATGCCGAACCAACATTAGAGGAACTCAGTAAAACCTTTGATAGCTTGGCCTCTGGCAAAGCACCAGGCAGTGATGGGATTCCTCCTGATTTAAACAAATGCTGTAAGAGCACGCTATTACATCCCCTGAAGTTACGGAAACAACATTAAATGAACAAACTTTGCTGTGGGATGGACATTCGGAGTCTGTGGCTCGTATGACTGTCAGTGCTGAAAGCCGAAAGGAAGCCACTGACATGAAAACGGATGTCCTGACCGCAAAACAGGATACAAAAATAGGATTTTGGAATGTCAGGACAATGTACGAGACAGGTAAACTAAGACAGGTCACGGCAGAAATGAGAAACTATAGGTTACACATCCTGGGGATAAGCGAGAGCAGATGGACAGGGGCAGGAAAAGTTAAAACAGCAACAGGAGAAACAGTACCTTACTCTGGAAGAGAGGATGGACAGCACAGTGAAGGCGTAGCCATTATTCTACAGAAAGGGATAGAAAGGACATTACTGGAATGGAAACCCATCAACAACAGACTGATACGATTGAGATTGAGAGGGAGATTCACCAACACTACAATAATACAATGCTACGCACCAACGAATGATAGCAATGAGGAGGTCAAGGATGAATTCTATCAACAACTGCAGAAAGAAATGGAGGACACACCTAGATATGATCTTGTTATAGTAATGGGAGACCTCAATGCGAAAGTTGGTACACACAATACATATAATGAAAGAACAATGGGGAAATGCGGCAGCGGAACAGCAAACGAAAATGGGGATAAGCTAATAAGTTTCTGTAGCATTAACAACCTGGTCATTGGAGGAACACTTTTCCCACATAAGGAAATTCACAAGTTAACATGGGAATCACAATATGGTCGGGACAGAAACCAGATAGACCACATCATGGTTAACGGTAGATGGAGACATGCATTACAAGATGTGAAGGTAAGGAGAGGTGCAGATGTGGGAAGCGATCACCATTTAGTAGTAGCAAAACTGAAAGTGAAACTAAGAAGGGCTGAACCAACTGTAACTACACAGAAAAGGTTTGACATCAGCAAATTGAAGGACCCCCTTACCAGAAAAGCTTTTGCGGCCGACATCAAGAAACGAAATCAATTTGCCAAAAGCCAGGAAAAGACATTGACTGATGATATAGACCAGAATTTCAACACCATTTCAACAATATATAAGGAAAGTAGCAAATCATGCTTAGGATTCCAGGAAAGGAAGAAGCAAGACTGGATAACACCAGAAACACTAAACACCATAAAGATGAGAAAGGAAATGAAAAGAAAGAAAACAGAAGCGAAGTCCCCCAGGTTTAAGCAACTATATAGCGAACAGTACAGTCAACTGGACAGGGAAGTTAAACGCCAAACCCGAGCCAACAAAAGGAATTTCCTAGACGATCTTGCAAAACAGGCAGAAGAGGCAGCACTGAGAAATGAACAAAGCACAGTATACAAAATAACTAAATTCATCAGCGGAAAACAAGGTGCAAACAATATTACATTAATAAGAGATAAGCAAGGAAATCTCATCAAGACAGCAGAGGGAAAGGAAACAAGATGGGCAGAGCACTTCAGAGAAACTCTGAACAAGGAAATAAAAGAGACACAATTGAATGTTCCTGAGGCTGAAAACGATCTAGATGTAAATACAGACATTCCACGAAAAGAAGAAATCATCACAGCAATCAAAGGGTTAAAGAACGGTAAAGCTCCGGGCCATGATAACTTAAATGCAGAGCTATTTAAGACAGACCCTGAGCTAGCAGCAGAACTATTAGAACCACTATTTGCACAAGTGTGGAAAACGGGGACAACACCATCAGAGTGGAACAAAGGAATAATTGTCAAATTGCCCAAGAAGGGAGATCTTTCAGACTGCAATAATTGGAGAGGAATCACTCTTCTCTCAGTTCCCAGCAAATTACTAGGCAGGATAATTATACAGAGAATTTCAAAGGCAGTAGACTACAAACTGAGGAAAGAACAAGCAGGATTTAGAAAGAACAGAAGATGTGTAGACCATATATTCACTCTCAGGAACACTATAGAGCAGTGCAAAGACAGCTTTACATAAATTGTGTTGATTTTGAAAAGGCTTTTGACAGCATACATAGGGACAGTTTATGGAAAATACTGAGGGCTTATGGAATTCCAAGCTGCATAGTGTCAATCATAAAAAGCCTCTATGCCAACTTTACGTGTAGTGTTGGGCAGAGCAACCTAACCTTCGAGGTGAAGACAGGAGTACGACAGGGATGCCCCTTATCAACCACTCTATTTTTAACAGTCATAGACTGGGTGATGCGCCAGACAACAGAGGGCAGTCCAAGAGGAATAAGATGGACTACATTTTCTACAATTGGAAGATCTGGAATATGCAGATGACATTGCACTGCTGGCACATTCACATCAACACATCCAGGAAAAAACTGATAGACTTAATAAATTTAGCCAGCAGGTGGGCTTGAACATCAATTTAAAGAAGTCTGAGGTCATGACGCTCAATGTGAGCAACCCTGAGCCCATATCAGTAAGGAATCAGCAACTGGTACAGACAGATACCTTCACATACCTAGGAAGCATAGTAACACCAGACGGTGGGGCAGGCAAAAACATCAACATCAGAATGAATAAGGCAAGAATAGCCTTCTTTAGCCTAAATAACATCTGGAAGTCCTCCCAATACAGCACAAGCACAAAATTAAGATTATACCAGAGTTGCGTGCTTTCTGTGCTTCTCTATGGTGCGGAATGCTGGAGAGTCACAGACAAGGAAATGTCAAAATTGTCCTCTTTTCACACAACATGCCTAAGAAAAATTCACCGAATCTTTTGGCCGAATACCATCACCAACCAAGATCTGCTTACTCGTAGCAAGTAAGAGGACATGCACACCATCATAGCTGGCAGACGCTGGAGCTGGGTTGGTCATGTCCTCAGAAGAGACCCCGATGCCATCACAAGAACAGCTATGCTTTGGACCCCTGAAGGAAAGCGAAAGAGAGGCCGACCAAAAACAACTTGGCGGAGGACTGTGGAGGCTGAGATGCAAAGAATGAACCAGAGTTTGGGCACTGTACGAAGGATGGCCACCGACCGTGCAAAGTGGAATCAATTTGTTGTTGCCCTACAAGACGCCACTAGGCGTGATGGCCACTGACTGCTTTGACGGTCGGTGGCTAAGGATCGAAGAAGAGATAGGATGCTGTGCCAGTGCTGGGAAGATACAACTATTCCTCAAGACATGCGAGATGCCAAGATTGTAACACTGTATAAAAATAAAGGAGACAGAAGTGATTGCAATAACTACAGAGGCATCTCTCTTCTTAGTATTGTTGGTAAGGTTTTTGCCAAAGTCATCTTAATGCGACTACACAAGTTAGCTGAGCGCATATATCCAGAGGCACAGTGTGGATTCGGAGCTCGCAGATCAACAACAGACATGATCTTCTCTCTCCGCCAGCTTCAGGAAAAATCAAGAGAGCAGAAAAGACCATTATATATCACCTTTATAGACCTCACAAAAGCATTCGACCTGGTTAGTAGGGATGGACTGTTTAAAATCCTCCTGAAAATAGGCTGCCCTTCTAAAATGCTGGAAATGATAAAGTCATTCCATGACGACATGAAGGGAACAGTCCAATATGCTGGAAGCACGTCACAGCCCTTTGATATACGAAGTGGCGTTAAACAAGGCTGTGTTCTGGCTCCGACCCTCTTCGGAATCTTCTTTGCCTTACTCTTAAAACATGCATTCAGAGATGCAACTGAAGGAATATGCCTTCACACTAGGTCAGATGGCCGTCTGTTTAATCTTTCAAGGCTGAAGGCAAAAACAAAAATCAGAAGGGTCACTATAAGAGACTTGTTGTTCGCTGATGATGCTGCAGTCGTCACTCAAAGCCAACAGGAGCTTCAGAGCTTGATGAATCGCTTCACTAAAGCATGCAAGGACTTTGGCCTCACAATAAGTCTAAAGAAAACGAATGTGCTGAGTCAGGATGTGGGTGCTGCACCAGTTATCACTATCGATAACTATGAATTGGCAGTGGTGCACCACTTCACATACCTAGGGTCTACCATCAATGACAGACTCTCACTGGATACAGAAATCGACAGCCGCATTGGCAAAGCTGCAGCTACCTTTGCCCGCCTCACATCGCGTGTTTGGGGAAACTCTAAACTCACAATGAAGACAAAAGCTGCGGTATATAATGCCTGCGTCATCAGCACGCTCCTATATGGCAGCGAGACCTGGACGACCTATGCTAAGCAAGAAAGAAGGATCAATACCTTCCATTTGCGGTGTCTACGCCGCATCCTCGGCATCTCGTGGAAAGACAAAGTGACAAATGTCGAGGTGTTGTCACGTGCTGGCCTTCAAAGTATGTATACGCTGCTTAGACAGCGCAGACTTCGCTGGCTTGGCCATGTTCGCCGCATGGAAGATGGTCGCATCCCAAAAGATATCTTCTACGGACAATTAGCAGATGGCAAGAGAACAGTTGTGCGACCAAAGCTGAGGTTCAAAGATGTGTGCAAGAGAGATATGAGGGCACTGGACATGGATCCAGCAACATGGGAGGATGAAGCTGCCGATCGCACTAAGTGGCGATGCTATTTATGGCACCACCTCAGATTGGGCGAAGAGAGGCTCACACAAGAAGCAGAGGTGAGGAGAAAACGTCGAAAGGAGCACCAGGAAAATAAGCAGCTGAGGGCTGCCCCCTCAGGGGCGCATTCCCATAGTCAGTTATGACTGAAGGGGCTATTATTATTATTATTATTATTACAATACTAAAACTTACCAAACTCAGACATTTGTGCTAACAAGTCGCACCAGACCTCAAATTCCGTTGTCTACAATCAGTTTCGTGTAATCACTCTTCTTCAGTGTTGATTCAAAGCCAATGTTCCTCATACATTGTTTGTCTTCCATACAATAATCATGGTGTGTTTAATATTTCTTGTGACCTGTTAATTACTTTATTCTAACATTCCCTACATGTTTTCATATGATGTTTGAACAATGTTTAACTCCAGAAGCCAATACCAATTTATTAAAACTGCACTTACAGTCGCAAATTTGTAAGGAAAACTGGGCAAACATTTTACATATTTTTTTCCACTCCGAATAACCTGCTATAGGTACATTCCTACTTAGGTCGTCGTGACACAACACATTTCCCAGCAGCAGTATCGAAAACGAGGATGGTACACAGATAGCCTGTTACCTACAGGATTAATAAATTAAGCAAATAAAATTATATGTCTTACCCTCAAGTAAAGAATCTTCACACACACAAGCTTGTTTTCTTAGAAAATTCAAATACTCTAGTTACATTGTTGGCGGTAAATTAGACTGAGCCCTCAGACAAATTTCAAATACTGTAGTTATTTATAGATTTAGAAATATGTTAGTCAGTTTTGAAGCGGGGAATTTGAGCGGGTTGTCACACAGATTCACTTCACTACATATCTCCCCCGTTAAAAAGCGTGAACTACTAGTGCAGCTTTCATATATGTGTTACAATCCCATCTAAATTGACTCCCCATATGCCTTAGGGTGATCGTGGATTCCTGCAGGTGGGTGCCTACTCAAGAAATCTGCCCCAACGTTCTGCGATCCAGGAATGTACTCAATGGTAAACGAGTAAGATTGTATGAGAAGAGACCACCTTAACAATCGTGCATTACCATGTTTTGCTTGAGCAAGAAAAACCAGGGGCTGATGATCGCTTTGGACCACGAAATGAATACCATACAAATAGATCTGGAATTTCTTTATTGCCCAAACTAAGGCCAAACATTCTTTTTCTACAGTTGAGTAATTTTGTTCCGCTCTGTTCAATTTGCTGCTGGCATAAGCAACATGATTCAATTCTCCGTCTGGTGATGAGGACCTTTGTAATACCGTGGCTCCCAATCCCACATTACTAGCGTCCGTTCTCACCACAAATTCCTGACTCAAATCAAGTAGTTTTAATATGGGCTTACTTGTGAGTTTTTTTTCAGCTCATTATATGCCAGCTCACATTCTGCTGACCATTCTATTTTATCTGGCTTCCCTTTACGAGTTAGGTCAGTCAGAGGAGCACACAGAGTTAAAATTCTGGATATAATTTTGGTAAAAACCACAAAGTGAGACAAAGGATCTCACGTCTTAGTCTGTGGTCTGGGTGCTCTCTGTAATTTGTCCAAGTTCTTAGGATCAGGAGTCATGCTACCCTGATGTACAGTATGTCCCAGGAATTCCAATTCCTTGCAGCCAATACAACTTTTGGTGGGTCTAGCCGTTAAATTTGCCTCTCTGAGTCTGTCAAATAACATGTTTAGAGAGTGTAAATGTTTCTCAAATGTTTCAGTGGCGATGAGGATGTCATCCATGAAATTGGTAATACATGGATATCTGGGGATCCAATTGTTTTCTCATCATTCTGGAAAACACACTCGGAGCATTCTTCAATCCAAAAGGGAACATGTTGAACTCATAGTGCCCTTCCGAGGTGCTAAAGACAAAATAAGGTCGAATCTCAGGCTTCACTGGAATCTGATAATATCCCTTACTGAGATCTACCTTTGAAAAATATTTTGCCTTATTCAATCTGGCAAACAGTTGATTAGTATCAGGTAATGGATCCACCTGACTTTCTGTTACAGTGTCGTAATTTTTTTATCTGAGAGAGTTCTGATGGATATTGGTCCTTTTAGAGTGTAGAATGATAGTGAAGGCTCTGTGAGAATAAGGATTTAGGAAAGTGAGGTAGTAGATTCACAAGGGCTGGGGAAGAGTAAGGACAGTCTCTTATTACGACATTATTTGCCTCTCAAAACTATTCCTACCACTCTTCTGAACTAACAATTGTTTGTCAGTTCCAGTCGCTCATGCGCACACACCGATTTGGTGATTCTGACGCACAACGTACCTGAATACACACTACGATAACAAAATATTGGAAATGTTTGGGTTTTGGGCCAGCCGACACCAACTGCTAATAAAGTTTTTAATACTTTTATTATCATAAAATCAAGTCACAAGTAAGTATCAATTTACAGTCAGAAATCATGGGTTACAAAATACAAAATGACAGGGGGAGGGTTTTTGAGGAGAAGTATCCAATGCACATTTTCCGGCTTGTATTTACTAACAGAAAAGAACCGGTCCCAAAGACGAAAGGGGGGGGGGGGGGGGATGATCAGAGATAGGCAATTTAACCCAATGGTAAATTTATTACTCTGAGTCAAGGGGGTTACAGTAATAAGGGGTAAAGGAAAAGCTAGGGGTCATCAAATGTTTTCCTTTAATCAACCAATTTTCCCGGGAGGGGGGAATGCTCACAGTTAAATAATCCCGCTAGGAGAAATCCCGTACAATTAATACAGTACACCTTAATACTAGGTTGAACTAATTATAAGGGTAAAAAGATTAAATCTCCTTTTTCATAAAAAACACGCTTGGCTGGCAAGCACACAGTCACACACACACACAGACTTACCAAATGGTGAATTCTGGCACTTCATAGGAAATACATCAAAAACAGCACTAAACCTTGGCTTAGGTAAAAGTATTTTCTTCCGTGTACAGCCCCAGATTAGCGGGTTGTTGAAGTTAACAAAGTGTCCTGAAATCGCTAGACGTTGAAGTTTAACGGTACTGTTTGTTTATTAGATAAAGTTCCTAAAGAATGGCACAGGCACTTAGCTAGGTGTGAGGAATGGTTTGGTGTCTAAGATTGGCACAGCTGGTGGAGATAACTTTCTTTTGCAGTAATGTCACAAACTACAAAAAACACTGAGGTAAGTTCTTCAGGGGGTGGTAAAATCCAAAGATTATGCTTGACAGACAGTGTCAGGGAAATCTATGTTCTTCTTCACAAATAGAGCAGTGAGTAAAATATTGCTACTGTTGACTGTTCTTCTTCCAGTTTGATAACTATAAAACGACTTTATGAATTGGGATTTTAAAATAGTCTTTGGGTTTGCTTTGTTTCTGTATACTTCAGATAGCTGAATCCCAACAGGATCGCCACAAAGATTAAATTTCAAATATGTTCATAAGTCACTAGAGTAATCGAACTGAGTCGGCAAGACTCTAGATATATATTATTGCTGCGTAATGGCTGCTTAAATGATGTTTCATTGCTGCTTAATTGCTGCTAAAGTGCTGCTTAATTGCTGGGATGCGAGGTTCAAAAAATCATTCTGGATGCAATAGAAACAACATGAAATACACTAAAATCATATTAAAATCTAACGCGCGATACATTTACAGTTTAACTATTTTCTGCACTCGCGTCTTCAATTAATAAAGCAAGAAAAAAACTCCCCGTGAGGTTAATAGTTGAAAGCACATCTATTTATACAGAACTAAACTGTATTAAAGTTATAATTCCCTTAAGCGGCTATTGTATTAGGAAATAAACTTATAGATGTAACATTTAGTTGGCACTAGAACTTTGAAGATGGGCTTATTTAATAAGGTTAAATTTACACCACAATCCCGTGAAATAAATATGAAATAACTAGACCACTGATCACTCGAAGCTAATGTATAAATTACCGTCTGCACAGAAAAAGTATTTCACTCCAATAGCCAACAATTTAACTATATGCTAGTGAATCTTAGAATTCTGTCAGAACGAATGATAACGTTGCCCTTTACAGATTCTGTATTTATCTATTAGAAAGGCAAGATAAATGGTACGTGTGAAAATTTCGCGCCTCTTCAGTTCCCAGGGAAAGTCGAAGTTATTTAGCCGCCATGCTAACCACGATGGCCCGACTGGCCTCCGATCTACGTTCGTCTCAGGCTGCTCGCATGAGGATGTGAAATTTCGGCGAGACTAGCCTCGTTCGCGGTGAGTTTCCTGATTCCTCAGATCGTATCCGCTACGCTGAGCGTTCCGTTTTTCGGGCAAGTCTGCCGGTGGCCACAGAGGTGCGAAGTCTGCAAGAAGCTTTCTTCTGACCGCTCGTGTCCGTCTTGCGAACGGTTCAGTGTTCGCACGGAGATGCTAAATTTCTGCTTCTCTGTTCTTTGGATCTTCTTTGACTGCTTTGATCATAGCCGCTACTCTTCGTTGATGAAAAGTTACAACAAGACTGATGTTCAGGGATTCTAATGTTATGAAAAGCTAAAGTCCCTTTAATCATCCATAAAATCAGGGAAATTCACTTGACAAACTAGACGTACTTCACATACAGCATTCAGTTTCCTGTAATCTATGCACAGCCTATGTTCCCCAGAGGGTTTCCTCAACAATACGACACTGGAGCTATAAGGAGGTTCACTGTGAGAAATAATTCCTTCTTGTAATAAATAGTCTATCTCTAGTTTTAATGCTTGCTCTTTAGCGAATGGAATAGTATAGGCTCTCATACAGATGGGTGTTGGGTCTAGCAATTTCATATCATACTCCAACAAGTTAGTGTGTCCCGGTTTGTCCGTTAACACGTCTGTATGCTTCTCCAGAACCTTCTGAATCTTCTCCCTCTGCCCTTTTGTCAGGTGATTGCTGATTTTTACCTGTGCAGAAGTTTCACATGGTTTCAGGGGGTATTCGTAAGAGGTGAGAGGTTCATTTTTCATTTCAGTGGCTATGGCCAAGGTCATTAAATGTGCACCTTCCAAAACTCTTTGATCATGGTATTTCTTGAGGAGGTTCACATTATAAACTTTTTCCTTTCCCTTCTTGTCTATCTCGTAATTAGTTCTAGATACCTTTTCTAGAACTGTGTATGGACCTTGCCATCCTATCTGAAGTTTGTTGCTGCTGCCGGGTAACAGAAGAAGCACCTTTTCTCCTACAGCAAGCTCCCTATCCTTCGCTTTTCTGTTATAATACTCAGCATGCTTCTTCCTGGCTTTTCTCAGATTATCATTTGCTAGTTTCCAGCCAGTTTTTAACCGAGTGGTTAGCTCGTTCACATACTGATATGATGAGGTTACAGTCTCTTCTGCTTTCTCATCTGTCCATGTCCCCAATAAGGCTTCCAATGGACCTTTAATGGGCCGGCTAAATAACAAGGTTGCCGGTGCCATTCCTGATCAATTATGGGGGACTTCCCGATAAGCAATTAGGGCCGCGGGTAAGTATTGATCCCATGTGTCAGGTTGTTCATGTGCCAGCTTTCTCAGGATAGAAATGTGTCCCGTTGAACCTTTCCACTGGCCCGTTCCCTTGGGCGTGATACGGACTACAGTGAAAGTGCCTGGCTTGAAAGATCCTGAAAACTTTCTCAGTTAGTTTCCCCTTGAACTGTGATCCATTATCAGTCAAGATCTGGTCGGGAAATCATAACCTTGTGAATATTGTAAGTAACGCCTCTGCCACATGTTTTGAGTCGAATGATGACATGGCTACTGCCTCTCCCTACATAGAACAAGTGTCCACCAGAGTAAGAATGTAACTGTTTCTCCTCTTGGTTCGTGTGAGAGGTCCAACAATATCCACTGCAACTATCTCAAAAGGGGTTCCCATGATTGGCATTTCACCAAGAGTTGCAGGGGCAGTCCAATGTTTTGGAGCTACCCTTTGACATTCGGGGCAAGATTTGACATATCTTTTTATATCTTCAGTTATTCCTGGCCAGAAGTAGTGACTGTCGTGAGAAATTCTAATCCACATATATAAATTATCAGGAAAATGTAAAGCCTAACACATAAATTCAATAAAAGGAAAGAAGAATGGTAAAGAACAGTGCTGTCACAATGACTCTACTCGAAATCCCCCTTGTTTTCTCCTTCGTCTGCAAATTGTAACGTTTCACGTTGATAGTAAAAGCCTACTGCTTCAATACCCGCTTTCTACGATAAAACATGTGCTGCATTTCTAAGAAAAACCTTGAGATACGCAAGTTGACCTAGATTTAAAATTCCATTCATGTCATTTTATACACTACGTTACCAAAATAAAAAACAAAAGACAGATGGACTAAAGATAGTAAGAAAGGGAGGGGCTGAAAGCCGGAACGCAGGCAATACTACCACAGTCTCGCGATACACAATTACTACCATCACGCGTGTAAGGCCACAAGCACTAGCCTTTTTCAAATCGACAGTGATAAAAAACACTACACACACGAGAGTTAGTTTTTAAAAACTCACAAAACGCTTATTATGAAACATGACATTATACTGGTTTACGTTTGAAAACATTACAGTACCCAGACACCACATCGTATTCGAAGTAAACAGAAGGTAGAAGAAAATGCATATTTTGAACGCAGCCACTTAGCTCCTTTAAATTTGTATATTTGGGTTCCTTAGGACTTGCTGACAAAGAATATGTTAAACGTTACGCAAATAGTCTAGGAATTACCAAATTATAGCCAAAAGAAATAGTGAGGGATGTCAGACAACACCCAAAATCAGAATCGCTCAGTGGCAGATTTTCACCCCACCATTGTACGGGAAATGGGTCTCCATGTTAAATCCGATTTGATTGGAGCGCAAGAAATGTAAGGCTAAACACGATTAGTCGGGCTATAAATACTATCTTTTGTTGTCAGGGGAAACGGGAGTAGGAGTACTTTTTTTCAAACGATTGGGTAAACATGGCACGAATATAGTCAATCAGAGGCGTCAGGTCACCACCACATGTTCAAATAAACTTACTACAGAACCAGTGCGTTGAGCACCAGTGCATATTTTTCTAAATAAAAGCCTGGGACATCGGCAGATCGAAATTGTGCTATATTCATTGCCAGTCAACGTAACTGTGTATTATTCCATGAATTGTGGTAAGCTTGATATATTCAATATCTTTTTAATGAAAATTGAATGTAAATTGATAATTTATGTCTGTATATATGTGTGGTTCAGTAGCGAACATGAGGTAAAGCCTATATAATGCTCCAACCTGAACAGAAGGTGTCGGAGGAAAGTAAAACTACATGGAATTGCCAAACAGTACACTGACACCTATCTTATCGACTAGAAAGAAATAATGCTGGAATTGCAGAGGCGTGGTAACCATTAGGGATGAATATACTGGTGTAGATTATTTCAGATGAAGCTGACAGTTGGCCTACCGCTCTGAACTCAGTGTTTGTCATGTAATGTGTTCAGTCTGTAAATAGATTATAAACTAGTTATGAATTAGGAGGTACAACCTTCTTGTTTCAGGGACCGTGGTCCTAACGTTATTGAGCAGCACCTGGTCTGAGCTTTGCTGAACCTAGAGGCTGACAGCATACTCCTGGGTCCAGATTGTGACCAGTGAGGTGTCTCCAGAACACAGGGAGAAATCGAGCAGAGGAGTCTTTTCCTGCCGACATCACGAAATATAAGCCTATGTGGCCAGCGGAGCTCAACATTATGTAACCCCATCTTAAACTGATATTGTATAAAAATAAGAGGGGAAATTAATTGTTTTAATGAAAGGAACTGAGAACATCTCCAATACTAGTTCCAACATAAACAAACACTTGAAGTCATGATGACAAATAACAACATAGCTTGAAAAAACAAAACCAGTATTACCTCATATTACTACTACACAACTGACACACATAGGATAATATTAATAAAATATGTCACTACAAGGTTCAGATTGATAAATCCTGTACATATAAATTGTAATTAAAATTGATTGTGATTCCTGGTTCATTTTGTAAG
This sequence comes from Oreohelix idahoensis, assembly GCA_024509875.1. Lineage (NCBI taxonomy): Eukaryota > Metazoa > Mollusca > Gastropoda > Stylommatophora > Oreohelicidae > Oreohelix > Oreohelix idahoensis. The sequence continues at coordinate 236,013 of JAMPIV010005423.1, read as the reverse complement.
TGAATCAGGACATAAATATTAATGAAAGTACTTAATACATATTGATATTTGAAAATTTACCAGTGACTCATTTAAGATAGTCTTATAGAATGTTACATGTGTGTGAGTGTCACAGTGTTGTCAAGTGTGGTGGAATAAATTAAATTGTTTATCTGTCTGTTGTTGTTGTGACTTACACTTCATCATATACATACCCTAGACATTTAACGTAGTCATCACAATATTCCAGAATAATTCTGACTGAGGCATAATGTGGTAGCAAGTAAGGTTATCTGTAAAACACTACACCTATTAGATACAGATACCTTCACAGCTGATCTCAGTCAGTACACTAAGTCCCCTATAAATATTTATAACATCCCACTTTACCACATATATTGGGGTCTCGCTCTCGGGATTTTGAATCTTTCCCTATTAAAAATATTGGGGGTAATTCACTTCAGGGAATAAATAGAAATTAAAAAAGTATCCTTGGGTGAAAATAAATAAGGTTGAGCTCTCAGTGCCTGTAGTGTCCTTAGATAATTATTGAAAGATTGAATTGTTTACATTTACATGTTAGACAATGGCCGACTTGGCAAAATTTCGATCTGCTGCTGTACAGACTGCGAAAGAGTTAGGAATGGACGGGCAAATTATGATTGCTTATGTCACTGCTGAATGTGACAAATATATTGAACGGGAAGAAAGAAGATTAGAAAAAGAGGCCGAAAGAAAGTTAGAGGCTGCGACTAAGAGGCTGCAATTTGAGGCTGGGGCTGAGGCTAAGAGGTTGCAGATTGAGTCTGAGGCTAAGAGGTTGCAGATTGAGGCTGACAAAGAGGCTAAGAAATTGGAGACAGAAAGAGAAGACAAAAGATTGGCTGCAGAAAGGGAAGACAAGCGATTAGCTGCAGAAAGGGAAGCAGAAGATAAAAGATTACAAAGGGAACATGAGTTACGACTAAGGGAGTTTGAGTTTCAAGGCCATGCTCCTGAAAATGGTGCCAGTCCCTTTGCCTCTGATGCCACTGCTAGCCAGGGAGCCTCAACCTCAGCTATGAATTTTCATTTAGATCATTTTGTTGAGAAAGACGATGATATTGAGAGCTATCTAAATAGATATGAACTATTAGCTACCACATATGGGTTAGAGAGAGAAAGGTGGAGCTTAAAGTTATCTCAAGGGCTTCGTGGGGCAGCTTATGAAGTTTTTGCCAAAATGAGCAGAGGTGATCAGGAAAATTATGACATGCTAAAGCAGGCTCTTTTGTTAAGATATGAAAAGAACGCAGAATTTTATAGGAAAAAATTTAGGAATGCTAAACTACTGTCAGGTGAAACCTATCACCAGTTCTCTGCACGGTTAGAGACATACTTGGAGAAATGGACTTCTCTGGGGAAAACCCAAGATCTTAAGGAAATGGTCCTTATAGAACAATTAAGAGAGTCCATGGCTCCAGACCTGAGAAAGTTTCTTATGGAACAAGGTGCAGAGAGGCTGGGTGAGTTGCTAAATGTTGCTGAAAGGTATCAAGCAGCTCAGGCAGAGGTATCAGGTAATAAAAAGAAACAAGTAGAAAATTTTAGGGCACCACAGAACTTTAATAAATTTGATCCTAGAGATCAAAACAAAGGTAAGCACCAGTTTGATAGGCCACGGTATGACAATAAAAATAAAACCCCACAATTCGATGAAAGGAAATATGATGAAAGAAAATCTTTCAACCAAGGGAAAAGGTGGTGTAAAAATTGTAAGATGAACAATCATGACACTGACCATTGTAGAAGGAAACCTCCTCATTGTGCTGCTATGACATCTGGGAAAAAGGAAAAAAAGGTCAAACCTGCAGAACTACAGGAACCATACCACCCCCCAGTGTGTGAAGATGTCATCTGTAATGGTGTCACTATAAGGTGTTTATATGATACCGGTTTAGATTACGATTCCGTTGTGAGTTCTCACCTGGTGCAGGCCGATCAATACACCACAGAAACAGTGGAGATTCAAACTGCAACCAAGGATGTAGCTACCATGACACTTCCCGTCGCCCGGATAAAGGTGAAAACGCGATATGTGGAAGGAATCATAAAAGCAGCAGTGATAAATGAGCCAATCTACCCTCTGATATTGGGGTGTAGATATGTCTTCTTGGGGAATCCCAAGAGACCTGTGATATTGGCAACAGTGCAGACCAGATCACAGTCTAAAAAGGAGGAGGATAATCCAATAAATACTCATCCAGATGAGATGAGGAAGGCACAGGCGGAGGACAAAACACTCAAGCCGTGTTTCAAGAAGTTGCCCAAATCTCATACACCTCCAGGCAAGGGAGAATTTTATATGAAGAACAAACTGATTTATAGGAAGGCTGGATCTGAATCCAATGGTCACGGACAGCTGGTCCTTCCCACTTCATATAGGACTAAAGTGTTGGAACTAGGGCATGCGATTCCCTTCAGTGGTCATATGGGGATCAGCGCAACAGGACAGCGTATAGCTTGTCACTATTTCTGGCCAGGAATAACTGAAGATATCAAACGATATGTAAAATCCTGTCCAGAGTGCCAACGAGTAGCACCTAAACATTGGACTGCACCAGCAACTCTGGGAGAAATGCCCATAGTGGGAACACCCTTTGAGAGAGTTGCCGTGGATCTTGTGGGACCTCTCACCCGAACCAAGAGAAGGAACAGCTACATTCTGACTCTGGTGGACACTTGTTCTATGTGGGGAGAGGCGGTAGCCCTGTCATCGATTGATTCTAAACATGTGGCAGAGGCATTGCTCACAATTTTCACAAGGTTAGGCTTTCCCAATCAAATCTTGACTGATAATGGCTCTCAGTTCAAGGGGAAACTAACTGAAGAAGTTTTCAGGATCTTCCAGGCCAAACACTTCCATTGTAGTGTGTACCACCCCCAAGGGAACGGCCAAGTGGAAAGATTTAATGGCACGTTGATGTCGATCCTGAGAAAGTTGGCACACGAAAAACCAGATACATGGGACCAGTACCTGCACGCCGCCCTCTTTGCTTATCGGGAGGTACCCCATAGTTCAACCGGTATGGCCCCGGCAACATTATTGTTTGGAAGGCCAATAAAAGGTCCACTCGAAGCTCTGTTAAGAACGTGGACTGATGAAAAGGCAGAGGAAAATATTACATCCTCATACCAATATGTGAATGAGCTGACCACTCGTTTAAAAACTGGCTGGAAACTTGCCAATGAAAATTTGAAACAAGCCAGGAAGAAACATGCTGCCTATTATAACAGGAAAGCTAAAGACAGAGATTTGGCTGTGGGAGAAAAGGTACTGCTTCTTCTCCCCGGTAGTCAGAATAAGTTACAAATTGGATGGCAAGGTCCATATACAGTTCTAGAGAAGGTGTCTAGAACCAATTATAAGATAGATAAGAAGGGGAAAGAAAAAATCTATCATGTGAATCTCCTGAAGAAATATTTGGAAAGAGAACATCAGGAAGAGACACACTTGTTGACCTTGTCCATTGCAATGGAGATGAAAAAGGAACCACTTTCATCATTTGAATATCCATTACACCCCTGTGAGACAGCGGCACAGGTAAAAATCAGTACACATTTAACGAAAACTCAGAAAGAGAGAGTGCAACAGGTTCTAGATAATCATGCAGAGGTGTTAACAGACCGACCAGGGCATACAAACTTATTGGAATATGATATGAAACTGATAGACCCCACACCTGTCTGTATGAAACCCTATTCGATTCCTTTTGCTAAGGAGAAAGCTTTGAAGGAAGAGATAGACTATTTGTTGAAGGAAGGAATTATTTCACACAGTGAATCTTCGTATAGTTCCGGTGTTGTACTCTTAAGGAAACCCTCTGGAGAACATAGACTCTGTATAGATTACAGGAGACTGAATGCTATTACAGAAGGACAGGTGGATCCATTGCCGGATACAAATCAGTTGTTTGCCAGGCTAAATAAAGCTAAATATTTCTCAAAAGTGGATCTGAGTAAAGGATACTATCAGATTCCAGTAAAGCCTGAGGTTAGACCATACCTAGCTTTTAGTACCTCAGAAGGACACTATGAGTTTAATAGATTGCCATTTGGATTGAAGAATGCGCCTAGTGTCTTCTCTAGAATGATGAGAAAATTATTGGACCCTCTGAATAATCCATGTATCACAAATTTCATGGATGATATCCTTATAGCAACAGAAACATTTGAGGAACACATTGACTCTCTGAACATGCTGTTTAATCGACTTAGGGAAGCGAATTTAACAGCCCGACCAACCAAATGTTGTGTTGGATGTAAAGAATTGGAATTCTTGGGACACACAGTTTATCAGGGAAACATGACCCCTGACCCAAAGAATTTAGAGAAACTAAAGAAAGCCCCGAGACCACAAACCAAGAAAGACGTGAGATCCTTTGTCTCATTATGTGGTTTCTACCAGAAGTATATCAAAAACTTTAATTCCATATGTGCACCGTTAACTGATTTTACACGTAAAGGACATCCAGATCGCATTACATGGACACCACAATGTGAAATGGCTTACCAGGAATTGAAGGAAAAGCTCACAAGCAAACCTATTTTGAAATTACCTGACTTAAGTCAAGAATTCATTGTAAGGACGGATGCCAGTAATATTGGGTTAGGTGCAACTCTACTACAGAAATCAGATGCATTGGATGGGGAATTAAGCCCAGTGGCATACGCTAGCAGAAAGTTGAATAAAGCTGAAATCAACTACTCAACTAGCGAAAAAGAATGTCTTGCAGTAATATGGGCGATAAAGAAATTCAATATTTATCTGTATGGGAAGGCATTTAAGTTGCAAACTGATCACAAACCTTTGTCGTTTCTAGCACAGGCTAGACATGAGAATTCTAGATTACTCCGTTGGTCATTATTGATGCAGCCATTTGAGTTTAGCATAGAGTATATAAGTGGAAAAACAAATCTGGGAGCGGATTTTTTAAGCCGCCATCCGTGTGATGAGAATCACCCAAAACCCCAGGAATAATAATAAATTTCTCTATGTGTATATAGAATTATAGACTGACATATAACGTCTGTTTTAAGTGGGGAGGATTTGTCGTGAGAAATTCTAATCCACATATATAAATTATCAGGAAAATGTAAAGCTGTTACGTGCAGTCTTTGATATCTTGCAATATTATACATTAGTATACTTGTTATGTTCGAAAATATTTTGTAATCAAAATAGGTAAATTTTTTGTGCTTAAGGGAAAGTCATTATTGAGTTACTTCCCTTGAAATTTGTGTCGGCTCTTTCGATCAAACTCCGCGGATAAATCCATGTTACTGCGATTTATTTATTGTTTGGGTAATAATAGATTGTTCTTGCTTCAGAATATCTATGGCCTGAATTTATGTGTATTGTTTGTCTGGGTAGGACGAGTCTGTCTTATATCTGTATGTCTTTACATATCTAAGTCGAACTATATGTTCTGTTGTCTCTAGAGAGGTCAAAGGCTATTCGGCGGATGTGTCGCTAGAGAGGGGTGTGATTTGGCTTCGTCCTGATAGGGACTGTGTTTTCTATGTCGGCCTGTCGCCGAGGAAAAGTGATCTCAGTATTTGTGGGGAAGGTGATAGTCGTCTAAACCTATCGTGTATGCTTTACCCCAGTGTTTATTGGTATTGCCAAGGAATGGCAGTTTCATATTTCCTATACCAAGGTAATCAAAGATACTCTTATGAACTCTCGATCGAAGCCACCATTTTCGATAGTTACGATTTGAAGGTCTAAGAGAATATATTTGACTCGATGAAAACGACTTCGATTCCTAGCAGCACTATATCCTGTAGATTGCAGTCAATTGTTCATGATCAAATCTACAGAGCAATGAAATGTTTTATGAATGACTAACTTTAGGACAGATTCATTATCTGTATCCAAACGTGAGTGACAGCTCACGAGTGAAGCCATCTTGGAACCAAAACATGTAGTGACTTTCAAGAAGAGAAAAGGGATGCCCGTATTATCGCTTGATTAGTCCAGAGATCACTGCTACACATGAGAACCCTTTATTAGCGGTTCAATATTATTATATGAAAAAATATGTGCTGAACATTATGTTGAAGAATCGTCGCTAGACGAGATTAGGTTTAGAAGCCATCTGAAATATTGTTTATAAGCTGACGTGCTCAGTCAGTGAAGTCAGATGATATATATATGTATGGGCGATACTGAGGGCTTGGCTACTGACAGTCCATTATAATATTATTCTACATGAGTGCCCATGTAACATTGCAAGACCATTTATCCACTGTACCATGATGTATTATGCCAACCTGTGATTTGTCACTATCTGTGCTGTCGAGTGTGTACGTCCAATTAAACTTTAGAAAAGGTACACAGTCGTTGGTGTCGATGACTTCCCGTCATACATGAGTGTGAGAAAAGAACATTTGTCAACACCACGAACCCTTATCATCATTCGCACATTATACACTCAATTCATGTCTACACACCACTGCGTAGGTCAAGTTGACATTCCATACACTACAGTGGAGCAAACAACACCATAGAGATCTTATCAACTGATGATGTCTGCTTCCATCCATTTGTATGTATCTTTTGGTGGATATCATTAACAACAAACAATTTATCAACTGGTTAATCAAACACCACTTTATCAACTGGTGGACCAGCTTTCTGGGTTTGACCTCGCAGAAGTTCAGAAGTCAACAGATTACCGATACCAGACCGTTTCCTGTGGCTGATACGACACACTTGCAGTATTGGTTTGCTCTTTGTCAACACTTCGTCACGTGACCTGTCAAGTGAATGCAGTATGTAGGTCAGCGTTGTTGACATTTTTACATTAGACATTACAGAGTTTCACAGAACAGTTGGATCAATTCTTGTCAATGTTAACAGGAAGACAGTATTTGTGAACTAAGAAGTCCTATTTTCATCGATGGATCTTCTTGTTTTCCATATATGAACTTTAATATTTAAGGCCAGAATGTTTAATTGAATAAAGTGGCAGTTTGTTTATTTTCATAAAAATAACTTTGCCATTACTGTAAAACTGAGCCTATTTTGCAACACATACTATCATACACATAATTTATATATATTTATGTTTACATGTTATTTGTTTGTATAGTATGTTAGTTTCTATGTCAGCGGGTTGTGTTTAAGGTTGGGCGGCGTCCTCACAACAGAATATCCCACGTCATAGAGGGTCCGTTGTGGGCGTTTTCTATAGGTGCAATTTTCTTGATTGAAAATTTGCTGCGACAACTGTTGCTTTTGTGTTAGCTGTGAAGTCTGTAATTATTGTTATTTTTGTAATATTTCTTTGTTCTTTAGTTTTGTTTTGATTTGTTTGTAATTTGTTGGTCTAACCTTTTCTATCTTTCAGTTCTATTCACAATTTATATTCATATATTGTGACGTCATTTGTGTTGTTATTCTTTGCAGATTCAGTGATTATTTTCATTGATTTCCCTATTTGATTTATTTTGATTTCTGCAAACGTTCTTGTATTGTCAGTCCTATTTGTACTTTATGTATTCTGTTGGTTGACATATGTTTTATATAGGTATATTTCATAAGACACAATTGCCTGTGCACTGCACTTGGATTATGGTATAAACCAGTACCTGATTATTATTACTATTATACAAGACCTTATTAAAGGCTTGTGACCCACAGATATTGGGATAGTATACTGATTAATCAAGTCATTAAGAACTTGTGGTATTATTATTATTTCAGGTGATTAGTATTATTGTTAGACATCATGTCTACATTAGAATACTTCATTACACAAGGGAAAGCCCTTGATAAGACTGGTCAACAATTAGAACAATGGGCAGTTGCTCAATATGACAAAGCATTAGCTGCAGAAGAGAAAAGATTAGCTGCAGAAGAGAAAAGATTAGCTGCAGAAGAAAGAAAAGCTATGGCGGAAGAGAAAAGATTAGAAAGAGAAGCTGAGGCTGCTGCTGAACAAAAGAAATTGCAGATGCAGGTGGAGGAAAGGAGATTTGAAGCTGAACAAAAAAAATTAGAAAGAGAAGCTGCTGCTGAACAAAAAAGATTAGACAGTGAAGCTGAACAAAAAAGATTAGACAGGGAAGCTGAACAAAAAAGATTAGACAGGGAAGCTGAACAAAAAAGATTAGACAGGGAGGCTGAACAAAAAAGATTAGATGCTGAAGAGAAAAAAGCAATAAGAGAACATGAATTTGAGTTGGAGAAATTGAGATTGACAAGTATGAGTAATGTTAATCAGGCATCTAGTGGTAATGGTAAACCTTCTACTTACAAGGTTAAGGTTCCACCGTTCAATCAGTCCAGTGACGATATTACATTCTGGCTGGATAGATTTGAACGTTCTTGTCGTACACATAATGTGGATAAATCACAATACGCTAATCAATTATCAGAAAACTTGAAAGGTGAATCTTTGACTAGATTATGCCTTGTAGGAGAAGCAGATAAGGATAATTATGATGTCATTAGGGCGGCTTTGATAAAAAAATATCAGCTAAGTGAGGAAGGCTATCGCCTTTTATTTAAGACGATGGTACCTGAGACGGGTGTAGAATTCTCAGAATTCACTGCAAAGGCACGTCTCACAGTTGATCGTTGGATTGAGCTTTCCAAAACAGAAAAAACGTATGAAGGACTTATGGATTTGTTGCTCAGAGATAAGATTATGTCATGTGTGAACAAACCTTTCCTTGAATTTATACATGAGCGTAAACCCAAATCTCTAAAAGAAATGGAAGAATATTGTTCCCAATATGTCACTGCACACCCCGACGTGACTTTTGGCAACACTAAGATTAAGGAGAGTATGCCAGTTGCTTCAGCAACACCATACAATCCCAATTATTCACACAGATTTCAGGGACCTCAAAACAGATTTGATAAAAAAGGTAACCATAATAGTTATCAAAACCAAGGTAACCAATCATTTCAGGGTTCTTCTTCAAAGAACTGGAGACGAGCTGATAGCTCTCGACACAGGGGTGGTCATAATTATAGGAATTTCCGTAGAGGAAGTAATTATAGAAACTATCAGGGTTATCCGTCTTGGAGTCAACAAGATCATAATTACAGAGATACTCATTATAATGAATATGATAATGGTAACCAAGGGAACTATGACTCAAACCCAAATAGGGGTTACAATAGAGGTAACAATAACTACAGAGGTGATAATAACCGAGGTAGATCTCAAAACAAAAGACATAAACCACATTTTCAGGCAAACTCTGCACAACAAGAGTCCCATGAAGCCTATAAACAGAGTAAAGATAATAATGATGCTAGTAATATGGCATGTGCCGCTTTTGATTTTGGGAGAGCATCTCAGTGCCCCCAATGCAAAACGTTATTTGAGCCAACCACAGTGTCTACTTTAAGCTGTGGCCATCCTCTTCCTGCTCTTCCGGCATCAGTCGCGCATGATGGAAGAGGTTCTCTTGTCTTACATAAGGGTTTAGTGAATAACAATCCAGTCTCTGTGCTATTTGATTCTGGATGCACCACAATTGGTGTTAGGCAGTCACTCGTAGATCCTTCCCGTGCCACTGGACAAGTAGTCAAATGTGTAACATTTGGCGGCACATTAGAGAAATACTCTACTGCTATCATTAGGATTGCTACTCCTTTCTTTACAGGAGATGTACACGCATGTCTTCTTCCGAATCCGATCGCTGACCTCATCATCGGTCGCATTCATGGAGTCAAAGAATGCACTCCGCAACAAATTTCCACGTGGGAAAGGCAAAACATGCAGATTGCTAACGCTGTAGTCACTAGAGCTCAGGCTCTTAATATGCCTCAAACTTCATCTACTGAAGATAATGAAGTGCATAACCAAGATAATCCCTTGGTAATTTCTCGTGACTCGTTTATAAAACAGCAAGAAGATGATCCCACTCTGAAGAAATTCTTCATTCTTGCAACTAAAGGTGATCCGAATAAAGACACAAGTCGTAAATCGTGGATTACAAAGAAGAATGGCGTACTTGTACGTATGGTTCAAGACTCCATTACGTCAAGTCATTCTCAAATCCTGGTTCCCAAGAATTTGAGAGTTAAAATTTTGCAGCACGCTCACGACTCTCAGTGTGCTGGACACATGGGTTTTTCCCGTACTAAGTCAAGAGTCCTTGCGGCTTTCTTTTGGCCATTGGTAAACAAGGACATACGGATTTATTGTCGATCTTGTAAAGTATGTCAGGAAGTTAAATCCAAAGGTCCACGGCATGCTGCACCCATTCAGGCGGCGGACATTCCTATTCGGCCGTTTCAAAAAATGGCCATAGACATTATTGGTCCATTTAAGATCAAGTCTGCCAGAGGACATCAGTTTATCTTGACGTGTGTTGATATGTGCACACGTTGGCCAGAGGCTATTCCTCTGAAGAGCATTACTACTGCTGATATTGCAGATGCTCTTTGGCTTATATTTTCTCGTCTGGGGTTCCCCGGAGAGATATTGTCAGACCATGGCACCCAACTAATATCAGATACCATGTCTCAAGTAATGTCTACTCTGCAGATAGATAGATCTTTAAGTAGTATCTACCATCCAATGTCTAATGGTATGGTCGAACGCCTTAATAGAACACTTAAAAACTTACTGGGGAAGATAACTGAGGATCATCCTCAAGACTGGGACAGAGTTTTACCTGCGGCCCTCTTCGCTTACAGAGAGGTACCCAATGAACATACGGGATTTTCTCCCTTTGAACTCGTCTTTGGCGCGCGTCCGCGTGGCCCTATGTCGTTGCTTCACGATCTCATAACATCTGACAATATTGACGATGACACAAAGTCATCCTACGAATATGTCATCGCGTTGAGACAAAAAATTATCGAAGCATGCAAATTAGCAACTTCTTCTTCTGAATTTGCGAAACAGAAGGCAAGGCAATTTGCCAATAAGAAGAGATGCTTACGACAACTTTGTCCTGGTGACAAAGCATTTGTATTACTACCTTGTAGGGAAAACAGATTACTTATTTCTTGGAAAGGTCCGTACGATATAATATCGAAAATTTCCGATGTCGACTATATTGTCGATATTGATGGGAAGCATAAAACCTTCCACATCAATATGCTTACTGAATTCCATGAACGTCCGGATTATTTGCAACCCATTTTCCAAGCAACGGACAATTCTCCAGTACAACATGGTCATTACTCATCACTGTCCGTGATACAGGATGAGGAAACAAGTTTTTCAGATGTAAATCTTCCTCTTCCAATGATCCCACTTCATTCCAGTGAATCATGGAAGAACGTTACTGTCTCTCCTGATTTGTCTCTAGGAGAACAGCGACAAGTTTCAACTATGTTGCAAACATTTCAGGATGTACTCACTGACATCCCTGGACAAAAGAATGTCATTGAACATGACATTGTTCTAACTGACCATACTCCTATTAGGGTTAGACCTTATCCTATACCTATACATTTTCAAGCACAGGTCGAGAAAGAGTTGGATGAGATGATAGATTTGAAAATAATCGAACCATCCACCTCTGCATATTCTTCGCCGATGGTTATTGTGCGTAAAAAAGACAATAACATACGTCTTTGCGTTGACTATCGAAAATTGAATCAAGTAACGAAGTTCGATGCCGAACCTATGCCTTTACTGGAAGAGCTACTTACTCGACTCTCCAAATCTCATTTTTTCACTAAACTTGATTTGTCTAAAGGATATTGGCAAGTTCCTTTATCTGAACGCGCCAAACCTCTCACGGCTTTTTCAACACCTAGAGGTTTGTTCCAATGGAATTTTATGCCTTTCGGTCTTATGAACGCACCAGCTACATTCGTACGCATGATGCGCCGAATCCTATCTTATCGGTCAGATGTCATTGCATATCTAGACGACATCTGTCTTTTCAGCGATACTTGGGAAGATCACTATTCAGGGTTAGATGAATTGCTGTCTACTTTGCGTGAGCACAACCTGACAGCGAAACCCTCTAAAGCCTATATTGGTTTTAGCGAAATTTCTTTCCTAGGCCACCGAGTTGGTCATGGTTTCCTAAAGACAGAGGACCATAATACTAGTAAGATACTTAACATCTCAATCCCTAAGACTAAAAAACAGGTGAGAAGTCTGTTAGGTCTTATTCAATTTTATGGCAGATTCATTCAGAATCTATCCTCTATCATGGCACCTCTCTCAACACTTCTAAAGAAAGGTTCGCCTAATGTGGTCCACTGGTCTCAGGAATGCCAATGCTCTCTGGATAAGATTAAAACATTGTTTTCAACACCACCTATTTTAGTGCTACCCACTAAAGATAAGACATTCGTTCTTCGTAGTGACGCTTCATCCACTGGGATTGGAGCGGCACTAATGCAAGAGTACTCTGGAACTCTGCATCCTGTAATGTATATTTCCAGAAAACTTAATGCGGCAGAAAGGAATTATTCGGTTTTAGACCGTGAGCTATTAGCTATGGTTTGGTCGATCCTCAAACTACAGAGATTCCTTCTAGGCGCACATTTCATAGTAGAAACCGACCAAAAAGCTCTTACTGCTATACAGAGTAAGAATTTGAAGAGCTCGAGGTCTACTCGATATGCAATTGCTCTTCAACCTTTTCATTTCTCTGTGCGAGCTATTCGTGGATCAGATAATGTGATGGCAGACATTCTGTCAAGATGCCCACATGATTCCACATAACAATTAGGGCTTAGACTTCTTGATATGTCTAGTTCTATAGTAGTTCCTTTTCTATATCATGATAGATACACATTTGTAATTTAATAATATAATGATTGTATCACTACATAGCGGTTCATTGATGTTTATTCACCGCTGTGCTTTGATGATTTTTTCTTCATAAATCATAAATTTAAGATATCTAATACGAAATGATGATATGAATTTTTTAGGCATTGTGTAATTGCCAGAATTGTATTATACTTTGATGACACCTTCCTGGAAAAATATACTTGTAGAGAAATAATTTCTCTCAGTTTATGAGACACATTCTCACCAGTCGCTCCATAAGTCGACTTAGCCTCATATTAGGCGTTATAGGTATTCCTGATATTTTCATCTGCGCATTATTCATGCGTTGTGAGCCTATTGTACGTTGCTCCTAGATGTATTTCAAAAAAAAAAATGTTCCATTTTTTTTTCCCGGGAGGTGTGGTAAGACTGTTACGTGCAGTCTTTGATATCTTGCAATATTATACATTAGTATACTTGTTATGTTCGAAAATATTTTGTAATCAAAATAGGTAAATTTTTTGTGCTTAAGGGAAAGTCATTATTGAGTTACTTCCCTTGAAAGTTGTGTCGGCTCTTTCGATCAAACTCCGCGGATAAATCCATTTTACTGCGATTTATTCGTTGTTTGGGTAATAATAGATTGTTCTTGCTTCAGAATATCTATGGCCTGAATTTATGTGTATTGTTTGTCGGAGTAGGACGAGTCTGTCTTATATCTGTATATCTTTACATATCTAAGTCGAACTATATGTTCTGTTGTCTCTAGAGAGGTCAAAGGCTATTCGGCGGATGTGTCGCTAGAGAGGGGTGTGATTTGGCTTCGTCCTGATAGGGACTGTGTTTTCTATGTCGGCCTGTCGCCGGGGAAAAGTGATCTCAGTATTTGTGGGGAAGGTGATAGTCGTCTAAACCTATCGTGTATGCTTTACCCCAGTGTTTATTCGTATTGCCAAGGAATGGCAGTTTCATATTTCCTATACCAAGGTAATCAAAGATACTCTTATGAACTCTCGATCGAAGCCACCATTTTCGATAGTTACGATTTGAATGTCTAAAAGAATATATTTGACTCGATGAAAACGACTTCGATTCCTAGCAGCACTATATCCTGTAGATTGCAGTCAATTGTTCATGATCAAATCTACAGAGCAATGAAATGTTTTATGAATGACTAACTTTAGGACAGATTCATTATCTGTATCCAAACGTGAGTGACAGCTCACGAGTGAAGCCATCTTGGAACCAAAACATGTAGTGACTTTCAAGAAGAGAAAAGGGATGCCCGTATTATCGCTTGATTAGTCCAGAGATCACTGCTACACATGAGAACCCTTTATTAGCGGTTCAATATTATTATATGAAAAAATATGTGCTGAACATTATGTTGAAGAATCGTCGCTAGACGAGATTAGGTCTAGAAGCCATCTGAAATATTGTTTATAAGCTGACGTGCTCAGTCAGTGAAGTCAGACGATATATATATGTATGGGCGATACTGAGGGCTTGGCTACTGACAGTCCTGTATACTATTATTCTACATGAGTGCCCATGTAACATTGCAAGACCATTTATTCACTGTACCATGATGTATTATGCCAACCTGTGATTTGTCACTATCTGTGCTGTCGAGTGTGTACGTCCAATTAAACTTTAGAAAAAGGTACACAGTCGTTGGTGTCGATGACTTCCAGCCATACATGAGTGTGAGAAAAGAACATTTGTCAACACCACGAACCCTTGTCACCATTCGCACATCATACACTCAATTCATGTCTACACACCACTGCGTAGGTCAAGTTGACATTCCATACACTACAGTGGAGCAAACAACACCATAGAGATCTTATCAACTGATGATGTCTGCTTCCATCCATTTATATGTATCTGTTTGGTGGATATGAGTTTAACAACAAAACAGAGTTTATCAACTGGTGTAATCAGAACACCAGAAGACTTTATCAAAAGCCTAACACATAAATTCAATAAAAGGAAAGAAGAATGGTAAAGAACAGTGCTGTCACAATGACTCTACTCGAAATCCCCCTTGTTTTCTCCTTCGTCTGCAAATTGTAACGTGTCACGTTGATAGTAAAAGCCTACTGCTTCAATACCCGCTTTCTACGATAAAACATGTGCTGCATTTCTAAGAAAAACCTTGAGATACGCAAGTTGACCTAGATTTAAAATTCCATTCATGTCATTTTATACACTACGTTACAAAAAAAAACGAAAGACAGATGGACTAAAGATAGTAAGAAAGGGAGGGACTGAAAGCCGGAACGCAGGCAATACTACCACAGTCTCGCGATACACAATTACTACCATCACGCGTGTAAGGCCACAAGATCTAGCCTTTTTCAAATCGACAGTGATAAAAAACACTACACACACGAGAGTTAGTTTTTAAAAACTCACAAAACGCTTATTAGGAAACATGACATTATACTGGTTTACGTTTGAAAACATTACAGTACCCAGACACCACATCGTATTCGAAGTAAACAGGAGGTAGAAGAAAATGCATATTTTGAACGCAGCCACTTAGCTCCTTTAAATTTGTATATTTGGGTTCCTTAGGACTTGCTGACAAAGAATATATTAAACGTTACGCAAATAGTCTAGGAATTACCAAATTATAGCCAAAAGAAATAGTGAGGGATGTCAGACAACACCCAAAATCAGAATCGCTCAGTGGCAGATTTTCACCCCACCATTGTACGGGAAATGGGTCTCCATGTTAAATCCGATTTGATTGGAGCGCAAGAAATGTAAGGCTAAACACGATTAGTCGGGCTATAAATACTATCTTTTGTTGTCAGGGGAAACGGGAGTAGGAGTACTTTTTTTCAAACGATTGGGTAAACATGGCACGATTGGTTAGACCCGCGAATATAGTCAATCAGAGGCGTCAGGTCACCACCACATGTTCAAATAAACTTACTACAGAACCAGTGCGTTGAGCACCAGTGCATATTTTTCTAAATAAAAGCCTGGGACATCGGCAGATCGAAATTGTGCTATATTCATTGCCAGTCAACGTAACTGTGTATTATTCCATGAATTGTGGTAAGCTTGATATATTCAATATCTTTTTAATGAAAATTGAATGTAAATTGATAATTTATGTCTGTATATATGTGTGGTTCAGTAGCGAACATGAGGTAAAGCCTATATAATGCTCCAACCTGAACAGAAGGTGTCGGAGGAAAGTAAAACTACATGGAATTGCCAAACAGTACACTGACACCTATCTTATCGACTAGAAAGAAATAATGCTGGAATTGCAGAGGCGTGGTAACCATTAGGGAGGAATATACTGGTGTAGATTATTTCAGATGAAGCTGACAGTTGGCCTACCGCTCTGAACTCAGTGTTTGTCATGTAATGTGTTCAGTCTGTAAATAGATTATAAACTAGTTATGAAGTAGGAGGTACAACCTTCTTGTTTCAGGGACCGTGGTCCTAACGTTATTGAGCAGCACCTGGTCTGAGCTTTGCTGAACCTAGAGGCTGACAGCATACTCCTGGGTCCAGATTGTGACCAGTGAGGTGTCTCCAGAACACAGGGAGAAATCGAGCAGAGGAGTCTTTTCCTGCCGACATCACGAAATATAAGCCTATGTGGCCAGCGGAGATCAACATTATGTAACCCCATCTTAAACTGACATTGTATAAAAATAAGAGGGGAAATTAATTGTTTTAATGAAAGGAACTGAGAACATCTCCAATACTAGTTCCAACATAAACAAACACTTGAAGTCATGATGACAAATAACAACATAGCTTGAAAAAACAAAACCAGTATTACCTCATATTACTACTACACAACTGACACACATAGGATAATATTAATAAAATATGTCACTGCAAGGTTCAGATTGATAAATCCTGTACATATAAATTGTAATTAAAATTGATTGTGATTCCTGGTTCATTTTGTAAGTGAATCAGGACATAAATATTAATGAAAGTACTTAATACATATTGATATTTGAAAATTTACCAGTGACTCATTTAAGATAGTCTTATAGAATGTTACATGTGTGTGAGTGTCACAGTGTTGTCAAGTGTGGTGGAATAAATTAAATTGTTTATCTGTCTGTTGTTGTTGTGACTTACACTTCATCATATACATACCCTAGACATTTAACGTAGTCATCACAATATTCCAGAATAATTCTGACTGAGGCATAATGTGGTAGCAAGTAAGGTTATCTGTAAAACACTACACCTATTAGATACAGATACCTTCACAGCTGATCTCAGTCAGTACACTAAGTCCCCTATAAATATTTATAACATCCCACTTTACCACAGTGACAAGCTATACGCTGTCCTGTGGCGCTAATCCCCATATGACCACTGAAGGGGATAGCATGTCCTAACTCCATCACCTTTTCCCTATATGAAGATGGAAGAACTAATTGTCCATGACCATTGGATCCTGTTCCAGCCTTCCTATACATCAACTTATTCTTCATATAAAATTCTCCTTTGTTTGGATGGGTATGGCTTTTTGGTAGTTTTCTGAAGAACAGCTTTAATGACTTATCCTCAGCCTGTGCTTTCCTCATCTCCTCTGGATGAGTATTTATTGGGTTATCTTCCTACTTCCTTGACTGTAACCTGGTCTGTACTGCTGCCATAATTACTGGTTATTTGGGACTTTTCGAAAACACATATCTACACCCCACTATCAGATGGTAGATTGGCTCATTTATCACTGCTGCTCTAATCACTCCTTCCACATAGCGAGTTTTTACATTTATCCTCGCAATGGGAAGTGTCATGGTTGCTACGTCCTTAGTTGCCCCTTGTATCTCCACTGTTTCTGTGGTACATTGATCTGGGTGCACTAGGTTAGAACTCACGACTGAGTCAAAATCCAATCCAGTATCATAAAGGCACTTGATAGTGGCCCCATTACATACTACTTCTTCACATACAGGGGGATGATGAGGTTCTTTCTGTCCTGTAGACAGTTTCTTCTTTCCCATGTTTCCTGTTTTAATGCATGCAGCGAAATATGGAGGGTTTCTCTTCCTACAGTCTTTTGTGTAATGATTATTTAACTTGCAAATTTTACACCATTTTCCTTCTGGTCTGTATGGTTTCTTTTTATTTACTTGAGGGTTTCTGTCTCTATGATCAAATCTTGGCCTATCATAACTTTATTTAAATCTATTTGGTTGATCCCTGTTGTCAAACGTATTCTTGTTTTATGGGTTTTTTTACTTTCTGCTTGTTTATTTTTAACTCCAGTTACTTCTGACTGGGCTCCCTGATATCTCTCAGTCACATTTAAAATCTCCCCAGCCTCTATACACCTTGTTCCATGAGAAATTTTCTCAAGTCTGGAGCCATGGACTCTCTTAACTGCTCCATCATGACCATTTCTTTCAGGTCTTGGGTTTCCCAAGAGCAGTCCATTTCTCCAAGTAGGTTTCCAGTCTCGCAGAGAACTGGTGGTAAGTCTCTCCAACCAGCAGCTTAGTAATTCTAAATTTCTTTCTATAAAATTCAGCATTCTTTTCATACCTAACTAACAATGCTTGTTTTAGGAGGTCATAGTTTTCTTGATCTTCTCTGCTTAATTTAGAGAAAACTTCATAGGAAGTTCCCCTCAGCCCTTGTGATAGTTTTAAACTCCGCTTTTCTTTCTCTAGACCATAGTTAGTAGCTAGTCTTTCATACCTATTTAGAAATGACTCAATGTCATCTTCTTTTTCTACAAAGGGATCTAAATGAAAGTTCATGGCTGAATTTGAGGCACCCTGACTTACACTAGAGTCAGAGGTAGTTGGGCTGCTTCCATTATCTATAACATGTCCTTTAAGTTCCATTTCTTTTAGTCTTAACTCATGTTCTCGTTGCAAACGCCTTTCCTCCTTTTCAGCCTCCCTTTCCGCAACCTGTCTTCTTTCCTCTGCTTCCATCTGCCTAACCTATTTTTCAGCCTCCAACTGTAACCTTTTAACTTCAGCCTCCCTATCAGCCTCTAATATCCTAGCCTCCCTATCTGTTTCTAATTGTAATCCTCTCTCTGTTTCTACCCTCCTATCTTTCATATCTATAAATTTATCACATTCAGTAGTAACATACTGAATCAGAATGTCCCCACTCATGCCAAAGGTCTTTTGCCGTCTGCACTGTAGCAGATCTAAATTTCGCTAAGTCTGCCATTCTTTCTCACTCGTGCACAACTTAGTAACTTATATTATAACTTAGCAAATATTAACTTAATTAACTATAAGAAATGTCAGCTCATCCAATTCACCACCAGTTGTTTAATTTTATTTTATATTTATTTATCTATTATTCCCTACAGTTAAAGCACCAGGGTATGATGGAAAAATAATCCCGGACAGGACCACAATATGTGATAAGAGGTTTTGATGTTACAAATTATAGGCTATACTGAACAAATAGATGTATCAGAGGATACCAGGATAGAGCCAGATAACAGACTAGTCTTATAAGAAATACCCCCTTCTCTGAAAAGAGCAAGGGTGTATAGACAATCAAGGTGAAGTCAAGCTATGTAAGTTCCCAGAGTAAGGAATGATGGTGATGAAATTCTCTGGGTCCCTATCGGCTACCTCTTTAGATCTCACCAAGAGTAGGATATCTGTGTGGTGTTATTTGGCAAAGTGTCTAGGGTAATGTATTATAACAATTTAAAATTTCAAACAGAACTTTAACTTTAATGCTAAGTAATTAAGCAACACTTTCTGAAAATATATTTACAATTTAATGGTACTGAACCTCAATCTTTTGGGTCAGTACTTTTCTTTTCAAAATCAAGAAACTTTATATATACAAGAGAAAATAAATAACTTGGAAATTCTGTTTCATTATTATAACTTGGTCACAATTAAATTGACACACACACAGTTCCAGTTAAATTTAGTTCTACTGTTGTTGGTTCTACACTACAGGGTCTGCTATTTTCATCATGCTAAATGGTAAGTGCTTTCGGTGGAAGAGCTTTGGATGAATCGTCATTTGCCGTACTAACGGACTTAGCTTTATTATTGTTCTGCTGCTGTTCTGATGACAATATTCAGGAGCACCAACATGTGACTCCTGGCTGAAGAAAAGTTGTCTAGCTCCACTTGTATTCAGAGCGCTCGACTCCCACACGTTCTTCTTCTTAGTGTACTGTAGCAACGTGGTACTTCGTAATACAACCTGGAATAAGAAGGACAATCCATCCTATGTAGAGCCTGTCTCTATCAATTTCACACCTAATTAATACTAAAACTTACCAAACTCAGACATTTGTGCTAACAAGTCGCACCAGACCTCAAATTCCGTTGTCTACAATCAGTTTCGTGTAATCACTCTTCTTCAGTTTTGATTCTATGCCAATGTTCCTCATACATTGTTTGTCTTCCATACAATAATCATGGTGTGTACAATATCTCTTGTGACCTGTTAATTACTTTATTCTTACATTCCCTACATGTTTTCATATGATGTTTGAACAATGTGTCACTCCAGAAGCCAATACCAATTTATTAATACTGCACTTACAGTCGCAAATTTGTAAGGCCACTGGGCAAACATTTCACACATTTTTTTTTTTCACTCCGAATAATCTGCTATAGGCACATTCCTACTTAGGTCGTCGTGACACAACACATTTCCCAGCCGCAGTATCGAAAACGAGGATGGTACACAGATAGCCTATTACCTACAGGATTAATAAATTAAGCAAATAAAATTATCTGTCTTACCCTCAAGTAAAGAATCTTCACACACACAAGCGAACAGGCATTAATGGACTCTAGCACTCCGCTCTCAGCACAGACGGCAAAGGCTTGTCCCTCTGTCTCTTTCAATAATGTCAGCTTGGTGTGAAAGCTTTGTTTGTCAATGGCGGACTTTACAAGAAGGGGTTACTTTTTATTAAACTACAACCAACCAATCAGAAGGCGAGTCCAAAAAGTTAACTATTTTTTGAGACTATCAACTTGGGCGGTTTTAAGTGTGTCTGTATGAACTGATTAAATTTTATTATTATATATCTTAGTTATTTATGAACCGATTTTAATTATCAAAAGTGATAATTAAACGGCCAATTCATCCCTATCGTTACATATACTTTTCCTTTCATATCTTTTTGGCATTTTCATCTGGGTAATTTTTGTGTAATTAAATTGGGTCTTAACCTGATGTAAAAATATTACTAAATTAAGTTTTTCTAAGTTAAGATAATTTTTGTATGAGGGAATCTCTATGTGCATATGTTAAGCAATATCAGAGCTATAATTTGAGATATCCCTGGCATTTTAAATATCTTTAGGTATCAAGAAATAAATTATCTAAATTCGGTCAAAAACTCAAAAAAGGCATTATTGCCACTTCAACCAAATTTTCTTGTCCCTACACAAAAAGAGGTAACGATTTGATTGGTTGTTAATTTTGTACTCTGCTCTTCGATAAATATTGGGGTGGGTGTATGTGTGTGTGTGGCGGGGGCGGGGGGGGGTTACTTTTAACTAGTTTTCTTAGAAAATTCAAATACTCTAGTTAAATTGTTGGTGGTAAATTTGATTGGGCCCTCAGACAAATTTCAAATACTGTAGTTATTTATAGATCTAGAAATATGTTAGTTAGTTCTGAAGCGGGGAATTTGAGCGGGTTGTCACACAGATTCACTTCACTACACATACAAATACAACTTGACAAATACAAAAGACTAAAAATTCACCAAGAGAAAAGTCTGAAATTATGTACATCTTTCCATAACCACATTTTTGTTTCCGTGCTACATACTTTCCTACGTCTCCATTCACACTATCTAAGTCACTGACTATTTCTTCAACAAATCTATTTGATCCACTAATAGAACTGCTGAATCCTGTAAGGAAGTGATGGCATCAAGCAGAAATTCAAAATTTGACATAATGCAGGAAAATTTAAAAGCAACATTTGTTTTCGTTGATTTAGGGAAAATGATTAAACAGCAAAAAGAAAACAGTAATGTAATTTGTATTAAAAAAACATTAATCAAACACAAAAAATGTCTTTTTTAAAATTAAAAATGCCAAAAATATGCAAAACAGTGACTTTAAAAAAAGTGTAAAATGAGCAAAGAATATCACAAATGCCATAATATGACAAAAAATAAGGCTAAAAATGATCAATTTTGCCTTAACAAAGGCTCTTAAATCAGCTTAGTTTTGTATCAAACACATTTGTATTCAACTCAACAACGTTTTGGTTAAGCCAAAAAAATGATCATCAAAATAAGAGCTCTAGTGATCATCAAGAGTTTACTTGTCCCTTAGTTTTCCTCGTCTAGCGCAAAAAAAAAAAAATTGTTTGATTTGAGTTAATCTCTGTAGTGCACACTCTAAAACTAAAGACACACAGAAAACATGTATTTCCAAAAACAAATCTTGACACGACTCTCTATAACCTACAATAGTTTAAACGTTATAACTCTAAATGTGAGAGGTCTAAAAACACAGTTGGTATAATGACAACATTAGTACATACATAAAAAACTGACAATAGTTTAAACGTTATAACTCTAAATGTGAGAGGTCTAAGAACACAACTGGTATAATTACAACATTAGTACACACATGTAAAACTGACGTCATTTTGTCTACAGAAGGTAGTCCCATAGAAGATACTGTCGTAGAAAAGTGTTGGAGACTTACTATACTAGATCCGGCATCGAGATGTGAGGTTAGCCGTTCCTTCCTCTCTGCCTTTTTCCTACTCTAGCTCAAGAGCAGCGTCAGACACCCATTTACAGCAGAGTAGACTGGATAATGATCCAACGTGTTTCTAATACAGCAACTTTGCCGCGAGAAGCCAGCGTTATCACCATTTCGCCAATAGGACAATATTTCTACAGACAACTTGTATTCATGATGTTATACCAGGTAACCACTTGCCTCAAGTTCTACACTCTCTGCCAAGGCTGACGATGACTTGCTGGTAGTTAATCCAGTTCTCATCTGACATGCTCCACTCTTCCCTTTTGAATATATTTTCAACTCGTTGTCTCTGTATGTGCCATCATAATGTCAGCTATGTTTCTATGCTATAAAAGCTTGATGATGAAATACACAACAGAGAGAGAAGAAACAACCGAAGAGAATCACAAACACTGGTCACGTGCGAAATCAAATTTCTTGACACTTTGAAAAGTTTTGTAAGGGTCAGTAACATTTTCTTTTTCTCTTTCAAGGGACACAACAAAATAAAAAAATAAATACAATATAATAATAAAAAATTACTTAGAAACATTAAACTTTTCCAAATAACTTAATAAATAATATAAGACGAGTGTTAGATATTATACAGTTATATTTTTGTTAAATTTTGTAACATAGTTAGTTTTTAATTGTGTTTTATTTTTATAAATTTTTAAATATTTTCACACATTACAAGTTTTAAAGTAGTGAGAACTTATATGTTCTATCACTCTCAATGCTAGCTTCCTCCAACGTTGCAAGACATATAGTAGATTTGTGCATCAGAATGCCCGTTTTATATTTGTAAATTTCTAACATATTTTGGATTTTCTCTATCAATTTTCCATGTTTCTTTATTGGGGTCTTGAGGATTAAAAGAAAAGTTAATTCCATAAATTTTAATTTTATTCACTACCGTTAATTGAAAAGGGAAATCTGACCTATTGCCCCATTTACCTATTCCCATTATGCTAGATTTTTGAATATTTAGTTTGGATTCGCTAGCGTATCCAAACTCTGTGAAAACCTCTAAGATATTTTTTATAGAATCCTTTGTTGTTGGAAAGAATATCGTGTCATCGGCGTAGGCCAACAAGTTTCTTTCCCCTGCAACCGGGACGAAAGTCCCCGTGATATTTGTGTCTTGTCTTATTCTTTCCAACACAGGTTCTAGCGTTATTACATATAACAAGGGCGACAGAGGGCACCCTTGCCTAACACTTCTCGTTAATCTGAATGTTTTAGTTAAACTATGGTTAATCAATATTTTACTTTCAGGTTTTTTATATAGGATTTTTATCCATGATCTAAAATATTTCCCTATATTATTAGCTTTAAGACTCTTATGTAGGAAGGCATGTGATACTCTATCAAATGCCTTTTCCTGATCTAAAGATAATATGGCACTCTGGCACTGCCTATCATGTGTGTATGTAATTAGGTCTCTAATGAAATGTGTGTGTCTGCTAATGTTTCTACCATGTACACAACTTTGTTGATCTGAATGTATCATTTTGTGCATGTGTGGTTTAAGCTTCAGAGTTAGTGCCTTGGCTAGAATTTTGTAATCAACATTTAAAAGGGAGATGGGCCTAAAATTCTTGATTGACTTTTTGTCATTATCGTCCTTGGGAATTAACGTAATATAAGATTGATTTAGACTATCCGGGAGTTCCCCTTTTTGAAAAGCCTCTTCGAACACTTTAATTAAGATAGGGCCTAAACATGGGAAGAAAAACCTGTAAAATTCTGCTGTTAGCCCATCAGGCCCAGGTGCTTTATCTTTTTGAAAAGTACTAAGTGCCCCTTGTAAATTATCTAAAGTTAGGGGTTGGTCTAGCCTTTCACTTTCCTCATCACTTAGACACTTTGTGTATTTTAGAAATTTGTCTTGTATGTTTGCATCACTTTCTTCTTTAGTATATAGCTGCTTGTAGTATTCAAAGAAAGCGTGACTAATATTGGTATTGTCTGTATGATGTTTTCCTTTCATATCAATTATTTCGTGTATCTGTCTACTGCGTTGTACATTCTGTTCAATTGCTAAATATTGCCTACTAGGGATTTCTTGCGTTATAGTGTGTAATTTTGTTCTAAGTAGCGCTCCCTGGTAGGTATGCTGTCTATATTGATCTAAACGCTTTTCTAAGGTTTGGATGTGAGGGTTCGTGTTGTCTAAACTTTTGGTTAACCTAATTGCTTCTTCTAAAATCCCCTCTTCTTTCTTAAATTTTTTGTGAATAAGTGTAGCCAAAATCTGCGTTCTATCTCTAAGTGTGTTTTTTAACATATCCAAATATTGTGCAATGTTGTTATTGGGAATGTCTTGTGCATAACCTTGTATCAGTTGTGTTATTTGTTCTGTGTAGTAAGTGTTTTTAAGTAGACTGTTGTTAAATTTCCAATGTGGGGATCTCTTTACTTGCTTGTGCGTGTGTCCCGTACTTAAAGATGTGTAAACTGCCTTGTGATCTGTAAATTTAAGAGTGCTTCCTATATGGTATGTTTTGTTTATATTGTAGGTACTAGATGCATATATTCTACACTCACAACAGACACTTAATTTATATAGAGCAGTCATGATGAACACTTTACCACAGATGACAAGACAAACAGAACTTAAGTTACTGACTTTGTTAGCTGACTTTAGATATCTTGTATGGACATGTAGGAACAGAGCTGTATACGACAATAGACATTATGACAGTACAATATTTACACAAATATACGAACGCATGACGCAAAATATAATAGAACAGATTTGAAACTTTTGTGTTGTTGTTTAAGTACTTAAAACTTTATTGACCTTTCTTTTGTCATGCAAAGCAAGGTAGCTTTGCTTGTAAATACTTCATGTCAAAATGTAAAAATCATACTTGTGGCCCTTGGGTCATCATGCAAAGCAAGTTGCTTTGACTATAAATAACTTTTAGTGTATACGTCTTCATCAATCATCTCATAGTAGGGTGTCGATGTTCATAGCCTCATTTGCTCCATCATCTAAAATCTTGGTAGTCATTGTGATTTTGTTTGGGATATTGTTTGGGATAATTTTTTTTTTTTTTTTTTTTTTTTTTTTTCGGGAATTAGTATATCTTTATATATTGAAATAATTTGATTTGTACCTGGACTTTTTGTAATTTGTTTATGCAATAGTTTTGATTTGTGCTTAGCTTTTTAACTTTAAATTTTGTGTAATATTTTTTGCATATTGTTCTTATTAGATTGTAATATTTAAAGTTATTAAATAATATTGATTTGTTCGCAATTAGGTAATAATTTTAATTTGTACCCGGGTTATTTAACTTTAGATTTTGTGTAATAATTTGCTTTTGCCCTTTTTTGGTCTTGTAATATTAACTAAATAATATTGTTTTTGTGTTAGTTTGTACCGGGTTTATTAACTTTAAATAATGTCCTTGAAAATGACTATTTTAAATTGTTGTAAATACTATCAATGTTGTAAATATATTGACCAACTAAAGGTTTTTAAAAAATAAAAAAAATAAAAATAAAAATGTCCATCAGAATGTATAGCCAGAGCTTAAACCATGCTCTTCATCACATCATAATCATACTGTTTGAGAAAAGATCCATTCCAGACAAATATGATTACGACATGCGCTATTATTTATAACACATAAAGAAGGGAAACACGAGGCCTGTAAACAGTAAATAAATATTAGACAAACATAAAGGTATGTTTTCAGGCACTCGTAAGAAATAAAGAAGTAGAACACTAGACAACAGAAAAACAACAGACGTGAGTGGCTTACCCAGGACTCGAACCCAGGACCTTCCGTGCGACAACCCCGCCTAGCTATGCAAGCGAATCACACTATCCTCTCTGCCATCTAGGCATCACCAAAAAATGATGCTTCGATGACTGGTCATTAGTGCGAACCGCAAGACATAACACCGAAAGTTTACAATGGGCAGTCCAACCTATTAATGACGCAATCACTTCTGTTGTTCCCGTATTATACAGTACAGGTCAGTCCACACAAGACAAAGACCTTAATACTGTGTCTAGTAAATGATTGTAGACTAAGAACAGTAAGGATAGGACAGAGGGTAGGTTTTTGGTATTGTATAAACAACTCTGGAGCGCATTCAAAATGAAGGGATGTAACTAGTTTTGGGCTGTACGCGTGATACCCCAACTGTGACAATGAGATACATGCTCGGACTGCTGTCGATTAGATCCAGATATGTGATTGGCCAGGCAAAAACATATATGCAGGTAACCACCGAGAAAAGCCCTCCCCCCCCCCCCCCCCACTTGAGAGGGGGATGTTGCGGATGGCACAGGCAGACGCGACGGTTGGTCAGGTGACCAGGGTTTAAAATATATTACGGGGAAGAGTGGAGCAAGTTACATGAGTACTGGGTAAACTACCAGCAGGTCATCAATAGCCTTGGCAGAGAGTGCAGAGCTTGCGGCAATAGAAAAGCAGAGCTGGAGATTAATCAGCTGATACGTAATTATGCCTGGGATGATGACTCCAATGTGTTCACTGATGAATATGTAATGCCAGGTGAGAAATCAGGATGGGACAAAACAGGGAGAAGACATACAAATACAACTTGACAAATACAAAAGACTGAAAATTCACCAAGAGAAAAGTGTGAAATTATGTACAACTTTACATATCCACATTTTTGTTTCCGTGCTACAACCTTTCCCACGTCTCCATTCACACTGTCTAAGTCACTGACTATTTCTTCAACAAATCTATCTGATCCACTAATAGAACTGCTGACTCCTGTAAGGAAGTGATGGCATCAGGCAGCAATTCAAAATTTGACATTATGCAGGAAAATTTACCAGCAACATTTGTTTTCGTGGATTTAGGGAAAATGATTAAACAGCAAAAAGATAGCAGTAATGTAATTTGTATTTAAAAAAATGTATTAATCAAACACTAAAAATGTCTTTTTTAAAATTGAAAATGCCAAAAATATGCAAAACTGTGACTTAAAAAAAGTGTAAAATGAGCAAAGAATATCACAAATGCCCTAATACGACAACAGTGGCTAAAAATGATCAATTTTGCCTTAACAAAGGCTCTTAAATCAGCTTAGTTTTGTATGAAACACATTTGTATTCAACTCAACAACGTTTTGGTTAAGCCAAAAAAATGATCATCAAAATGCTAGCTCTAGTGATCATCATGAGTTTACTTGTCCATTAGTTTTCCTCGTCTAGCGCCAAGAAATTAAAAAAATTGTTTGATTTGAGTTAATCTCTGTAGTGTACTCTCTAAAACTAAAGACACACAGAAAACACGTATTTCCAAAAACAACTCTTGACACGTCTCTCTATAACGGACAATAGTTTAAACGTTATAACTCTAAATGTGAGAGGTCTAAGAACATAACTGGTATAATGACAACATTAGTACACACATATAAAACTGACGTCATTTTGTCTACAGAAGGTAGTCCCATAGAAGATACTGACGTAGAACAGTAAAGTGTTGGAGACTTACTATACTAGATCCAGCATCGAGAGGTCAGGTGACCAGTTCCTTCATCACTGCATTTTTCCTACTCTGGCTCCAGAGCAGCGTCAGACACCCATTTACAGCAGAGTTGACTGGATAATGATCCAACGTGTTTCTAATACAGCAACTTTGCCGCGAAAAGCCAGCGTTATAACCATTTTGCCAATAGGACAATATTTCTACAGACAACTTGTATTCATGATGAATTACCAGGTAACCACTTGCCCCAAGGTCTACACTCTCTGCCAAGGCTGACGATCACTTACTGATAGTTAATCTAGTTCTCATCTGACATACTCCACTCTTCCCTTTTGAATATATTTTCAACTCGTTGTCTCTGTATGTGCCATTTTAATGTCAGCTATGTTTCCACGCAGGAGGTGCCGTTCATATGTGGTTACTTTCAAATAGGCGTTTGCCTAGGCCAAGCATATCTGGATCTAATCGACAGCACTCCAAGCATGTACCTCATTGTTACAACGGGGGTATCCCGCGTACAGCCCAAGACTATACGCGTCCCGTCATTTTGAATGCATTCTAGTGGTTCACATTGTGTCACTGTTAGCGTGAGTATTCTTAGCCCATATTCATTGACCGATATGACTAGCTGATGATAAAGATGAAGTAGTAATATCTGCTCTAGACTCGCCGCGGCCATTATTTTTAGAGCTGCCACATCTCTCCTGCATTTCTGTGTCATGTGATCAATATGGTACTTATACGACAGCGTTTCTCCGTGGTTTCTAAGCCAACGCGTCCAGATAAGTTCGACTACAACGATCCAATGACGGTAAAATGGAATGTAAAGCAGTGAAATCAAAGCAGGAGAAATAGTAATATCATTCATGCGTAAAGGAGAAATAGTGATATCATTCATGCGTAAAGGAGAAAAAGCACGCTGCAATTCTAACTTAGTGGTCCCAAAGTGGGCGATATCGCCCACCTGACATGAGAGCTTAAAAGTAGAAAGAAAAGCTAACCTACCGCCGATGTTGACCAAACATTCAACACCATTCTAACACTATATAAAGAACGCAGCGAATCATGCTTGGGATTCTAGAAAAGGAAAAGACAAGATTGGATAACACCAAATCATTAAACACCATAGCGATGAGAAAGGAAAAGAAAAGAAAGAAAATAAAAGCAAAGTACCCCAGGTTCAAAGAATTATATAGCGAGAAGTGCAATCAGCTAGACAAGAAAATTCATAGACGATCTTGCAGTACAAGCAGAAGATGCAGCACTGATAAATGAACAAAGCACAGTTTATAAAATAACTAAAACCATAAGTGTAAAACGGAGTTCAACCAAAATAAGGTTAGTAAGAGACAAGCAAGAAAATCTCATTACCGCAGCACAGAGGCAGGAAACAAGATGGGACGAGCACTTCAGAGAGACACTTAATAAGGAACCACCTGAGACGCCGCTGAATGTTCGAAAAGGCTGAAAATGATTTAAACGGCAATACAGACATTCAACAAAGAGAAGAAATCGTCACAGCTATCAAAGAGTTAAAGAATTGAAAAGCTCCTGGTCATGACAATTTAAATGCAGAGCTACTTAAAACAGACACTGAACTAGCAGCATAACTATTAGAACCACTATCTGCACAAGTCTGTGAATGTGCTAGTAGTGCAATGTCATCTGCAGATTCCAGATCTTTCAATGTAGAAAATGTAGTTCACCTTATTCCTATTGCATTGCCCTCTGTTGTCTGGCGCAACACCGAGTCTATGACTGTTAAAAATAGAGTGGTTGATAAGGGGCATCCCTGTCGTACCCCTGTCTTCACCTCAAAGGTTAGGTTGCTCTGCCCAACACTACACGTAAAGTTTGCATAGAGGCTTTTTATGATTGACACTATGCAGCTTGGAATTTCATAAGCCCTCAGTATTTTCCATAAACTGTCAAAAGCCATTTCAAAATCAACGAAATTAATGTACAGCTGTCTTTGCCAATCTGAGCACTGTTCTATAATGTTCCTGAGAGTAAATATATGATCTACACATCTTCTGTTCTCTCTAAATCCTGATTGTTCTTTCCTCAGTTTGTGGTCTACTGCATTTGAAATTCCCTGTAACATTATCCGGCCTAGTATTTTGCTGGGAACTGAGAGAAGAGTGATTCCTCTCCAATTGTTGCAGTCTGCAAGATCTTCCTTCTTGAGCAATTTGACAATTATTCCTTTGTTCCACTCTGTTGGTGTTGTCCCTGTTTTCCAGACTTGTGCAAATAGTGGTTCTAATAGTTCTGCTGCTAGCTCAGGGTCTGTCTTAAATAGCTCTGCATTTAAGTTATCATGGCCAGGAGCTTTTTCATTCTTTAACCCTTTGATTGCTATGATGATTTCTTCTTTTCGTGGTATGTCTGTATTTACATCTAGATCGTTTTCACCCTCAGAAACATTCAATTGTGTCTCTGGTGGTTCCATGTTCAGAGTTTCTCTGAAATGCTCCGCCCATCTTGTTTCCTGTTCCTCTGCTGTCGTAATAAGATGTCCATGCTTATCTCTTACTAATGTAATATTGTTTGCACCTCGTTTTCCGCAGATGAATTTAGTTATTTTGTATACTGAGCTTTGTTCATTTCTCAGTGCTGCCTCTTCTGTCTGTCTTGCAAGATCGTCTAGGAAATTCCTTTTGTTGGCTCGGGTTTGGCGTTTAACTTCCTTGTCCAGCTGACTGTACTATTCGCTATATAGTTGCTTTAACCTGGGGGACTTCGCTTCTGTTTTCCTTCTTTTCATTTCCTTTCTCATCGTTATGGTGTTTAAAGTTTATGGTGTTATCCAGTCTTGCTTCTTCCTTTCCTGGAATACCAAGCATGACTTGCTGCTTTCCTTATATATTGTTGAAATGGTGTTGAAATTCTGGTCTATATCATCAGTCAATGTCTTTTCGAAACTTTTGGCAAATTGATATCGTTTTTCTATGTCAGCCGCAAAAGCTTTTCTGGTAAGGGGGTCCTTAAATTTGCTGATGTCAAAACTTTTCTGTGTAGTTACAGTTGGTCCAGCCCTTCTTAGTTTCACTTTCAGTTTTGCTACTACTAAATGGTGATAACTTCCCACATCTGCACCTCTTCTAACCTTCACATCTTGTAATGCATGTCTCCATCTAACGTTAATCATGATGTGGTCTATCTGGTTTCTGTCCCGACCATTTGGTGATTACCATGTTAATTTGTGAATTTCTTTATGTGGGAAAAGTGGTCCTTCAATGACCAAGTTGTTAATGCTATATATATATATATATATATATATATATATATATATATATATATATATATATATATATATATATATATATATATATATATATATATATATATATATATATATATATATATATATATATATATATATATATATATATATATATATATATATATATATATATATATATATATATATAGCATTAACAACTTGGTCATTGTATATATGTAACGAGCTCGTGAATTATGAGTGTGTCGTGTGTGGTTGATAAACAACACTAGGGGTATAAATAACACGACGCCACTTGTACAGCTCCATGACATTTAATAGAACATTTACATAAGTCCTGAACATCAACAAAATCGTCACGCATGCATTACATCACACTCAGACTGACACTGCCTGTAGGACATAACTCTTAACTATACTTCCACGGACTGGCTGACCGTCCATACACTAACAATACACACAACACGTTTCTATGTGCGGCATTTAACCCTCGCACGAATCCATTCCTCATGCAGGTGTAAATCGTTTATCCCAAGTGACTGGCGGCATGCAACATCGCCATATAAGTTCTACGTCAATATAGCTAAAAGGCGGACAATACTCGACGCCTTACTCCACCGCAGCTCCAAAGGCGGGACCAACTCGTCGCCTTAATATGTTCTCCATGAACATTACCCAACGTTCCTTCAGAACACTCCCAGCCGGGAAGACATCGCCTATACAACAATATGTCAGACATAATCACTATATTCATAATCACTATATCTTTATCTCAACTGTCACATAATACGAGCACCCAGCTCGATCACAAATCACAGCCTCAAACACACATTTCGGCTATCAAGCACAGACTCTCACTAGTCACATTCGGGTACTCTCTCAGCCACCCAGACTTGTTCATCAAAACACGCTTTCACCATTCGCACGCCCAAGTCACAACATACTGACATGAAGCCAGACATAAACTCAATCCTTGAGTTAAACTTAAATATTGACAACCTCAGTGACCCTTACTTCCACTCATTCCATCATCCACCCATTAAACTACTCTGTGACAAGAACTTTCATCCGATCTACCCTCATCTGTGTCCTCTGGTAACTACATAATGGGTCTTCCTCTTGTTCTGCTCCTCCGATAGTATTGTCTTTAGGTTTCAGCGTTTGTAACCTTAGATGTTCTACACGCGCCTTGAAGGTTTTATTTTGATCTTTGTTAAGGGATAGAGAAATTGCATGAATTATTTCGTTGACTAAGGTCCATTTGTGTTAATAAAGATGTGAAAGTTCTTTTATCTTGATTTGGTTTATATTGTTGAATATTATGGAAGCCACCCTTCGTATCTAAACCTTTTTGTGTAAAAACTTCAAATACTGAATAAGGTTAACAACTGTTAGAACGAACCCTGATTGATTGGATAAAATTCTGGGCTTAGACGATTTGGCAACTGTTTAATAATCAGTAAGAACAAATTCACAACGTCACAATTACGAATATGGCATGAATGTTCCCTCTCTGTTTTACAATCTTGCTTCATCTTGGTTCACTTTTCTAACAGAGTCATTCGACTTTTCCATTGTCTACACCTTTATAATATCATTTATTATTTGCATTTTTCATCGGGGTATTTAGCGTCCCGGCATAACAAAAGTTCACTATATTTTTCCATTAACATCGGGGGAATTAAGCGTCCCGGTACATCACATATTCACATATCATATTTATATCATTCCATTGACCTCGGGGAATGGGGCGTCCCGGTATAACGACTGTTCATTTATATTTACTCATATAATTTTATTATACGGCATTTCTTTCTCCTGTGAGTTATCATCCCGTATTAACTTCAATTATAATCATGGCACTATCTTATGCCTATCATTTAAAGCAAATAGCTTACCAACATCCTCTGAATATTTGTTGAATACATAATCATGTACACTGGCTGACACACAAGCCAAATAAACACAGCTTGACGCTATGGCGTAACATCCAACTCTGCTCTTTTACGTCATACCTAAATACTCATCTCACAGCGACCGCTTTCATGAATCTCTTGCATTCAGTTGAGGTACGACATGGTGTGACACAGATTCGGTACTAATAATAAGTTGCCGCGATAAAAATCACATCATGAAGTAGCTTCAACATTACCCCTCCCGCTCCTGAGCCTTTACTTCATAAAACGCGCAAGATCCTGCAGGATACAACTACAAGCAACCTTACGTACAGAGACAACATACAGACAATCAATCCCATGGGAAGCATCAGGCATTAAGACAGATATACATAAAAAATGTGAAGAACAGCAATTATTAAATCAACAAAAGTGCAATAAAATTTGAGTCCATATATCCGGACGAAATAGCAAGTCCAAAAGATACAATATGCTTTCCAAATGAATTAGAACCGTACATACGGATACAAAGTTCCATATGGGATACATCAGTCATGGTGAGCTGCAAATCGTGACAACAAGTCAGCTAACCAGTTGTCCTCACCGCGTATATGTTTAATTTCAAACGAAAACTGTTGGAGTAGCAGAAACCATCTGTATATACGTGAGTTCTTAAACGCCTTGGGTTTCATCGACGTCAAAGAATGATGATCAACTTCAACGTAAAACTTTCTTCCAAGCAGATAGCGAGACAGTTTTGATATCGTCCATACAAGAGCAAATAGCTCTCTTTCACCTGCGGAGTATTTCTTCTCAGCCACAGACAACTTCTGGCTCACAAAGAAGCAAGGATGGAGTACACCGTCGACAAGTTGCATCAAACTGCCACCGATTCCCATCTGAGAAGCGTCTGTGCGAATAACGAATGGTTCATGGATATTTGGCAGAATCAAAAAAGGATGATTCGCGAATAGTATTTTAATCTTATCCAATGCTACCTTCCAAGTATCTGACCACAGTACCTTAAGAGGAGCACCTTTTCTGGTCAACTCCGAAAGAGGACCAGATATAGAAGAAAAGTCTGGAATAAATTTATGATAATAATTAATTAGCCCTAACAGATTACGGACCTCTTTCTTATTTTTCGGTACTTGAATGTTCAGAATTTTATTCACAAGACCATCAGAAGGATAGAGTTGATGATTACCGATTCTATGATCCAGGAAAGAAATTTCCTGAAAACCTATCTGCACCTTCGAAGGTCTAACTGTCAAATGATGTTTCCTTAGCTGTTCTAGAAAAGAAATGAAACCTACAATGTGTTCTTCCCATGTGTTATGGAATAAACAAATGTCATCTATTTAAGTGGTGACATCGGGTCTATCGCCAACTAAACGGCGCATCATGAGAACAAAGGTCGCAGGTGCATTCACCAACCCGAAACACATATAATTATATTCAAATAAACCTCTTGGTGTGGAAAACGCTGTCAAATGTCTTGAATTTTCAGACAACGGAATTTGCCATTATCCCTTAGCCAAATCTAGTTTAGTAAAGAATGTAGCGTTAGCCAGCTGCGGAAGAAGGTCTTCCAACATCGGAATAGGCTCAGCATCTGTAACTGTAAGTTGATTTAGTTTCCGAAAATCAATACAGATGCGTAAAGATCCATCTGGTTTCTTCACCAATACCATTGGAGAAGAATACGAAGATGACGAGTGTGAAATTATACCCATTCTAAGCATATCCAAAATTTCCTTATCTACCTTATCTCTGTAATGAAGAGGGATAGGATATGGTCGGATTTTAATCGGAGTAGAATCAGTGATCAAGATCTCGTGAGATATTAAGTCAGTATGACCTGGATGTTCTGAAAATACGTCAGAGAAAGAACGTAAAACATCACGAATCTGAATTTTTTTCGGAATGCGAAAGTGACGGAGAAATAGAAACATCTTGCCACGTTTCAGGAGCAGAAATAGAAAGTAAAGTAAATTCCAAAGGAATATCAGATGTGGCATCCTCAGACTGAACAATAGCACATGAGGATCGATGAACCTCATCCAAGACATCTACCAATTCAGGTGGTTTTGGAGTGTATAATTTTGACATATTAAGATAATACGTTTTAAGTTTGCCTCTGATCTCTATTGAGTAATCAACATGCGTGATCTTTTTCACCACTATGTATGGCCCCTGCCATGAAATCAACAACTTATTTTCCTTAATAGGTTGTAGAAGTAAGACTTCATCTCCTGCAACAAATGATCTTAAGGTACGAGATTGGTTATGTAGCAACCTCGATTTTTGAATTGCCGTTTGAATACTCTGTGATGCAATATTACATGCATACACTAACCTTTGTCTTAAATCAACCACCAACTCGTAGCTACTGCGAGTTGCGTCATCATTAGAGGTACCAAGGATTAAATCCTTTAAAATACATAACGGACTGATGCGTGATGCCATATGATGATGGATGGTATCCACATGTCTGGTTTTGTGTAGTGTGTAGATGATGTACAGTCAAACAATGATCATACAAAAACAGGGCAATCCATACAAGGACGTCAGTTAACTCACGACGTATAAAGTCAATGATGCTTGTAACAGCTAGACGTTTTTCTGTATCATTTATTGTGGACGCCACAGTGACAAAATGTATACGCGAATATGTAGGTACATCAGACAGTCATTATCACAGCAACAATGTCAGTATAGCAATGGACGGTAGACAGCATCATAATAAAGGTGATTCACAGGCATGTCAATACATTATAAGGCTGTAATGTAGTCGGGAAAATTCTCCATCCCTTTCTATCTCAGCCAGAAGATAACCAGATGTATGAGATCAGTTCACTCTCCTTAATCTGACTTCAGCAAGACAGACACGTCTGCCGAAGTATAAATAATGTCCTCAAAAAAATATCCTCTAGATAACAAAGGTTTCCAAACCTAGTTCCTGTAACAAAGTAGCAAGTAATGGTCCTTGGGACATGCATCAACCGATGCAGTACAATACAGCGACATGTGAGCTGGGAAAAACATCTCGTGACGACGCCTTTCGAAGACAGGCTATGAATCAAAAATCGCTCACGACCAAAAATCGATAGAGTTAATGAAAAGTTAATTTACCTTGCCTTCAGGAAATACACAGAAATATTACGCCTCCCGGCATGTGGAAATACACTAGAGGTATTATCTCGAATAAACGAAATATCCATTAAGAGGACTTCACATTCCTGACAGAACAAAAAAATAGCGGAGATCCCCTCTCAGCGAGGCATCTTCCTAGCTATTCAAAATCGCTCACTGACTGGTGGGCGGAAATCGACCGACCAAGAAGCAAGACCAGTCATGCGCAGTCCAGCGCAAAATGACCACAGCTCAGAACTTAAGACGCAAGGACCTTTACTACGAACCAGCGTAAGAATGATTACCTTAAAAGGATAACCCAACAGGTTGCCAACCGTTTTCTGAGAAAACGGCCTAGCATAGCAAACTTAACTGCATTCAATACCAACGCGAGAAAACAACTGCTTACCGAGAAAAGTGACTATAAATTTCAAGCAGTTGTTGCCCTTGCGTTACAAAATATATATTGTAATAAAACGATGTTGCGAGAATTTCTCACGCAACATATCACCACCTCCTCCCGATAAAAAAAAATGTGGAACATATTTTTTTTTTTAAATATCAAAGAGCATGCGATAAGCGGCTCAAAACGCACGAATTATGCGCTGATAATTAATTAAATTGCCTAACATGAGGCTAAATATAGAGTGTCTGGTGAGGATATACCTCAACAGAAAAATAAATATGTCTCAAAAAATATTCACATCGGGGAGGTGTCACCAACACACATCACGTTAGCATGTAAACACAATATACGTATGCAAGTTACCATAATCATCATTAAACAGCATACTCTAATATTGTCTTTAAAAATGGATGTACAAATCTGATAGGAAAATTTAAATAGTACATTATTTGACATGTAATGACATAAGTACATAGTAAAGTTAAACTACATGACGATCCAGGACATATGCTCTGGTATTCCGAGGGTAAGTACACAATCTAGAACTCGTCATGCTTGATAATAGTAAGGTAAGTCCTCAGCTCATCAATGACATTCTGAGAAAGTACAAGCAATATAATGCTAATTAATAACTAATATGCTTCATAAGGTACAATACATTATTAATAATTGTGGCTGTTTAGTAAACTAACGGCCCTTATATTAACTACTCAGTCCTCCTCTATCATCTTAAAAAACGAACAGAAGAAGATGACAACAAAGCACGATAGTGTGTACATATAAAGTAAGTACAGATGTGCTAATCTA
Organism: Oreohelix idahoensis; assembly: GCA_024509875.1. Taxonomy (NCBI): domain Eukaryota; kingdom Metazoa; phylum Mollusca; class Gastropoda; order Stylommatophora; family Oreohelicidae; genus Oreohelix; species Oreohelix idahoensis. The sequence goes on along the minus strand of JAMPIV010005423.1, from coordinate 198,590 downwards.
TTGTAGAAATATAGGTGTGTTATGACTCTGTAATATATGGAAATATAGGACAGAAGTATTAGTTGGAGTCATGTGGGCATCTAGACAAAATGTCAGCCATCACATTATCCGCACCACGGATAGCTCGTACCGTGAAGTGAAAAGGTTGAAGAGCTATAGCATATCGAGTGGATCTCGAACTCTTCAAATTCTTAGTCTGAATAGCTGTAAGAGCTTTCTGATCAGTCTCTAGAATGAAATGTGCGCCCAGGAGGAATCTTTGTAGTTTTAGAATTGACCAAACCATCGCTAACAACTCACGGTCTAAAACCGAGTAGTTCCTCTCTGCCGCATTTAGTTTTCTAGAAATGTACATAACAGGATGCAGAGTATTTGCATATTCTTGCATCAGTGCTGCTCCAATCCCAGTGGATGAAGCATCACTCCGAAGAACAAAAGTCCTATCAAGAGTAGGTAATCTTAAGATGGGAGGAGAAGAAAATATATTCTTGATTTGGTCTAGTGAAGATTGGCATTCTTCAGACCAACGGACCAGATTAGGCGAACCTTTCTTCAACAATGTTGAGAGAGGTGCCATGATCGAAGATAAATTTGGAATAAATCTCCCATAAAATTGAATTAAACCTAAGAGACTCCTAACTTGTTTCTTCGTTTTAGGAACAGAGATGTTCAGTATTTTGGAAGTATTGTGGTCTTCTGTCTTCAAGAGACCATGACCAACACGATGACCCAGGAAAGAGATTTCACCAAAACCAACAAAAGCTTTAGAAGGTTTTGCTGTCAAATTATTCTCACGTAGAGTGGACAGTAAGTCATATAACCCTAAATAGTGATCTTCCCAGGTATCACTGAAGAGACAGATGTCATCTAAGTATGCGATGACATCCGAACGATGTGACAGAATTCGACGCATCATGCGAACGAAAGTGGCAGGGGCGTTCATGAGACCAAAAGGCATAACATTCCATTGAAATAGACCCCTAGGTGTAGAAAAAGCAGTAAGAGGTTTGGCATGCTCTGCTAAAGGCACTTGCCAATAACCTTTAGACAAGTCAAGTTTAGTGAAGAATCTAGAATTAGAAAGTCTAATCAGTAGATCTTCTAACAAAGGCATCGGTTCAGCATCGAACTTTGTGACCTGATTCAATTTGCGATAATCAACGCAAATTCGTATGTTCTTATCCTTCTTCCGGACAATAACCATGGAAGAAGAATATGGTGAAGTCGATGGTTCAATTATATTTAATTGAATCATTTCATCCAATTCCTTTTCCACTTGCGACTGAAAGTGTATAGGAATAGGATAAGGCCTAACCCTAATTGGATTATTGTCGGTAAGAATTATGTCATGTTCTATGACATCTGTGTGTCCAGGAATGTCAGTGAGAACATCCTGAAATGTTTGTAACATCGACGAGACTTGTCGATGTTCGTCACCAGAAAGATTAGGAGAAACAGAAACGTTTTTCCAAGATTCCGTGGAATGTAATGGAACCACTGGAAGGGGAAGATTGACATCAGAGAAGGTAGCTTCCTCATCCTGTATGACAGACAGGGATGAATAATGACCGTGAGGTGCAGGAGCATCATCCGTTGCCTGGAAAATAGGCAGCAAATAGTCCGGACGTTCGTGAAATTCCGAAAGCATGTTTATGTGGAAAGTTTTATGCTTTCCATCAATATCGACCACATAGTCAACATCGGAAATCCGAGAGACTATTGCATACGGACCTTTCCATGCAATAAGAAGTCTATTTTCCCTACTGGGGAGTAGGACGAATGCTTTGTCACCTGGACAAAGTTGTCGTAGACATCTATTCTTGTTAGCAAACTGCCTTGCCTTCTCTTTAGCAATTTCTGATGAAGCAGTTGCTAGCTTACATGCCTCAATGATCTTTTGTCTAAGAGCAATGACATACTCATATGAGGATTGAGTTTCATCGCTAATATCATCGGCAGTGATGAGATCGTGTAATAAAGACATAGGGCCGCGTGGACGCGCGCCAAAGACAAGTTCGAAGGGAGAAAATCCTGTGTGTTCATTAGGGACTTCTCTATAGGCAAAGAGAGCCGCGGGTAAAACCCTGTCCCAATCTTGAGGATGATCTTCAGTTATCTTACCAAGCAAAGTCTTGAGCGTTCTATTCAGACGCTCAACTAACCCATTAGACATAGGATGGTAGATACTACTGAGAGATCGTTCAATATGTAAGGTAGACATTACCTGTGACATAGTGTCAGATATGAGTTGAGTGCCATGGTCTGACAATATTTCTCTGGGGAACCCCAAGCGAGAAAATATCAACCAAAGAGCATCTGCGATATCTGTAGTAGATATGCTCTTAAGAGGAATAGCCTCTGGCCAACGTGTGCACATATCGACACATGTAAGGATAAACTGATGTCCTCTGGCCGACTTGACCTTAAAAGGGCCAATAATATCTATGGCCATTTTCTGAAACGGCCGAATAGGAATGTCAGCAGCCTGGATAGGCGCAGCATGTCGTGGTCCTCTAGATTTGACCTCCTGACATACCTTGCATGATCGGCAGTAAATACGAATGTCCTTATTGACAAAAGGCCAAAAGAAAGCCGCAAGGACTCTCGACTTCGTACGGGCAAAACCCATATGTCCAGCACATTGCGAGTCATGAGCATGTTGCAATATTTGCACTCTCATGCTCTTGGGAACAAGAATTTGCGAATGTGCCGACGTAGTCGAATCTTGTACCATACGTACAAGTACGCCGTTTCTCATTGCAATCCAAGATTTTCTATTTGTATCCTGATTCGGATCACCTTTCTTCGCAAGAACGAAGAATTTTTTTAAAGAAGGATCTTCTTCTTGCAATTTTATGAAAGAGTCACGAGTGATTACTAAGTGACTATCTTGGCTATCAACTTCATTATCACTATTCAGTGAAGTTTCGGGTGTTTGTAGAGCTTGTGCTCTTGTAACTACTGCATTTGTAGCTTGCATGTTATTATCTTCCCAAGCAGCAATCTGCTGTGGGGTACACTCCCTAACTCCGTGAATACGACCAATAATAAGGTCCGCAATAGGATTAGGTAAGAGACAAGCATGCACATCTCCAGTAAAGAAAGGAGTGGCAATGCGAATTACAGCAGTAGGATATTTTTCTAGAGTGCCGCCAAATGTGACACATTTAATAACCCTTCCTGTAGCACAAGATGGATCTACAAGCGATTGTCTAACACCAATAGTGGTGCATCCGGAATCGAAAAGTAGTGAGACCGGAGTATCATTAACAAGACCCTTATGTAGGATTAAAGAACCCCTCCCGTCATGCGCAACAGCAGCAGGAAGAGCGGGAAGTGGGTGACCACAACTCAAAGTAGTTATGGTACCCGGTTCGAATAAAGTACTGCATTGGGGGCATTTGTTTGCTCTCTCAAAGTCAAAAGCAGAACCAGTGACAGCGTCAAAGTTTTTATTATCAACAACATGATTACAGGCTCCCTCAGTTTCCTGTTGTACAGCATTAGCCTGCTGATATCTCTTTTTTTGTGTTGAGATCTACCCCGACTATTATTACCTCTGAAGTTATCAGAGTTATTATTATCTCTGCAGTTATTATTGTCTCTATTGTAATTGTTATCCTGGTTCGAATTCCAGTTTCCACGATTACTATCATGTTCACATTGATGCGAACATCTATTTGTTTGGTTTTGAGGTCTTCGGCAGGAATAACCTCTATTACCATATCCTCTTTTGAAATGCCTATAATTATTAGGGTGATAGTAACGAGTACTATCAGGTTGTCTCCAATTCTTCGAAGAAGAATCACCATGAAATTGATTTCCATGATTTTGACAGAAATTACCGCTACCCTTTCTATCAAAATTTTGTTGGGATCTACGAGCAAAGTTTTGACCATACGGAGCTGCCGAAGCAACTGGTAAACCTTCTTTCACCTTAGAGTTACCCATGGTTATGTGTGGGTGCGCAGTTACGTATTGGCAACAGAAATCTTCCATTTCTTTTATTGTTTTAGGTTTACGTTCATGAAGGAAAGCAAGGAAAGACTCATTGACAGACGACATGACTTTGTCTCTAAGTATTAAGTCCATAAGTCCTTCATAAGTTTTTTCCGTCTTAGATAGTTCAACCCATCGTGAGAAAGTAATGCGTATTCTTGCAATAAACTCGGAGAATTCAACTCCATTTTCAGGTAACATGTTTTTAAATTGTAGACGATAGCCGTCTTCGTTAAGCTGATATTTCTTTAACAAAGCGGCCCTGACAACCTCATAATTGTTCTTGTCAGGTTCATCCACCATATTTAATATACTTAGAGCTTTACCTGTCAGTATCCCTGATAACTGATAAACATATTTTGCTTTGTCTATGTTATGAGCTGTACATGCTTGTTCAAATCTGTCCAGATAGAACATTATGTCATCACTGGAAGGACTAAATGTTGGTAACTTAATCTTAAAAGTATCATTATTAGCCTTACCAGAAGATGAACCCTTGTTTGAATCATTACCATTACTCATGCTCGTCAATTTCAATTTCTCCAACTCTAAAGCTAAGAGTTTTTCTTCATGTTCCATTTTTGCTTTCCTCTCATCAGACTCTCTTTGTAACTTCCTTTCTTCAGCTTGAGCCTGCATTTCTAGTCTTTTATTCTCAGCTTCTTTTTCAAGTCTTTTATTTTCAGCTTCTTTTTCAAGTCTTTTATTTTCAGCCTCTTTTTCAAGTCTTTTATTTTCAGCTTCTAGTTGTAGCTGGAGTTTTCTCTCCTCAGCTTCTGATTCCCTTTTTAGTTTTTCCATTTCCATTTGGAATCTTTTTTCATCCACCTGCATCTGCAGTTTCTTTTGTTCATCTTCCATATGCAGTTTCTTTTGTTCAGCTTCCATTGCTTTATCATATCGAGCAGTTGCAAATTCTTCTAACTTATCACCAGTCTTCCCAGCAATTTACCCTGCTCAATAAAGTGCTCAAATGTAGACATGTTGTCTAACATATGAGTCCAAAACCTGAAATAATTAACTAATTTATTTCAAACCTAAGTGTAACAAGTCTTAATTAAGCACTTGTATATTCACATCACATTATATTATCCCAGTCTCTGTGGGAAACAAGTCTCCAATCAAAGAACTTGTATATGAAATATCAACACTCAATTCTTGATCATAAGTGCACTTCTCATTCAATAGTGCACGACACTATTCATCATTCATTTATCATCAGTGTAGTAGTAACAGTGCATTAGCATAGCCCATTAACTAATTACTATAACTGTAAACAATGACTATGTAAACACATGCAGAATGTAAACATTGAAAATGTAAACAATGCAAACAATGTAAACAATAACAATGTAAACAATAACAAAGATCAGCAACAATACAAAAACGTTCGCAGAAATCAACTAAAAATAAAGCAGAAATTAATGAAATATCACAAAAAATGTGACGATATCTGCGATAGAATTAAACAAAATACATGACACCACAGTGTATAAACAAAAATGTTGTATGAAACTAAATTATAGACAAGAGTAGGCTAACAAATACAAACAAATCAAAACAAAACTAAAGAATGCGAAATAATAACGAAAACAATATTAAAACATGTCATCACAGCTAACATAAATAGCAACAGAAGTCGCTTAGCAAATTCCAGTATCGGAAATTTGCAAACCCTACAGAAAACGCTCACAATAGACGACCTCTATGACGTGGCATAATCTAACGGAGACACCACCCAACCGAGAACCCGCTGAAATATAAACATATAAATATACGAATAACATATAACATATAGAATGAGATGATACACAGAAGACTCAGCAGAAGTATAAGGGCACAGTTTACATACAAACAGGCCACTTAACTTATAGGCTTCCAATCGTAGAACAGCAGAAAAAACGGATGTCAATCAACGTCCTAAAGAGCGAAGCTCCAACGATGATGGCACATCTGAACTGCTTCCACTGCTAACACGATGGTACAAGAGCTTCTGAAATACTGTGTGTTGAGTTGTTTCGGCACTTGACCTTCTAATCCAAAAGTAAGTTGATGGAAATCGGTACTTGGCCTTCTTCAGAAAACAACCCGTTTCAACCGGCACTTGACCTTCACAAAAAACGACAGCACTGGAACCTTGACAGCAGCAACTTGCTTGACTTGCGTAAAAGATAACAGCAGTCCGAGTTATCCGGCAACATGTAACAACGCCGGGTACTGTCAAATTCTGGTGTCCGTCAAAAAGTTGAAATTTTGACTTTTACCGGGCAACGCCGAGTACTTTGAAAATTTTGAAGATGTTGACTGTATTGAAGAATGTTAATTTCTTGAAGGATGCTGATGAATTCTTGTTGAAAATGAAGTGGGTAAGGGACCCCGTGTTTGCTGGTACCAGAATCAAACCAGCTTATGGCCACCAAATGATGCGTGATGCTATATGATGATGGATGGTATCCGCATGTCTGGTTTTGTGTAGTGTGCAGATGTGTTCAGTCAAACAATGTTCATACAACAATAACAGGGCAATCCACATAGGACGTCAGTAAACTCACGACGTATAAAGTCAATGATTCTTGTAACAGCCGTTGACGTTTTTCTTCATTATTTATTGTGGACGCCACAGTGACAAAATGGTTACGCGAATATGTAGGCACATCAGACAGTCATTATCACAGCAACAATGTCAGCATAGCAATGGACGGTAGACAGCATCATAATAAAGGTGATTCACAGGCATGTCAATACATTATAAGGCTGTAATGTAGTCGGGAAAATTCTCCATCCCTTTCTATCTCAGCCAGAAGATAACCAGATGTATGAGATCAGTTCACTCTCCTTAATCTGACTTCAGCAAGACAGACACGTCTGCCGAAGTATAAATAATGTCCTCAAAAATATCCTCTAGATAACAAAGGTTTCCAAACCTAGTTCATGTAACAAAGTAGCAAGTAATGGTCCTTGGGACATGCATCAACCGATGCAGTACAATACAGCGACATGTGAGCTGGGAAAAACATCTCGTGACGACGCCTTTCGAAGACAGGCTATGAATCAAAAATCGCTCACGACCAAAAATCGATAGAGTTAATGAAAAGTTAATTTACCTTGCCTTCAGGAAATACACAGAAATATTACGCCTCCCGGCATGTGGAAATACACTAGAGGTATTATCTCGAATAAACGAAATATCCATTAAGAGGACTTCACATTCCTGACAGAACAAAAAAATAGCGGAGATCCCCTCTCAGCGAGGCATCTTCCTAGCTATTCAAAATCGCTCACTGACTGGTGGGCGGAAATCGATCGACCAAGAAGCAAGACCAGTCATGCGCAGTCCAGCGCAAAATGACCACAGCTCAGAACTTAAGACGCAAGGACCTTTACTACGAACCAGCGTAAGAATGATTACCTTAAAAGGATAACCCAACAGGTTGCCAACCGTTTTCTGAGAAAACGGCCTAGCATAGCAAACTTAACTGCATTCAATACCAACGCGAGGAAACAACTGCTTACCGAGAAAAGTGACTATAAATTTCAAGCAGTTGTTGCCCTTGCGTTACAAAATATATATTGTAATAAAACGATGTTGCGAGAATTTCTCACGCAACACGGACCTCTCAAATTCGCTTCATAGACAAGTTCAAATGGAGAGAACCCAGTAATTTCATGGGGAATCTCTCTGTAAGCGAAGAGAACCGATGGGAGAATCTTATCCCAGTCCTGAGGGTATGCCTCCGTAACCTTCTTAAGCATTGATTTAAGAGAAGCATTAAATCTTTCACAAACCCCGTTTGAACTTGGTCTATACGGACTTGTGTATGAATGTTTTATGTGACATAAACTCTCTATATCTCTCATAAGTTGAGACATAAACTGAGTCCCTCTATCGGACAGTATTTCCTCAGGAAAACCTATCCTCGTAAAAGTTAAGTGTAAAGCTTCCGCAACAGACATGGTACTAACGTTTTTTAACGGTATGGCCTCAGGCCATCTAGTGCAAAAATCAATGCACGTTAAAATATACCAAAAGCCTCGATCCGACAATACTGACAGTGGACCGATGATGTCTATAGCTAATTTTTAAAATGCGCGAACAGGAACATCTGTGACTTGCAAGGGTGTTGTCTGGTTCTTACCCCTGCGTGCGACTGTTTGACAGGTATGACCCGATCGACAATATGTTTTGACATCTGTGTTGATACCAGGCCAATAACAATTTGAAGTAATACGAAACAAAGTCCGATTACGACCCAAGTGTCCTGCCATAGGTAAATCATGACCTGTATTTAAAACTAAAGGTCTAAAACTCTTTGGTACCACAATCTGTATCTTTTCATGATTATCTCCCTTCTTATACCATCTGATCAAAACATTGTTACGAAACTCGAACCAATATAATGAGCTCTTAGTAACTTTAATTTGTTTTGTTTCAGCTAAAGTGAATAATTTCTTTAAAGATTCGTCCTCCTGTTGTTTCAGTGTAAATAAAGTAGGAGAAATGTTTTGAGCATTTCTCAGAGGCGTCTGCTCCATGACAGATGGAGATGCATCGATCACATTACTCGCTTCATGCTGAGCTCTTGTAGTGACCGCATTCGCCACCAATGGGTGCTTGCTGACCCACTCTGCAATTTCCTCAGGTGAGCAGTCTTTCACACCTGGAATGTTTCCAAGGATCACGACAGATACAGGGTTCTCCAAGCCACACGCGAGTACAAATCCTGAATAAAAAGGTGTGTCGATTTCCGCCTTTTCCATGGGAAACCATTCAATGTTACCTCCAAACGTAACACACTTCATTTATTTTCCTGTTAAAGATGATTTATCTAATAACGATTTCCGTATCCATACAATCGTACACCCCGTGTCCCGAAGAATAGTGGCTGGCTTGTCACCTATAAACCCTTTGTGCAATGTAAGGCGACCAATACAATCACAGACAGACATAGCCGGTAAAGTATGGCCACACAACAGTCTAGTTTGAGCGCCTGGCTCATAGAGTATGTTACACTCAGCGCAATTGTTATCTTTGCTTGAGCGTACAATGCATGCATTAGCCTGTTCAACATGGCTATCGTGACCACAAAGTGGGGTACAGACGTTAGCATGGTCTGATTTCCCTTTTGCCTGTTTACAATCATGTTTGTGATCATCTTTGTAAGTGCATTGTTTACCGTTCTTATTGTTTTCTTCATCTAAATGACACCTACCATTACCACTGGAACGTTCACCTGAAGTTCTTCTATAATCTCTGCGATGTATATCATCATTACTATTACCGTAGTGTTGTCCACGACCTCGGTTAGAGTAATTGGAATATCTATATTCACTGAAGTGAGATGGTGACTGACGACGAGGAAAATTGTACCGTACTCGAAAGGAAGATCTATAATCACTCCTATATCTTCCCTCCGAACTCCTTGGGCGAGAACGGTGGACACCTACTCTTCCGTCTTGTAACGAAACACATACAGGTAATGCATCATCTAAAGGAAACCTTACGAATTTCCTTGTTTGGATGTGCAGACATATAATTTCTCCCCAATTCTTGGCACTCATTGATAGATTTAGGCCTTCTCTCCTGCAAAATCTGCGCCACAGGTAGATAAAACTTTATCCCTGAGCATTAGGTCAAATAATTCATCAAAAGATATATTGATACCTGATAAATCTATCCACCGACCCAAGTACAACTTAATAGAAGAGATAAAGTCTCCGAAATCAGCATTCTTGGACGGAACCACAGAATTAAATCTGGATCGAAAACCCTCCTCAGTGAGCTAAAACGTTGCCATCAAAGTATTGGCATCAATATCGAAATCAGATCGACTTGTTTCATCAATTGACATGAAAAATCTCATTGCTTCACCTGTGCGGTGATCTGAACAAACTATAGGCCACCTCTCTTTTGGGTTCTTCAAATCCATAACCCTCATCTTAAACCTCATAATAAACGAGTCCATGCAATACCTTTTATCATCAAAATTAGGAAATTTAATTTTTGGGTAATTAAAATTATTGCTATGAGAACCTTGTGGAACAGCACTAAGGTGTTGGGCATTAATCTTTGCAATCTCAATCTCTTTTTCTTTATCAGCCTGTAATTTCAATGACTGAAGCTCTATAGCGTTTCTGTGTGCTTGATCTAACTCAGTGTTTCTCAACCCTGATAGTAGCAACGCCTTCTTTTGACAACCAATATTTTAAAAAGCCCTCCTCCCTTTTAACACCCCCTTGCTCTTTATCGTGTATACACAAAAACACACACACACATATAAAATATATTCCACCATACTTTAAAAAAATCAATGCAGTTAATGAGTTATCTTTTCTTATAATATAAAGAAAAAGAGAAAGCACATTTATAATAGCATAATTATATTAAATATGAGTTAAGTACGGAATTATATACACCACAAGTTCATTATCGTTGAATTACAAATTGACGGAGAAAATGATATAAAATTAGTTCTTACAACTCCCATAACTATCATAATCATATCACTTTAATAGCGCCTAAATAACTGCATATATATCTTCAAATCTGAATATTTAACCCTCTCCTTATGTAACTACTTTAAACATGAAAAAATTGGAAAAATTATTTGTTGATAATAATGATATAATTATGTAAAAATTCACTTACTAATGAAACTTAATGAGATCCTTGCGCTTGGTATGACTCAGCCAGTTTTGTAATATTTGGTTCTAAGTTTGTTAAAAGAAGTCTCAAATCTCCTGTTACAAATGTGCAGTTGATTTCGTTGCTATTGTAGTAGCAACACTACAGCACTGAACCCCTTCTCCACCACATACGACGTTGGGAATGCTGTAATTAGCAATTTAGTTTCACACCAAAGAATGGGATACGCAAGCCTCTGCTGGATCCAACATTTTTCGTAATGTGTGTGACTGAATCGTGCTTTTGCCTCGAAGTCATTTTGTAGCTCAATTAATTCTTCTTGTAAATGTTGACTAACTTGTTCCATGTCTGATTCAAACGGATTAATCACCCAATCCGGTATTATTAGTTCTTGGAAGTCTTTAAATCTTATGCTCATATCATTTTTAATAGCGTCCAAATGAGTGCAATAAACCTCTATTTCTGAATCTTTAAGCCTGTCCCTACCTAACTGCAGTAAACATGGAAAATGAGAAAGTTCTCGGCGACTAAGATTATTTTTATATAATGTCAATTTGTTGATGAACCCCATGATAATTCCTTTCACTTTAATCAGACTGATCTCATTTCCTTGTAGCTTAAAAAGAACCTCATTTAACTTTTCAAATATATCTGAAAGATACGCCACATCGTTTCGCAATACTTTTCTTTCGATGCTAAAAGTAAAAATGTACACAACGTCCCCCTGAATGGAAGTAGCGATCCTCAATCGTTGCGACCCATCAGAACGCCCCCAGACATCTTGAAAACGCCCCCCAGGGTGCGGTACCGCCCCCGTTGAGAAACACTGATCTAACTGAAGAAGTTCCATCTTACGGAGTTCTATTTTTTCCCATTCTAACTCTCTGGATGCTTCTTGTTGACTAAATTTCTTCTCTTCAAGTTCCTTTTGTAGAACCAAATTCTTCTCTTCAAGTTCCTTTAATTCTCGTGCTTGAACAAGCTCCTGCTACTTTAACTCTCTCTGTTCTTTACGTTCCATTTGTTCTAAATAGTTATTATAGCTTTTCTCAGCATAAGTCTCCGGCTCAGTTCCAGATTTGCCTAAACGCAAGCCTATTTCAATAAATTCTGGTAATGAAGGCATCTTGGGTTTTAAGTTGAATCAACAAGTCTCACATCTCCCCGTAATAACAATTAATTAAGTACAATAAGTTATAGCATTGACTGAATTTATTCCTGATGAAGGAACATACCAAGAATGAGAGACGAGCACAATGAAAAAGAATGGCACAAGTCAATGAAAATGATAATGAAGTGACATGTCAAATTACAGCACATTACCCAACGAATATAAAGGAAATAAAAGAAACAAAGACATATTGACAAGTAACAACAACTTGGTATAACTACATGTAAAATAAACAAGACAGAAAAGAACGCACAAATACAGCAAATCGTCAAATTTTACAATGAGACAATAGTGATAGAAAACAGCTATACAACAAATGACCAATTTACGTAAATTAGTGAATGAAAATGTATGACGTAGACTTGACGAAACAATCTATACAAATACGGATGTTTGCTATGCAGTCAAAGAGTAAAATTCCACTGTTATTTTCTTTGACTGGACAACAAACAATAACCTAGTAAGACATCGTCATTTGTAATATTTCCGAAGAAAAATTACAAATAGCGAGCGCCACCACCTCCCTTTTAATTTATACAAATAAACATGTAGGCCTAAGCGAAGAAAACATGGAAGAATGGATGTTGACTGGCAAAGATGCTGACATGATCAAATAATGTCACGCATCAGATAAATTAAAACACTACTTATCTTTCCTGTTGAACTCAAAACCTCTGCAGATAAGGAATCAGTGTGTTTGTACTTGAAGTCGATATCTGTAACACACAAATAGACGAAACTATCGGCTGACTACAAGTTGAACAGAAGGTCGTTTGAAAGTTTGCCGGCTTTGATGACGTCATTGAGTACAAAGAGCCAGATTGTCCATAAATTCAACATCAAAATGCGTGATTTGCCACTATTGAAATCTGCAATGTATATAATCCCAGTCCAAACGTAAGCAAGTAGATGACGAAGTGTTGAATCTTGACAGTCTTCAAGGTCAGGTCAATGATCTTTGATGCATCTTCAAGGCGCAGCCATTACCTGACATCTTCCATCGTGAAATTGGAGTGAATGTACAGTCATATTTTTTGGACGAATTAGAATCGTATCGTTCTTAAAATGACAAAAGTCCTGCGTACAAGTTCAGTGCAGTAGTCCAGCCTCATTTGAGTTCAGATTCGTAGGAAAAAAATCTCGTTTCTTGATGTCCAAAGATGTAGTTGAAGGTAAAGTCTACGTAGACGAGCCTATCAGTTATCGGACGTGACCCCACTTATTTCTCCTCTGTTAAGGGATAGAGAAATTGCCCGAATTCTTTCGTTGTCTAGGGTCCATTTGTGTTAATAAAGATGTAAAAGTTCTTTTATCTTGATTTGGTTTATATTGTTGAATATTATGGAAGCCACCCTTCATATCTAAATCTTTTTATGTAAAAACTTCAAATACTGAATAAGGTTAACAACTGTTTGAACGAACCTTGATTGATTGGATAAACTTCTGGGCTTAGACGATTTGGCAACAGTTTAATAATCAGTAAGAACAAATTCACAACGTCACAATTACGAATATGGCATAAAAGCTCCCTCTCTGTTTTACAGTCTTGCTTTATCTTGGTTCACTTTTCTAACAGTGTCATTCGACTTTTCCATTGTCTACACCTTTATAATATCATTTATTATTTGCATTTTTCATCGGGGTATTTAGCGTCCCGGCATAACAAAAGTTCACTATATTTTTCCATTAACATCGGGGGAATTAAGCGTCCCGGTACATCACATACGAGGTATTCACATATCATATTTATATCATTCCATTGACTTCGGGGTATGTTGCGTCCCGGTATAACAAATATTCATTTATTTTACTCCTTTGACTTCGGATGGTCATAAGCAGCTCTAAAACAAAATCCATGGTGATATCACGAGAAGAAAGAAAACATCAGATTAAGTTGGGAGAAGAGGTCCTGGAGCAGGTCGACCACTTTAAATATCTCGGAGCTATTATAGACCGAAAAGGAGGCATCAAAGAAGAGTTGGCCAATCGAAAAGCAGCGGCTGGGAGACTTTTTCAGGCCATAAATTGTGGATTCCTCAGCAAGAAAGAGGTTGGTAAGAAAACGAAGATGGCTGTATACCGCTCCACCTATGTCCCAGTCTTGACATATGGATGCGAGTCGTGGGCAATGACTACAACCCACAAAAGTCAGATCCAAACCTCAGAAATGAGGTATCTGAGGAAAGTGGTTGAAGTAACAAGAAGAGACATGGTCCGCAACCAGACGATCCGTCAAGGCCTAAAATCCCATCCGCTGCAGACCCAAATAGAACAGTCCCAACTAAGATGGTTTGGCCATGTCTGCAGAATGGGAGAAGATCGGCTACCACGACAAGCATGGGAAACAAAGAGCCAGGGATCCAGACCTCCAGGACGACCCAGAGTCCGCTGGGAGGACAACATTAGACAATCTTTGAAGGACCGAGGACTAGAATGGAACCAGGCCAGGAAGAAGACAGCTGATAGAATGGTCTGGCGCTCTCTCTTCCAAACCTCTACACCTCACGGTAGAAGGGGAACGACTAAGTAAGTAAGTAAGACTTCGGGGTATGTGGCGTCCCGGTAACCAATATTCATTTTTTATAATCCTTTTGACCTCAGGGAATGGGGCGTCCCGGTATAACGACTGTTCATTTATATTTACTCATATAATTTTATTATAACACATTTCTTTCTCCTGGGAGTTATCATCCCGTATTAACTTCAATTATAATCCTGACATTATCTTATGCCTATCATTTAAAACATATAGCTTACCAACATCCTCTGAATATTTGTTGAATACATAATCCTGTACACTGGCGTCACATCCAACTCTGCTCTTTTACGTCATACCTAGATACTCATCTCACAGCGACCGCTTTCATGTATCTCTTGCATTCAGTTGAGGTACGACATGGTGTTACACAGATACGGTACTAATAATAAGTTGCCGCGATAAAAATCATATCATGAAGTAGCTTCAACAATCTTGTTTCCATATTCGATATGTTGTTTCTGAAAGATGTTGTAACACCTGCCAATTCTGAATCCAGTTCTGGTCAGGTTATCCACTCCTAACGTGTTTCCTATAGAACACTATGTCTTCCGGCTTAAATTCATGTGCAACTGCATTTTTATTCGAATTTTTTAAAATCCTCTAAAATCACTTTCATCCCTACTTATTAGAATTTGTTAAAGACTAATTGATTATTAAATTTCTTTTATGTTATTTTTACAAATTCATAGTTGATTCAGTTCTTATAGATCAGAGAGCGCATGTATGATCGAAAATGTGAAATAGATATTGTAACCGCATATTTTAGCAGTAACCTCTTCTGTATTGGTTCCAACTTGACTGTAAACCATCAACTGATACAAACTAGATTTTGCTGGTTTCTCACTGAATGTAATTAAACGTTAATGTTATATAGTCTGTTTACACCCACTGTTGCGAGTGTAGTGGTTTGGTCTATATCATCGCCACACAGGCTAATTCAATATATGTGTGCTGCTGACCTGTCACTGTGTCTGGAATGTTGACCTGGGTGTGTGTTGATATGTTCGCACACCACAGTACGTACATAAGGGTACATGCAGGAGTCAAGAAGGGTTGCAAACGACTGGAACAGTTCGATACTGTTTATTCCGTTACAACACAGATACGATGACATAAATGACACACATTCGACAGCAAAACACGAATCATAGTATATAATCTCCACACTGCATCAATACCTAATACGGCCTGTCCTAATCCTGGACTTATAATAGCTTAATAGCTTCATACATCTCCACACTGCAGTTAATATATAATATGGCCTGTCCTAATCCTGGACTTATAATAGCTTAACAGCTTCACAAATCTTCATACTGCAGTTAAACATAATATGGCCTGTCCTAATCCTGGACTAATAATAGCTTAATAGCTTCATACATCTCCACACTGCAGTTAATATATAATATGGCCTGTCCTAATCCTGGACTGATAATAGCTTAATAGCTTCATACATCTCCACACTGCAGTTAATATATAATATGGCCTGTCCTAATCCTGGACTTATAATAGCTTAACAGCTTCACAAATCTTCGTACTGCAGTTAAACATAATATGGCCTGTCCTAATCCTGGACTAATAATAGCTTAATAGCTTCATACATCTCCACACTGCAGTTAATATATAATATGGCCTGTCCTAATCCTGGACTGATAATAGCTTAATAGCTTCATACATCTCCACACTGCAGTTAATATATAATATGGCCTGTCCTAATCCTGGACTTATAATAGCTTAACAGCTTCACAAATCTTCGTACTGCGGCTAAACATAATATGGCCTACAAAAGTACCTTAATACACAGCGAAGCCTGCATCACCCGGCAGCTTCATTAATCTTCAAAATATGGCCTACAAAAGTACTTCAATACATAGCAAAGCCTGCATCACACGGCAGCTATAATAAGGTTCATATGGCCTAAACAAATCTTCACTGCAGTGTATCACATAGGCTGTACACACAGCGAAATATATAAGTCGACATTTTCTCAAATCCTACGTAGGCATACATTATCCAAAAAACACTGGGACTCGACCTACACGGTCCACGCCCAAAACACAACTCCCTAAATCACACACTAGTCCCGCCAAAAAACCCGTCACGAGATTCGGTTGTCTTGAACACCGTTCTCGATAACACATGCAGACTAGCGAGCTATTCACATGACTCAAAACAGTACAGAATAAATACATTAAACAGCGTTCACACGCTTATCTGTACTCTGTCACCCGAAAAATAGGAAAAGATAATTATATCCTAAAGTCAGACAAGTATCCGCTTAATCAAGCGTTGCAACTCGAAATTTAATTTGTCTAAAAAACCATTCTAAAGATTACTTCCCCTTTCATAAGTTCCACTTGCAATAGTTACCACCCGCTCCGGGAAAAAATGATTCTATCATTTTTTTGAAAAAAATTAAGTCCCAAAAACAAAAAATTTAGAAGAAAATGAAGCTCTAACATATGCTTACAAAAATCATCTTATTTTAAATCAAATTATATCTACAACAAATATCAGCATTAAAGTGTAAAGTAGCAATTAAAGCATACAGCATAATGAGCTAAGTATAAAAAGTAATTAGTTAAATATACAAATATGATCAGTTCCAAAATTAAGTCAAGTATACGTATATTTAGTACAAACCAAACTGAAAACAACCAATCGAAAGAGAAAACACAAGATCAATCAAAAGAAGAATGATCTGTAAAAAATGAAAGTAATAACTCAACAATACTATATACTCATAATTAACACATTAACTACCGAATTAAAAAACACACTGTGGCCGAATTAAATTTTGTTCCCATTTTCATTCTGTAGGTGTATGTAGAATTTTATCTGTAGTTTTCTTAATTTTAAACATATTTTTATGAATTATATGTCATTTTAATGATAAATGAATGTACTGTTGCCTAAAGCTGATAAAAGGAACGTTTACTTAATATGGTAGATATTATTAGTAATGTAAAATGATTGACAGACAAAATTCAATTCAAATTTGTTTCCAAATTATCAACTTATGTTCAAATTTCTTGTTTCTATGGTAGGTAATACCTTTCTTAAAGTGATTATTATGTAGTATATCCAATAACAAGAAAAACAAGCCCAAGAACACACACACTGACTAATATTTACACTATTGGTAACTTACATTATCACACCTATGCCACTTCCCAAAAAATGTCTGAAATTTTTTCCTCATTTTCTCCCTGTAAGTGTTTGGAGAACTTAAGCTGCAGATTTATTAATTTTAAACAGATTTTTATTACTGATATGTCAATTTCATGACAAATGAATGTACTGTTGCCTAAAGCTGATAAAAAGAAAGTTTACTTAGTATGGTAGATATTAATAGTAATATAAAATGATTGACAGACAAAAATCAATTTAAATTTGTTTCCAAATTATCAACTTATGTTCAAATTTCTTGTTTCTATGGTAGGTAATGCCTTTTTTAAGGTGATTATTATGTAGTATATCCAATAACAAGAAAAACAAGCCCAAGAACACACACACTGACTAATATTTACACTATTGGTAACTTACATTATCACACCTATGCCACTTCCCAAAAAATGTCTGAAATTTTTTCCTCATTTTCTCCCTGTAAGTGTTTGGAGAACTTAAGCTGCAGATTTATTAATTTTAAACAGATTTTTATTACTGATATGTCATTTTGATGACAAATGAATGTACTGTTGCCTAAAGCTGATAAAAGGAAAGTTTACTTAATATGGTGGATATTAGTAGTAATGTAAAATGATTGAAAGAAAGAAAAAGCATGCAACATTTTCTTTAAATTATCAACTTACCTGGAACTTGCTTATTCCTGAGGCAGCTAATTTCTTTTCTTGGTGATTTTCATGTAGTATATCCAATGGCAAGAAAAACAAGCCCAAGAACACACACAATAGCTAATAAATACACTATTAATGACTTACATTATCACACCTACACCACTTCCAAAAAATCTCAGAAATTTTGAATAAATAGCTCCTTTGACAAAGCACATTATCTATAACTTATTTACAGTATGTCAATGTCTTTAGTGAGTTACAGCTGAAGGATCATGCGTATGGTACAGCCTAAAACAGCTCTTTGGATGGAGATGGGGCTTTTCGGGGCAACCGATGCAATAAAAATTGGTTCGGACTCGTTTCGCAGGTGTTGAGCACACTATACAGTTCCTATCTTTGTCGGTGTAATCCACAATGTGCTTTGCACCCTCAAATCTTTTAACTTTGTTTCCTAACAATTTCCTACCTTTCTTGTTGCTACTGGTATCTACTAGATCAGGTGGAGTTATGGAGGCAGCCTTCTCAGTCAACTGATCAATCAGTTTGTCTTTGAAAAATTTCAATGACACTGACTTCTCATCAGCATGACTGAGGGTGTACAATATATGGGCATTTACCTGGGACACCTCTATAATCCAGTAAAAAATTTTCTTCCACCATTTTCTAGTTTTTCTTTGGAAATTGCCATAGTAAGCTACCATTTGATCATTGTGGTCACATCCATTCATGCAAAAATTGTACTGGTGTACTGGTTTGGGTTTTTCGACTAAGTTGTGATGTCGAGTTGTGACTTGCACCATCTCAACTGATGTTTCAGTGGACACAACAATACATGGTTTCTTTGCCTTTTTGTCTCGCCAAGCAACACATATCTGAGATCCATCACCATTTTTGTACCACCTGGCTTCTCGGTGATGGAGGGAGAGGGTCTTAAGTTGAAGTGGAAAATTTTTTCTGTTGATGTTGACTGTGCCAGTATAATGAATGCCCCTACTCAACAGATAGGTTATCAGTGTATCCACAGTGTAGTATCTGTCAGCAAATACATGGTGGCCCTTCCCAATTCCTTGCAGCAAGAAATCAAATACCTTCACCGCCTGACTTGTTGTAGAGTCATTAGCAAGAATATATGATGTATTCTTCCCAAAGTATGTCAATACAGAATAGACATATCCAGTAACAGAATCACACAATCCAAAGGTCTTAATGTGATACTTGCTTGGCTTTGTTGCATTGTACTGCTTGTGTTTCCAGCGTCCATTATACCCAATAACCATTTCATCAATGGCTAAATTCTGAAATGGATAAAATGCATCCTGGAACTTCGCAACGAGCAAATTTAAAAAAGGCTCTATTTTGTCCTTCCCTTCTGAATCAGCATCTCCAACATGCATCATTGTATGGTAAATTATTTCAAACCTAGATCTTGAAAACATATTGCCATACCAGGGTGTATAATTATGAGGTGTATGTGCCCAATAATCTTTTACCGATGGCTTTTTATCTAAACCCATCGCAGTTGTTACTGCGAAAAATTTCAAAAGCTCATAGTCAGTGACAGGTTTCCAAGCAGCAGACGAAGATCTGTTTGAAGATGGGGGTTTTGAATTCTTTACTTCAGCATAATCATTTATTACTTTGACCAAAGAATGTAAAACATCTGGTGTCAGCAATGTAAGCCAGCAATCAAGTACAGAGGAACTTGCATCAAGATTTGCTTGCAAACCTGGTTCATGAGTTGGATCAAAATAAAAACTATTTGTTGTTTCACCCTCAGTCACTTGATCCCATTGTTCTCTTATTTTAGTTAGGCCTAGGCCTACAGTATTTCCTGCACTATTTCCTGCACTATTGGTAACTCTAACCGAGGTTTTCGCTCTTTTACGACCCACTGATGACCCAGGACTTCTAATATCTTCATTGCTTGAATTTTCACTTCTAGTGTTATCATCACTGCCATACAATTCACTACCTGAATAAATGTCCACATTGTTTTCACTGTCCTCATCGTCGCTAGAACTATCATCAATCAATTGCTGAAATAAGTTTCTAGCCTGTTCAGCAGTTAGACGAGGTGTACGTGCGTTTTTTGTGGCGATATCATTCGTTGCCATAGTAAACAGTTTTGCGATTTGGTAACTAACCTGAAACGTGTAATAAATATGAATATAATATCACTTTTGAGAAGCACAAAAATACCCACGCTTTGGAATGTCGTTTTCCGGTGTTAAATTAAAATCTCGAACCAGATCAGAATGTGTTTCGTCATATATTTCATTCGTTATCTTACTAAACTTAGAAAGCCGATGGGACCGGTTTGCCGTCCAAATGTGTTTCTTTCGTAAGCCGCCCCCATCGGCTTGCGGTAGTTAATGAGTTAAGTTGGACAATTACATGTAAAATAAATACAACTATCATAAATAGATATGTTATATCAAGTCATATAACCACTCCAACAATACAAAGAATATAGGTATAAGTGTTGAAAGAAGACAAAGTATACAAATAGAATCAAGTAAAACGAAGATGAGGTACGAAAGTATAAACAAGATATGAAATCCATACCGAAAAGACAACAGAAAAGAAGGAATGAAATGAAGAATAGTTACCAAAGACAGATAGAAAGCAAAGGCACGAACACAAAGAAAGTCAATAACAGTATATACTAATAACTGTTTTGATCAGATAACCTATTCAAAAATAAATATATAAACATGATCGAAAAGCACAACACAAAATATCAAAGTATATCTATACTAACACCACCAAAAAATAATTTACAACTAAACAAAACCTAATAAGTAATTTAACTAAGTTATAAGAGTTATACAAAACTAACATAAATAAATTATAGGCATCGAACAAACAAGTAATAGCATTGCTATAACTAATACTACCAACGCGCAATGAAGCGCTAAAATAAAAATACATCATCATAAAAAACCACTTTTTACAAGAACTAATCAAACTACATATCAATGATATCACGAAGTCAAATGCTGGGCACACACAACAAAAAATTACAATGCCAAAAAAAAAAATCATTTTTTTCAACAGTACCGTACAAACATATTTTTTTTCTCGATAAGTTACATAAAAACAGTATTTAATTTTTAAGTAATTCAGTAATACTTTAAGTAAAGCCTAATAATGAAATCAATATTTTAACAAAATGAGTGAAATATAAAACAAAAATCCTATCTCGAAGAAACCTTTAAATCAACACATGTAAATTTAATTTATTCTTTAAGTTCTTTCTGCTGACAATTACGTTCAGCTCAGTAAAATGCTATTTAGCTATAACTTTATCTCTTATTCAAATCGATAAGATATACATCTATAAATAAATCTACAATCTGTTATTACTATGAAATATAAAAAAGGTTCTATAAAAATATCTACAAAAAATAATTTTTTTTTTTAAAATAATCTGCTAAGAAAATAATCTACATGTCTGACTGGCAAGAAAATCAAGTTCTGGAAAAATCGAAGTTTCACAAAAAGTTAACAAATCCAAATACAAGATCATGTATGATACATGCAAGCTATTTTCAAAATTACATTTCACAACATACCAGATAATACACATCTTCTCTGTATGTTCTATATATTAATTAATCATGACATCAAAACATGAGAAAAATATAAATTAAGTGAATAACGAACACTCAGGACTATCTAAAAGTAACCACTACATCAACACAATAAATGAGTTTGTGCAATCTCATCATGTACAAAACTATCCTAAACAACACAGTTGCAAAAATTTTAAGTTGAACAGAGTAGTATAAAGGATAATAATTACATACTACACATTATCAACACAATAATATATAAATAGCATAAAAATGTATCAATACATCATCACAATACAGACATATAAATAACAATAAAAAAAATTATGGCAATCAAATGATGCATAGAAATAATCATGACAACAAAATTATATGTTATTTCAAAACAACAACATGTCATGTACTAATATAGAATACAAAAATATTTACTATCTAAGGAAAAAAAATACGCCGTAAAATTCCCCACTCTCTTGAACACATGTCCTGACCCTCCAAAGTAAACATCAGTTGCTATTTAGACGCTGACAGGTTTCGGTTGACTACTCGAGCGGAAAGTTGACTCACATTTCTGACCTTATCGCAACGTAGCTTCTGTCAACAAATACAAATGAAAATTTTCATTTTACTCAATAGTGAAATTTAATGAGAAAAACGTAGAAATCACGTTTACAATTACCCAACACCGGCTTGTGTAAAAACCCGGTCTCTTCACGATGTCACTAGCTCTCTCTATCACATGTAGATATCATAGAATTCTTGGGGACAACATGACCGACCTTGAATGTCGCCGCTGCCTTACGCTGAAACAAAGTCTCACATTCACAACAACAAGTAGAGCAATCAATAGTATTCAAGCATCCACTGTTATTTTTACTCTGTTTACTTTGATTATAAATGACTCTGGGCTCATGTTGAACAAGATTAGCACAATTGCGCTTATTATTTGATCTATGATCAAAATACTTATTATTACCGTTGTCTTGTTTACAAAAAATGACTTTAGTCTTTTGTTTAGGAACATTACTCTGGTGATGTAAAGCAACATTTGAAAAGCTATTATCTCTATCATACTTTCCAACATTCTTACAATCAAAACTTTGAGATTTGTTAGATTGTCTACAGTATCTAGGAGAAGGAAAATTATTATTTTCTGATCTCCCTTGGTACTGTTTACTCTTGGGGTTATCTCTCTTTCTAGAACTGTTTTTCTTTTCCCTTATGGGAATATATTTACCAATAGTTTCAAACTGACTGTGCTGAGTTTGACAACTGCCAGAAACAATAGTATCTCTATTGTTCCGCATATGGGTTTCATCTTTGGAACAAGTAGTAATAGTCTGAACACCCGCTATTAATTTCTGAGTATTTCCAGTAGTAGACAAATATTTGCTCTTATGAGTCTTGACCTGAAATATATCACCTTTCATTTCCTGACCAACAGAACTGCCTGTTACACTAGAATCGTTGTTGGTCTGACGCCAAGAATTATCACTGGAACTATCAGTAATATTAGAACTTTTAAAGTTGTATTTACCACGATAAGATCTGTCTTTACCATGTATGACATCTCTCTGAGCAAAAAGTATATGGTGCTGACTTTTCGCAACTTTCTGTCTATCATTGTGAACATTGACAGAAGAGCACCTTTTGTTTTTCAAAACCATATCTAGTAAGCCATATATTCTGTCCCTTGCTTCTGTAATTTCATTATTTTTAAGTGAAATCTCTTCACTTAACCTTTTATTTAACTCCTTAACAGCCAAAACTTTGTCGCTTTCTTCTGTTAGCAAATTTTCAATTTTAGCGACCTTCTCTTTCTCCATAGTTAACTCTTCTAATTTCACCTTTTCATCCTTTTCTTTGCTTGCTTTCCTCTGTCGCGCTAGTTTCCTCAATCTCATCTTTTGAACCTCTTCTATCTGTGGCTGAAGTCGAGCCACTTGAGCCTGAAGTCCTTGGATTTGAGCAGCTTGTGCCTTTAACTCATTCATATTCTCCGAGGATACATTACTCTTTTCTTTCAGTTGGCGACTGAGACTATCATTGTCATCCAACACATCCTGAAGCATATCTTTATAAGTCTTCTCACAGACATTTCTCTCAACCTTCAATTTCTCATACATCTCTTTCTGTTCTTGAAGTTCCCGCGTGAGATTACCTATCTGAGTTTCCAAGTCTTGGACTTTGCTTAAAGCTGAATTTAATGTAGCTTGTGCACTAGAAAGTTCTGAGTTTGATTCAAGTATCTCACTCTTAAGCTTATACACAGTTGCCTGTAGTTTGCTCTCTTTAGCAACACCTTCTAGGAAATTCTCCCTTTGTTGTAGAGCACTCTGTTTGTTTACTTTTGCTTGTTTCTCAATTCTCAATTCCCTTTCCTGCTCATCAGAAGTATGGTTGTGGATTATTTTGAACATGCTTTGCACTATATGTCCGTGTTCAAGCTCAATATTCTGTTGCAAAAACACACGAAGGTGCCGTAGCAAATTCACCAAATCCTTGGCCATTACCAAATTGCAAACAAACTTAAAGTTATGTTTCGCAAATAACTCAAGGGATGTTGACACATTAATCAAAAAATCATCCATTATCCATTCTCCAAGTCGTGCACCTCTCAATCCCTTACCATCTCTACCTACCACCAATGCAGACTCCAACATAGGCCTTATATCTGTAGGGCACATATCACGATCCATGGTGATTCACTTACTTAATCAACTATATATAGTAATCACTTATAGTTATGACAAATTACAGTCGCAAAAGGTTTGACAATTACCCTTCCAGCTCACAAAGTTAACTATTTGTCAAGAAATGAGCGTATTCCTCAATTCTGTATCACCAATTCCTTTTTATAGCACCTTTATCAAGTCACATCATTATCAGGAAAATCGACATATGTCAACAGCCATTAACACCTATGCATCAAATCTTAATCATATGTCAAATTAGACATAAACAACAATAATAACAAAATGAGCAATTAGGGAGGCCTAGCGACATATATGAAGTGACACAATTTACACAAGACACAATCACTTATCTGTCAATGATCCCGCTTCTTTTCCGCCACGACACTGGATATCACATAGACTGCTAAAACCTCCACTGCGGGAAAGCACTGCAACTTGATTCGTTTCTCTTCAGGTAATTTCGTCAATATGATATGTGCTTAACAATGCACAAGTTGACAGGAACCATAATACAGTACACACTGCCTCTCTTGACTCTTCTGTAGTCTGAAATGTACACGGCAACTCCGTGTATCATAACGTCTTGAACTTGTGATGGTGACCACTGGCACAGGTAACCCGAATATTGCAGAAATCTGTCACAACCCGTACAAATGCTGGTACAAATACTGTCCAAGTCTAATTGAACGCTCTTGACCACTGCAGATGCTGTTGTAGTCTATAGGCACGAAATAGGACGTCAATTGCTACTGGTGTAAAGTTGCCTTCTACCACGAATAAAGCGTGCGTCGTTTCTCAAATGCGCCACCCAGGCAGATAATAACTAGGTCACAGTTCTGAAGTACAGGAGATTCAAGCCACGCCTACATAAGGTCAATTATAACAAAGTCAAGTGTTCTACACTCTTGTCACGTGCAAGTCATATGTATTATTTTCAACTTGTAGTGACTGATCCTCTAGATATGTTATGGTCTGGTGGACAAAATTTGATTCACTTTATCCTCTTGCTTCAAGTACATATCACTGTAGAGGTAACAATTTCTTAATCGTATACGCCACTCAGGCACATCTTAAATGATATCCAATGATACGAAAACTACGCCACTTAGGCTATCGACGCGAATAGTCGTAGATGTCAGATCCTGTTGACTGTAAACCACCATAAATGTAACCGCATATTTTAGCAGTAACCTCTTCTGTATTGGTTCCAACTTGACTGTAAACCATCAACTGATACAAACTAGATTTTGCTGGTTTCTCACTGAATGTAATTAAACGTTAATGTTATATAGTCTGTTTACACCCACTGTTGCGAGTGTAGTGGTTTGGTCTATATCATCGCCACACAGGCTAATTCAATATATGTGTGCTGCTGACCTGTCACTGTGTCTGGAATGTTGACCTGGGTGTGTGTTGATATGTTCGCACACCACAGTACGTACATAAGGGTACATGCAGGAGTCAAGAAGGGTTGCAAACGACTGGAACAGTTCGATACTGTTTATTCCGTTACAACACAGATACGATGACATAAATGACACACATTCGACAGCAAAACACGAATCATAGTATATAATCTCCACACTGCATCAATACCTAATACGGCCTGTCCTAATCCTGGACTTATAATAGCTTAATAGCTTCATACATCTCCACACTGCAGTTAATATATAATATGGCCTGTCCTAATCCTGGACTTATAATAGCTTAACAGCTTCACAAATCTTCATACTGCAGTTAAACATAATATGGCCTGTCCTAATCCTGGACTAATAATAGCTTAATAGCTTCATACATCTCCACACTGCAGTTAATCTATAATATGGCCTGTCCTAATCCTGGACTGATAATAGCTTAATAGCTTCATACATCTCCACACTGCAGTTAATATATAATATGGCCTGTCCTAATCCTGGACTTATAATAGCTTAACAGCTTCACAAATCTTCGTACTGCAGTTAAACATAATATGGCCTGTCCTAATCCTGGACTAATAATAGCTTAATAGCTTCATACATCTCCACACTGCAGTTAATATATAATATGGCCTGTCCTAATCCTGGACTGATAATAGCTTAATAGCTTCATACATCTCCACACTGCAGTTAATATATAATATGGCCTGTCCTAATCCTGGACTTATAATAGCTTAACAGCTTCACAAATCTTCGTACTGCGGCTAAACATAATATGGCCTACAAAAGTACCTTAATACACAGCGAAGCCTGCATCACCCGGCAGCTTCATTAATCTTCAAAATATGGCCTACAAAAGTACTTCAATACATAGCAAAGCCTGCATCACACGGCAGCTATAATAAGGTTCATATGGCCTAAACAAATCTTCACTGCAGTGTATCACATAGGCTGTACACACAGCGAAATATATAAGTCGACAATTTCTCAAATCCTACGTAGGCATACATTATCCAAAAAACACTAGTACTCGACCTACACGGTCCACGCCCAAAACACAACTCCCTAAATCACACACTAGTCCCGCCAAAAAACCCGTCACGAGATTCGGTTGTCTTGAACACCGTTCTCGATAACACATGCAGACTAGCGAGCTATTCACATGACTCAAAACAGTACAGAATAAATACATTAAACAGCGTTCACACGCTTATCTGTACTCTGTCACCCGAAAAATAGGAAAAGATAATTATATCCTAAAGTCAGACAAGTATCCGCTTAATCAAGCGTTGCAACTCGAAATTTAATTTGTCTAAAAAACCATTCTAAAGATTACTTCCCCTTTCATAAGTTCCACTTGCAACAGATATACTTATATTTACAGTCACAGAGCGAAAAATACTTATAACATGACTTTCTCTGGATCAAACCAGCTGGGAAATCGAACTAGCTAAACCATTGCTTAAAACTTCACACAAGTTGAAGCATCAGATATAATTTAATATGTTCTTCCCAATCATAATTATTCTTGACTTCTGAATTGTCATGTGAGTACCCCCTTGAGATCAAAGCGCGATTATCCTTTTATCTACAATTCTACCAAGAGTAATTGTGTGCGAAGGTAAACACATTTGAAGACTCATTTTAGATACTCTTGAGTTTTGGCCACTGGTGGACAACTACTGTAGAGCAAAAGAGAGGCAAATCCCGTGACATCATCCCCTGTACCTGCTTCCTATGTCACACAGTACCAGGGTATAGATTGCGTACTTCATGTGCCACCCCTTCTACTACGGCACTAACGATAGATGATTGCTACTCCTACATATCAGGGCAGAAAGTCAGAGAGTCATGGTTAATCGGTTGAACCACTGCGAAGCTGTTCCAATATATCTCTACTTGGCCCTGGTAGTGCGTTATTTGACCTCTCCCGTGAGCATTGGTTTTCTGTGCACAAGTCAACGTTGTTCGATCAGCTGGAGTCTCTCGGTTGGGACTTACCCTCCTAACGCCTTAACTGTTATTACAACAACACGCCTAGAGCACGGGTAATACACTATTTGGGTTGAGTACTTTACACTAAGAGACTTAATTTGCAGTAGTACCACTCAGTGCCTTTGGGATAGTTTTGTTTTCTTTCCACAGCCTAGAGATATTCGCTACAGAGACGGAATATTTATTTCCCTTACGTTGCTGCAGTACTGTGGGATATTATTTTAGTAGTGTGACTGGAGAACTGTTACTTAGTGTTTCACCAGCATAGCAGATACATCTTTCTGGACTATAATAACGAAACAGTAGCAGCCGTTTTCACCAGAGGACTACGGGCCGCCCCTGCTAGTTAAATTTTCTTGGTTTCGTATTTGTACGCGTGGTGGTGGTTTAGAATCAATCCAATTCGCTGGTGTTCTTGGTTGTATTTTGTTGTGATAGAAAATCACTACCCTATCAGAGCTCGTGAGGTTATTATTGTGTTTTTAAATCTGCATTTCATTAATAAATACATTTATAAGTTATAAGCGGTCAGAATTCACTTTCTATCTGTCAAATGATGTTAACTTGTGCACAAGTTAATACCAAGTTACATATTCTCACAAAATTCATAAATGATGTGTTATTCTGTGTACTGTAATAGATTAACCTATTTAGCAGAGAGGCCGGTGGAAGTGTATGGTATTGTAATTGTCACGAGTGTTGCTGGAAAAAGACAATAGTTACTTAATTACATATCTCTTCTCTCAAGAAGTCAAACATCCCTCTTAATTTTACATTAGTGACTCTGTCTATATCTACTTTCACACTACTCATTCATACTCTGTCTAAACCTAGACATAACCTTCATCCATACTCTGTCTAAACTTAGACATAACCTTCATCCATACTCTGTCTAAACTTAGACATAACCTTCATCCATACTCTGTCTAAACTTAGACATAACCTTCATCCATACTCTGTCTAAACTTAGACATAACCTTCATCCATACTCTGTCTAAACTTAGACATAACCTTCATCCATACTCTGCCTAAACTTAGACATAACCTTCATCCATACTCTGCCTAAACTTAGACATAACCTTCATCCATACTCGTGACAATGACCGAGAACTGGACTGGAAGCAGGCCTAAAGAAATCTAGCTTGTAAGTTGACATGGCGCTCTCTCTGGCTAACCTCTACAACCCAAGATAGAAAGGGATTGTTTCGTTTGGTTTTAAGGACCATCTTGATTGTACACGAACAACTCCATCAGTTTTTCATGCCCTCCCTTAGATCTCAAGGAGGATCTTTGCACAGTACACAAACTCCACAGTACCGGCAAGGATCCCAATGTGTGTATTTAGGAATCATTCATTCTATAAATATTTTTCTATCCTATCGGTATTGATAATTTTGTAAATTCTGCTAGGGCAGCACCTGTATGGCCTACTCTTTACGCGTTCCAATTGCCGAGGGATTTTTAACATGCGCAAATTGCACTCGAAACCTACTATTTGTTCGTCTTTATCAGAGAAGGCTCGACATCCAGCCTCACTACCCAGGGGATCAGGGGGAAGTATGACATGATTATGACCCAATGGTTCTGAAAAACATGACATCAAAAATAGTCCTTGTACTAGGAACCGAACCCTGTACTTTTATAATTAGAGGCGGATGCCATAGCTCTTATTCACTCCGGCCATTAGAGTAGAAGAGGAAAGATCATGTCAGAATATCAGTTTAAATGATTGTGGAAGTGCGCTATTTGGCGCTGATCAAATATTTCGGGAGCACATTTGCGACTTAAGCTGGATCATTGTAAGTTGCATTATCATTAAAAGTGGCAGAGCATATAAGTGTTCACTACTTTAACATGTGAATATAACTCGATATTATTGAAAGTTTATTTACTCTAAACATGAGACATACAATCACTTTTTTACAATTTAAAAAATGTGCTAACAAAAGTAAGTGAATCTTTCATGCCATATTTAATTTTGTAAAATAAATTGATAAAGTCAAATAAATAATGCAATTATGTTATTTATTTTCATTTTTGTTAATCGCTACAATGTTCCCCCTTGGAAATAAATAGGATGGCTTCCCTTAACTTCTTTATTTCTGCTGCAAGTATCTCATGGTTAAGTTTTGTGTTTTCTTAACTTATTTCCCAGATTCGACATCTCGACGAAACCTGACAAAGGTGTGATTTCTCGATTATAAGTGGGCAATATTGTGCAACTTTTTATAATATTTTGAAAACTGGACTGTTATCTCTGTCCTTATTTAATTTAATTTTATTATTTTTTTTTGGGGGGAGACACTTTTATCAATACCCTTTAGCTCCCCAAGGAGCATAGGCCTTCAACAAACACATGCCAAGTCTTCCTGTCCTGTGCCATCCGCTCAAGTTCTTTCCATGTTTTCCTCATCAATTTCACCTCTGGATCCAGTTCTCTTCTCCACGTGTTTTTTGGTCTACCTCTGCCTCTCTTTCCCTGTGGATTCCAGAACAAAGACTGACTTGTAATGCTATCAACAGGTTTCCTCAATGTGTGTCCTATCCATCGCTAGCGTCTTCTTCTCAACTCTTGTTCCACTATCACTTGTCTGGTTCTTGTCATCAATTCCACATTTGTGACTTTGTCATACCACTTCAGTCCTTCTATTCTACGCAAGCACCCGTTTATAAAAGTCTGTAGCTTTTTGGTTGTTGTTTTTGTTGTTCTCCATGTCTCAGAGCCATACAATAGGACTGACTTCACATTTGAGTTGAAGATTCTTATTTTCGTGTTGGACTTGATTTCTCTCGTTCTCCATATGTTTCCCAGTGCAATGAAAGCTCCTCTTGCTTTTTGTATTCTTATTTTGATATCACTGTCTGTCCCTCCAACTTTGTCTATATTACTTCCAAGATATGTGTACGATTCTACATCTGTTAGTGGTGTTTCTTCAAGTTCAACCTTGTTATCATTTCTTTTATTTATTCTCATTATCTTTGTCTTTTCCCTGTGTATTTTCAGGCCCACTTGTTGTGACCTCTTATCGAGAATTTTCATTTTCTCTTGCATCTGATGGTTATGGGACAGAAGAGCCAAGTCATCTACAAAATCCAGATCATCAAGCTGTTTAGTCAGATTCCACTGGATTCCATTTCTGTTGTGTGATGTCGATCTTTTCATAACCAAATCTATTGCTAGTAAGAGACGAAATGGAGGCAACAGGCATCCCTGTCTCACGCCCGTTCTAATCCTAAACGGTTCTGTAAGTTGTCCTTCATGAAAAACTCTGCATGTCATGTCTTCATAGGTCTTCTTTATTAAGTTAATGATATTCATGGGAACTCCATAAGGCCTCATCAATTTCAAAAGTGATTCTCTGTCTGCAATGTAAAATGCCTTTTCATAATCCGCGAATCCGATGTATAGCGGTGAATTCCATTCCAGACTTTGTTCAACTATTATTCTAAATGTGGCTATCTGGTCTGTACAGTATCTTTTTTGTCGAAAACCTGCTTGTTCATCTCTCAGAAAGGATACAGTATACACGATGAGACAGAGAGGAAGGGCAGAATGTCAGACAGGCCTGCGTGCCCAATTCTTAACCCTTTGAAAATAAAGTTCGTTCGTTCGTTCGTTCAAATCCCTCCAGGATGATTCTGTTTAATACTTTTGCTGGCTCTTTGTTAGAGGTTCTGTAAATAGACTACAGTGATCCGTCCGCTTGCTTCCCACCGTCGCCCCTTATTCCGTTCAACCTTGCGTTCCACCTTGCTTCCCTCATTAGTATGCATGTTTGTTACGCAAAATCCGTGCCTTTTCGCTATCTGTCTAACTCATATTTTAGCCACACCTTTTTTTTCTTGTTTGACGCGCTGACGAGCGGCTACTAAGATCTATAACTGTTATTTCTTCTAAAGGGGACGAACCAAGTACGTTTGCCTGAAGCTCGATGCGAGCAGAGCTGTCAAAAATCACGACAACTGACAGTGCACGGGCCCAAAAATACGTGCAAGGTAACGGCTTTGAATTTCCCTACAAGCTCGACAATCGCCGAGATCAGAACCTTTGTTGTCGATTCACCGGGTAACAGATCGAACTAAGAAATTCTTTTTCTGGTAAGAAAACCCCGCTGATTTGCCTGAGGCGCAAATTTCATCATCCGCCAGCGAGATTACACTATTTCTGTATATATATTCCTTCTCCTCAAAGACAGTTACCAGTCGCTTCAGGAAATTTTTGAAATATCTAGCTACATATCAATGAGCCATAGTACAAAGTGGATTACTAAGATTTCGTGGAGATAATTTAATTTTTTCCATTTTGTGGTAATTGAATATAAATTAGCATTTTGCGGGATTTCTTGTGTTAAGTTTATCAGGATAATTCACTGAGATGTCTAGGTGCTAAAATTGGCGTACTAAATAACGCATATCTATTTTATTCCAGATGGTTTAATTACCTAATAAGACGATAGGATGCGATTGATAATTGACGGAATACAATGTACTTCTACTTATTATGTGTAATTTTATATATTACTAGTGTTCATATCACGCGTTAAAAGCAATAAGATAAGCTAGACACTTGTGGTTTCTAATATAATTTAATAACGGAGTGGTTAAGAGGTCTTTCCTTAACGCGTATTAAGATAGGATATTGATATTATGATTAAATGTTTGTATTTCTTCCTAAATCAAGGCTTATCAAAAACCCAGAAAACTAGCAGTCTTATAATCTTATAAGCATAAAGAGTTAATACTGTATTGTTGAGTCTTCGTGTTTTGACCTGAGCGGTCCACTTTCTTCATTCATGAGAGAGACCAAACTAGAAACAATAAAATATATATAAATATATAAATATATAAATATATAAATATATAAATATATAAATATATATAAATATATAAATATATATAAATATATATAAATATATAAATATATATAAATATATAAATATATAAATATATAAATATATAAATATATAAATATATAAATATATATAAATATATAAATATATATAAATATATATAAATATATAAATATATAAATATATAAATATATAAATATATAAATATATATATATAAATATATATATATAAATATATATATATATAAATATATAAATATATAAATATATATAAATATATAAATATATATAATATATATATATATAATATATATATATATATATATATATATATATATATATTATATATATATATATATATATATATATATATATATATATATATATATATATATATATATATATATATATATATATATATATATATATATATATATATATATATATATATATATAATATATATATATATATATATATATATATATATATATATATATATATATAATATATATATATATATATATATAATATAAATAATATATATATATATATATAATATATATATATATATATATCATCATCATCATGTGACATATTCTTTCCAGAACGTTGTCTCCATTACAGCTGCTCTGAACGCATCACGATTCTGGGCAAGTCGACCTGCGTCAGCCAAAGACAAGTTCAGACTCTCTGTGATGTCCTGCGTCCACCGTCGTCTAGGTCGACCCCTTCCCCTTTTTCCAGGGACCATGACTTCCATCACTGTTTTTTCAAGACTATTATGTCTTTTTTTACGACCGAAAAATTTCAGCTTCCTTATTGCGATGGTATTTAGGAGCCAATGTTCCTGTACGTTTAGTGAGTGCAGTACTTTTCTGTTGGTCTTTTTTTCTGTAGTGGGTATTCTCAACATCCTTCTGTAGCATTTCATTTCGAATGATGTAATCTTTTTTGCAACTGTTTTATTGAGTGTCCAAGTCTCGCAGCCGTATGTTGCTACTGGGAATATACATGCTCTGATCAGTTGTAACTTTGTTTCTTTGCTTGTTCCTTGCCATAGGTTTTTCATCCGTATTAGTTTATGTGAAGCAATTGCAAGTCTTCTTTTAATTTCTACTGCACAGTCGCCAGAGCTGTTGATGATTGATCCTAAGTATTCGAATTCATTAACACTTTCCACTTCTTCGTTATCAATTTCATTTTCTGGTTTGGTCTTTACTTTGTCTGTTGTCAATACTTTGGTCTTCTTGGTGTTTAGGTAAAGATTCTGGGCCTCGCTGTGTTTTTGGTGGACAGAATTAATTGTTCAAGTCCTTCTGGGTTGGTCGATAGGAGGACTGTGTCGTCAGCATATCTGATTTCCGGGATCTGGTACCCGCCGATGTTAAATGAGTCAAACTCTGTGTGTTCTTGGTCATCTCTTACGTTTCTCATGATATTCTCGGCATAAATGTTAAACAGGTAAGGGGAAAGGGTACTCAGAGAATAGCCGATAATTTTATTATTAACATTTTTTCATAACGTAACAGATTGCCTTAGCAACCAGAGGTTAGACAACACCGGAACCGTATATTTTTTTCTTCTATTGCGGTGACCACCACGAATACGTCTTATTCCAACCAACTAAATGCAGTGATACAGGAACTATCCAGGAAAAACAATTAATGCACTAACTTCGGCGACTACCAAGGATAGTCTGGGGCCGGATTTGGCAAATAATCTGACACTGTAGGGTCATAGTACTTGTTAGTTTTTATTTCCAAGAAATACCTGCGACAACTGTTGGGTAAGCGAGTATGCGTGTGGCCACAGTTTGACTGAGTGAACGAACCGAAAGAAAGAAGCATATTTTTCTTTTGTTACCACTATCATACAAATCTTCTTTTTTCTCACTAATCTGAGTATTTACGGGATAGCTTAATTAGGAACTCGTTCTTTTCCCTTACTGACTATTCCATACCCTTATTGTTAACTTTTGATCTTTTGGGTTAATTAACTTCTTTCTCTAGGTTGCTTCACGCGCCTCCTTTCCAGAGGACCTCTTCTGTCTTGGGCGGCTGAGTTGATTTATATTCTTTATTTGACTTGTCCATGTTTGTTGAAGTTTTTGTGGTAAAAAGTTTTTTTTTACGGAATGGGGTAACCAACTCCATGCCCAACCCTTCTTAGTCGCTTTTTACGACATGCCTGGTAGGGTACAGTGTTACTATTCTTTGCTCCCCTTTCGGGTCCCGGTAACACACGGGTGGGACACATTTATATTAGTCATTAAAAGATCTATTTCTATGACTACTTGCCGGCTGTCTAGTCGTCACGTCGTAAGTATATTCGTGTATTGCAGCTTATTCAATACATATACTTATTTATTTATATTTTCTAGGTGTAATGATTTTACCTCTATATCTATTATTGATAGTGTACCGACGTGTCGTTAAAAGTACTTCTAGCTGGAAAGAAGATCCATTGGGAATTTTTCGATTCCACTTGTGTCTACCGATAGTGTTTTTCTTTCTTCGATCCTTAACCACCGACCGTCAAAGCAGCCAGTGGCCATCACGCCCAGTGGCGTCTTGTAGGGCAACAACAAATTGATTCCACCCTGCACGGCCGGCGGCCACCCCTCGCACAGTGCCCCAACTCTGGTTCACTCCCTGCATCCCAGCCTCCACAGCCCTCCGCCAAGCCGTTTCCGGTCGGCCTCTCCCTTGCCCCCCCCCCCCCCCCCAGGGGTCCAAAACATAGCTGTTCTTGTGATGGCATCGGGATCTCTTCTGAGGACATAACCAACCCAGCTCCAGCGTCTGCCAGCTATGATGGTGTGCATGTCCTCTTGCTTGCCACGAGTAAGCAGACCCCGGCCGGTGATGGCACTCGGCCAAAAGATGCGGCGAATTTTTCCCAGGCATGCCGTGTGAAAAGAGGACAATTTTGACATTTCCTTCTCTGTAACTCTAAAGCATTCCGCACCATAGAGAAGCACAGAAAGCACGCAACTCTGGAATAATCTTAATTTTGTGCTTGTGCTGTATTGGGAGGACCCCCAGATGTTACTTAGGCCAAAGAAGGCCGTTCCTGAATTATTCACTCTGATGCTGATGTCTTTGCCTGCCCCACCGTCTGGTGTTACTATGCTTCCCAGGTATGTGAAGGTATCTGTCTGTACCAGTTGCCGATTCCTTACCGATATGGGCCCAGGGTTGCTCACATTGAGTGTCATGACCTCAGATTTTTTCAAATTGATGTTCAAGCCCACCTGCTGGCCAATTTTACCAAGTCTATCCGTCTTTTCCTGGATGTGTCGATGTGAATGTGCCAGCAGTGCAATGTCATCTGCACACCCCAGATCCTCCAATGTAGAAAATGCAGTCCATCCTATTCCTCCTGGACTGCCCTCTGTTGTCTGGCGCACCACCCAGTCCATGACTGTTAAAAATAGAGTGATTGATAAGGGGCATTCCTGTCGTACTCCTGTCTTCACCTCGAAGGTTAGGTTGCTCTGCCCAACACTACACGTAAAGTTGGCATAGAGGCTTTTTCTGATTGACACTATGCAACTTGGAATTCCATAAGCCCTCAGTATTTTCCATAAACTGTCCCTATGTATGCTGTCAAAAGCCTTTTCAAAATCAACAAAATTTATGTAAAGCTGTCTTTGCCATTCTGAGCACTGCTCTATAATGTTCCTGAGAGTGAATATATGTTCTACACATCTTCTGTTCTTTCTAAATCCTGCTTGTTCTTTCCTCAGTTTGTAGTCTACTGCCTTTGAAATTCTCTGTATAATTATCCTGCCTAGTATTTTGCTGGGAACTGAGAGAAGAGTGATTCCTCTCCAATTATTGCAGTCTGCAAGATCTCCCTTCTTGGGCAATTTGACAATTATTTCTTTCTTCCACTCTGATGGTGTTGTCCCCGTTTTCCACACTTGTGCAAATAGTGGTTCTAATAGTTCTGCTGCTAGCTCAGGGTCTGTCTTAAATAGCTCTGCATTTAAGTTATCATGACCCGGAGCTTTACCGTTCTTTAACCCTTTGATTGCTGTGATGATTTCTTCTTTTCGTGGAATGTCTGTATTTACATCTAGATCGTTTTCAGCCTCAGGAACATTCAATTGTGTCTTTGGTATTTCCTTGTTCAGCGTTTCTCTGAAGTGCTCTGCCCATCTTGTTTCCTGTCCCTCTGCTGTCTTGATGAGATTTCCTTGCTTATCTCTTACTAATGTAATATTGTTTGCACCTTGTTTTCCGCTGATGAATTTAGTTATTTTGTATACTGTGCTTTGTTCATTTCTCAGTGCTGCCTCTTCAGTCTGTTTTGCAAAATCGTCTAGGAAATTCCTTTTGTAGGCTCGGGTTTGGCGTTTAACTTCCCTGTCCAACTGGCTGTACTGTTCGCTATATAGTTGCTTTAACCTGGGGGACTTCGCTTCTGTTTTCTTTCTTTTCATTTCCTTTCTCATCTTTATGGTGTTTAGTGTTTCTGGTGTTATCCAGTCTTGCTTCTTCCTTTCTTGGAATCCTAAGCATGATTTGCTACTTTCCTTATATATTGTTGAAATGGTGTTGAAATTCTGGTCTATATCATCAGTCAATGTCTTTTCCTGGCTTTTGGCAAATTGATATCGTTTCTTAATGTCGGCCGCAAAAGCTTTTTTGGTAAGGGGGTCCTTCAATTTGCTGATGTCAAACCTTTTCTGTGTAGTTACAGTTGGTCCAGCCCTTCTTAGTTTCGCTTTCAGTTTTGCTACTACTAAATGGTGATCACTTCCCACATCTGCACCTCTTCTTACCTTCACATCTTGTAATGCATGTCTCCATCTGCCGTTAACCATGATGTGGTCTATCTGGTTTCTGTCCCGACCATTTGGTGATTCCCATGTTAACTTGTGAATTTCTTTATGTGGGAAAAGTGTTCCTCCAATGACCAGGTTGTTAATGCTACAGAAACTTATTAGCTTATCCCCATTTTCGTTTGCTGTTTCGCTGCCGCATTTCCGGATTGTTCTTTCATTATATGTATTGTGTGTACCAACTTTCGCATTGAGGTCTCCCATTACTATAACAAGATCATATCTAGGTGTGTCTTCCATTTCTTTCTGCAGTTGTTGATAGAATTTATCCTTGACCTCCTCATCGCTATCATTCGTTGGTGTGTAGCATTGTATTATTGTAGTGTTGGTGAATCTCCCTCTCAATCTCAATCGTATCAGTCTGTTGTTGATGGGTTTCCATTCCAGTAATGTCCTTTCTATCCCTTTCTGTAGAATAATGGCTACGCCTTCACTGTGCTGTCCATCCTCTCTTCCAGAGTAAAGTACTGTTTCTCCTGTTGCTGTTTTAACTTTTCCTGGCCCTGTCCATCTGCTCTCACTTATCCCCAGGATGTGTAACCTATAGTTTCTCATTTCTGCCGTGACCTGTCTTAGTTTACCTGTCTCGTACATTGTCCTGACATTCCAAAATCCTATTCTTGTATCCTGTTTTGCGGTCAGGACATCCGTTTTCATGTCAGTGGCTTCCTTTCGGCTTTCACCACTGACAGTCATACGAGCCACAGACTCCGAATGTCCATCCCGCAGCAAAGTTTGTTCATTTGATGTTGTTTCCGTAACTTCATTATTTTTTTTACATAGACAGGGGTGTCAGCCCTATGCTAAAACCCCCAACCTGGAGGACCAGGGTACCAGCTTTTGTCTGACCCCTACCCACACAGACCAGTCCAGCTTGGTTGAACCTACCAGGAGTAAAACTCCCACTGGCATAGCTCTGGGGATTGTCAGGGTACGCAAGCTGCCATACCGCTACAAGGTATAGGTACCATTGATGGCAGTACCGATAGTGTAGTTTTCCTTAACTCCAGCTGATTTATGACTTTATCAATGATGATTTGACGTATGATGTCTACAATCGCAATAAGTAATTCTTCTTTTTGATTGTTTATTGTGTGACTGTGTTGTTTTATTTGATATGTCAGTGATAAACTGTTTCTCTTGTTCCATGTTTTTGGTTCATTGTTGGTGGAATGTCTGCTGTCTTTTTCTGAACGTAGTTATATAACTGCAATTTCTGTAGTCAGTTGTCGGATTAGGGATTTGATGTGTAGTTTCTGCTTATTTGACAGCGTATTTGTTTTCAAACTATTTATTATCTTAGTTAATGGTTTTAACAATCATTCTCATACCACTATGACATATATTAATTATCTAAAAAAAAACCACGTGACAGTGTTGTAATTCAGCTCCAGGCAGCTCATCTGTAGTTGTGTTAGTATTCATCACGGAATTGACTTCACTGCTTTGCAGTAGTGGTTCAACAGTGGTCAAAGCTCAAGAGTATCTAATATGGGTTTTCAAAGTTGTCTACATTCGCTCAAGATTACTCTTGGCAGAATTGTAGATAGAAGAATAATGATGCTTCTATCTCAAGGGAGTGTCCATAAGATATTTCAGAAGTCCAGAACAATGCTGCATTGGGCAGGGCAATTGTTAACTTAAATCTGATCCGCCGCCTTTTATGAAGAATTAAGACATAATTAATATTAGCTCGCTCAAGCCCCCACCATGATTTACTCTTATTATTATTATGGTATAGCTCTGTTTAGAGTGTATTTAGTAACTTGACTGAGACAAACATGCAATACATTCAAAATGATTACATCGACGCTACATTTGTATATTTACAAAAAAACAGATTTTATAATCACTTAGATTTTAAAAGGTTTTAAAATAATGAATATTGATTTATCAGAAAAAATATCATCACTGTTGTGATATAATGATGGTTTTATGTAAGAAGTCACATGACAGGGTTTAGGTTTGACTTAGCTGCAAATGGTAGTTTGTGCTCCCGCTGGGTTTTTGGGATTAGAGCAGATAGGTCACTGGAGTTCTCGCGTCTCTGGTCAAGATTAAAGGCACAGCACGTTCCAAGTAAGATCAGGGAGTAACTGTAAAACTGGTCCTGCGTCTTTAAGTCCCTCTGGTGACGGTGTCTAGTTCTACATCAGGCCACGTCTACCCATCCTTTGTTCCAGAGATTAGTACCCTCACAGACACCACCAACGACTATGGTTAAAGAATAGAAACAAAACCCTCTCCTGAGTACCGAGTTTCCCGACACCTACTTGTGTGTCCCCATTTGTGTATTCTATCATCCCATCTACCTCAGAATTTACTCTAGATGAGAATTAAGCTTAATCCCTCCAGAGAAAACTTTCTTTACAATTAAATTGAATAGCTTTATATTTACTTTACATTCAAAACAATAGTATAGATAGCATATGTTTACATTTACATTTACATTGGTTAAAAAATGTTCCCAAAATAGATTGAATATGGTTTCAGTTACTGTACATCTACACATGTTGAAAAATGTTCACAATATAGATCGAATATGTTTTCATTTACATTTACATATGTTGAAAAGCTTGAAACTTTCATTATTTTTAAAGTGAATATTGTTATACAGACATTTATACTGGTTAGTAATTGTAAAAATTACAATTAGAATGTACATCTGGTTTGTCATATTTTCCTGCGTGCTTCATATGGAATTTGGGACTACCTACGCTTATAGTTCTCTATAAGAAACTAGCAATAATGCAGTCACCAGCCCATGTAATGGTCGTTCATGAAATCATCATTTTATTTTCTGGGGTTGGTGTATGGACTCACATGATTTGGACATACAGTAGAAATTTTCAGATATCAATATTCACATGGCGATGTATACATATTAGTTCACATGTTAGTAAATGAAAAATGTAGAAT
The DNA here is from genome assembly GCA_024509875.1 of Oreohelix idahoensis. Lineage (NCBI taxonomy): Eukaryota > Metazoa > Mollusca > Gastropoda > Stylommatophora > Oreohelicidae > Oreohelix > Oreohelix idahoensis. The sequence goes on along the minus strand of JAMPIV010005423.1, from coordinate 158,147 downwards.
GTAAAATGTACACTTACGCCAATCTTGGCTCACAGACTGTTTGCTCAGAGGAAAAACGGCTCTTGAATAGGCTTCTTACACGTGTTTCTAGGCGTCGTTATTTTAACAGCGAATTCCCACTGTGACTCTGTGCTTTAATTTCCTCAGATTACCGGTGTCCTTGTTAAATGGTAGAGTTAATTATGGGCTTTGAAGTCCTCACAATTGCTCAAACTATTGTCCGGTTTCGATATAAGAATCTTGATTCTAGGCTCTGTCAAGGTTTTGTTGTCGTCTTGGCTAGCGATTCTCACAGTGAACTAGACTTGCAAAAAGTATCAGATTATAATCACTGCCTTCCGCCGCATTTGTTTGTTACGATGTTAAGCAGGGCTCGAATCGTTTCTAACAAGTGTGTTTTGGGGGGTAATTTCAAATATTTCCACGTAGGAAAAATTATGCTCTAAATGCAGAGGTCACCTCTCCCATATATAAAAAAATAAAACTTTCGATTGCCTTGTATGCAGACTCATAAACACATCTGTAAACCCATTCGAAGATGTGTATCAGATGTAACATCTTACTTTTCTCTGACACAGGTGTACCGGAAATAATTATGCCATTCATTTCTGTCCAAAATGTGTTGTCCAGAAAAGTAATCTCTTAATCCGTCGCTTGTGCACACAACATCCGTCTACGGGCGAGTAATTGTTATCGCCAGCTCGGGTTGAGCAAAAAACTCTACGCGAAAACTGAGCAGACCCATATAGGTTTTACCTTCACAAATCTAACCCAGTTACAGCCACTAGGTAAGTCTATTAGCAGAGAGGCAAGACAGAATTAGAAACCGTGTTGAACTGAAGAACTACAAAAGCGTGATGATGAACTAAGAAATGTCAAAAACACTGTAGGGAGAGAAGAAACAACCGAAGACAATCACAAACACTAGTCACGTACGAAATCAGATTGCCACAGTTTTGTAAGGGGAGGTAACATATTGTTTTTTTTTTTTTTTTTGCAAAGGTAACAACACAATTAAGAGAAAAAATATTAAATTAAATTAAAGCTTTTACTGTCATGCATTAACTATATGCAACCAACATACAAAATAAAAAAAATAAAATATGACAAATATAGTTCATTATGAGCCTTATATGACGATTAAAGTTTATAACACACCTATGTTTTTATTGTATTTTATCAATGTCGTAATATCTGAGATTACACCGATCAAGAATATATATATATATATATATATATATATATATATATATATATATATATATATATATATCTATATATATATATATATATATATATATATATATATATATATATATATATATATATAGTTGTTTATAAGACAAAAAAAACATAGGGATAAAATAAGGAAGTTTCGAGACACGTTGTCTCCTACGCCAGCAATCGTATTAGTCTGGGCAAAGCCTTCACGCAACGAGACTGTAACGTCTTACTTTCACTAGTGCTGGCTTTTGCATTCGACCATGGAAAATACATAAAACATCTTGACAAATCTTAGGCCTAGTTTTCGAGCAAGAGGGTAAGAAGAAAACGGGGAACGAATACGCGAAGGCATAAAACTGAGAGAGCAAATGCTACAAGATGGCACGCGTTTGAATTCTTTTCTGGTCTCGCGAACCAGAGGAAAACGATAGTGCAAGTCAATGCAGTAGTATGTTGGAAGAAAAACGTTGTCGCCCGCCTTACAGACCCCTCTATGCTCGACGCGCAGATGCGAATATATAACCACGCTGTTAGACGCGACACAGACCAAAACACTCACACAAGTCGTATTTCGGGCAAAAAAGTAGTGCTAATGTAGTGCACGGCAAAGCGTTGTCGTTTTTGTGTGTGACGTACTACAAATACGGTGTTTCGTTTGAATGAGAATGTTAGACAGGCCTATAATACGATTAATGTGGAAAAAGTTTGGAAAAAATACAATGGGAGAGGGGAAGAAAAGGAGCATAGTTGGTCGTGTCACGAGTTCGTGTTTACAAATTTGAATTTGCAAGATAGACGGATAGAGAATTAAAAACTTAGATAATTTACTTACAGGCTAAAATAAAGGACGGTTGACGAATACAATGACCTTAATTGTTTAGTAGAAGAGTATGATGTTAATGTATCTTACCGTAGATAGGAAAATATGTTATTTGAAGAATTGAAAGAGAAAAACAATAATAGTGAATATAAGGAATAAAAGAATAAAAAATGTAACCACTGTGTGACAGACAGCAACAGGATCACTAATTAGTTGTCAGAATTATAAACTAGTAGTAAATAATTGAGATATTGACGAAGACAGATGGACTAACAGACTTGAATCTTTCTCAGTTTGCCCTGTAGTGGGGATAGAGGGGAAGTTAGTCCAAGATTTGAAATTTGAGTTCAATTTTGAACAAACGTCGCTAGAAGCCAAACAGTCTCTGATTGGCTAGAGTCAAATAGACTAACTGAGGGATAAAACCAAATTGAAGGTAGTGTTAGACGCCACTTGAAACCTAAAATTGCTACACTAAAGTTGTTTTACAAGCAAGATAATAGTACTATCTTGACTTAGCTGATCTGCACCAGCAAGCGATCTGGATTTGACCATATTTATCGCAAATCCAACTTATTAGTGTTATTAATTCTCTCATGCGGTAAGAATGAAAACATTTATATCATTATTATTATTATTATGTATGTATTATTGAATATGTATGAAAATTATGTGTTGAAAAGTTTATCTAGAGGGAAGTAAACATCAAACTTTGTGTTGTTTCACAGAGTTAATAGGAAATATATTAACAGGTTGTAGAAAAGCCAGACAGGAATTCTGACACTTTGGGAGAAAGTAAATTAAATATTAATGGGGAAATTGTTGTACAGTATTATGACGTAAGACCAGGAAAACCACTGGCCGTCGTTTTCAGCAAGTCACCGTGATTGTACATGACTTGATATTATTAACTTAAAATGTTTCCTTTGTCAAGGAAAGTATCAAACTATGGTTTGAAATTTAATAGACCATGAATGGGGTAACAAACCAGATAAGAACGACAACTATTTGATTGGTGACCATGCTGATTCTAACTATGATTGCAAATGTTAAATAAGTTAGGGATAGAGAGAGGCATATGAGATGTTGAGTAGGACGTATTACTATCATTGCAGGGTTTCATCTATGACTCCAGGTGAGCCCAGGTCATCCTAGATCTGTATAAACTCCTGCATATTCAGACGTGAGGCAGTATAGACTGTGTGCCTTATGGTTATATCTCAAAATCTGAATCCAGACTTGGCAGTTTGCAGCTGTTGGAGAGGAAAGACCTCATCTTGGGAACCAGCACTTATCAAGCTAAGAATCTGTTCACGGGCTCATGATATATCAAACTGCACCACTCTCTTATCCCAAAATGTGTATTTCATAGTAGAACATGATGAACCCAGTCGTGCTTCAAAATATTACCCATTCATAGGAGCAAGATTTTTGACACTTTTCCACTGACATTGAGATAATAGTTGTGAATAATAAGAGACTCATTTATAATTTGAATTCAATTGGTGTAAATATATTCTATTATCATTTTGAGTTTTCATTATTCATGTATCCAAAAAAGAACTGAGATACAGGAAAATAAATTGTAAAAAGATTTCAAATCTAAACTTAAACCAGTGACTTGTTTCCTTACTGATCATTAATTTTGTTAGGTGTAGGTGTTGTCATTTTATTACATTACATCGCATATACCCTAGACATCTAGCTAGACAACATCCACACACCAGTTCACATAATTAGGAGAAAATATATGACAGGTTGAGGTCATAAGATGGTAGCAGACAGGTTCCCTGAAAACACATTTATAAATAACTAACTTCAGGGGCTTGCACAGCTGATCTCACATCTGTTACAAATCAGACTTTATTCTTTAACATCAAATCCACCACAATCAATATAAATTTTAAAAGATTTCCGCCCGATACAAGCTTTAACTAGAGTCCCTTGATGAATAGAGAGTTACACCAACTAAAATTTGGCCACCATTTTCGGCTGTACCCGTATTGCAGGAAAATGGACACAATCGCGATTATCAGACCCAATTTGCATTTTCGTTTAGGTTAACTAATGATTTGAAATAAAATTAGATGCAAATACAGTAGCACATATTTGTACTATTCTTTGTATGTCAACTAACAAAACGAAAAAGAAGAGAACTAGTCTACTTACCGGTTTGCTGAATAGAATAAGTAGCGTGAATTTTTAACACATACTCCATTAAATTTTATATTCCGCCAGAATTATACCATTTGGCAACAAATATTCCGTTAGAATTGCAACACTTAGCAAAACATACTCCCTTTGAATTGAACTATTTACCTAGTTTGAAATGTGGAAACTGGTGAATGATTTGTAGACACTGACAGCTTTACTGGATCCCAGATGATAACATCAGTTTTTGTTTTCATTAAAAATGCGACAATGTATAGATAGTTTTAACAACATCTAATTACATATTTTGTACAGGAGATTTTATTATAATTTTATTATATAATTATGTTATATATTATATATATATATATATATATATATATATATATATATATATATATATATATATATATATATATATATATATATATATATATATATATATATATATATATATATATATATATATATATATATATATATATATATATATTTTTTTTTTTTTAAATTTATATAATATATAATTTCTATTATTATATAATAATAATATTATATAATTTATTATATAATTTTATTATAATGTTATTATAATTAATAAAAATATAAAAATACAAAATTTTATTATATTATATAATTTTTTATTTTATATATTACAATTATATAATCATAAAATTATATAATTTACATTATATAATTTAAAATTATATAAAAAATAAAATACATATAAAATCTTATAAATATAGAAGAGGTGTTAAGAATAGACAGACCTAGAAAACTGCAAAATATAGTCAAACAATATTTAACACGAACAAATGTTAATATTAGTGGCTGGGAATGTGAAGGTCTGATGCTGTTCTTACAATGCATATGACTTTTAAAAGATGAAAGTCAATTAAATATTTGTTAAAGTCAGTTATATAACTAGAACCACCAGGCCTTTACACCCCTCCATTTTAATATTATTCTTGTTCAGAGTTTCTTCTTGTTTTTGTTTGTTTTTTTGTTTTGTTTTTTGTTTTTGTTTATTTATTTAACGTATTAGCATAATTGTGATTGTCCCTATTTACAATGATTTGACAAATGTGATGCTACTTTCTCATATCGGCAGTTGTTCATATTATTTGGAATTGCAAACAATATATATCCTAATTATAACCCATCAGAGGTTGAACAGGATATTTTTCTTCATTAATTAAAAAAAAAAAAAACTTACTCGATGCTTATTCTCGTTACAAGTCCTGGTATTGTCCAGCTGAAAATGGCGTCTACGTCGTTCAGCCTCGTTTTCGATTCTGACATAGTTGGCGTAACTCTATAGATCTAGGGGCACTAGCTTTAACGTAGTGAATACTTACATGGCCTGTCAATCTCGATGTTAATTTTACAAAACTACCCGTATTCGTAGGTTAACGCACCAAAATGTGTCGTCATCGCTGAAAAGTGCTCTTTATCAAATCATGAACATACTGTATTAAATAAATACAAAAGCAACCCCAGACAAATATGTTTACGACAAGAGCTCTTATTTATAAGCACGGACATAAATATTACAAAGGAGATAGGAACTGTCGTTATAGATAAACACGTGACATTCAACAAGTTTATTTTTGGATTTTATTGTTATTGTTACTCACAACTGACACCACTGCACTCCGGGAAAACCCCTAGGTACTCAGTCTCCATCAGCCAACCTGGACAAGTATGTCTGCTAATGAGCTACGGGGGTCTCTGAAGAGATGAAGATATAACATGACTACTGTACCATCAACAGTTGTACAAAACATCTGATATGAGTTTGTGAATGGGGTTATCAACCTCATCATGTCAAACACATTGACACAGAAACCACTACTACAAGAGTTTGTGAATGGGGTTATCAACCTCATCAAGTAAAACACATTGACACAGAACGGCCAGAACTGAATATAGAAGACGAATATATGTATTATTTAAACATGCATTCTTATTGCCTTATGGACTGTCCATATTTATGAGGAGACAGATCTTGAAAATTCTCCATTGCTATTGTATTGTGAAGAAAACATAATAAACATGTACTACATGTGTATTGTGAAGAAAACCTAATAAATATGTACTACATGTGTATTGTGGACCTACTACCCAGCGACTTGAGTTATTCTGCCAGTTTCGTGTCCTGCATGACCAAACCCTAGTGCATTCGATAACATAGCACGATGAACTCTTTAATATAAATATGGCCACACATCCCAAAGAATTCCAGTCGTAACACCACTTAGCAAGGACAACATGTCAAATTCACATGGTAAAATAAATGTTCACACTTACCCCAAAGTAATTTTTGGGAACAAAATCCCCTGGCACAGTTAGAATAGACACAGCATGTTGATGCTTTCGAATCGCTTGGTCTGGGAAATTTTAGTATTCCTCTTATGACGGGTGATCTGATTCCTTAGGTCTCCAGTCTTTGTATTTAAAAATGCGGGTTTACTTTTAAGTTTCAAAGTTGCCCAAATACTCTGCATGGTCCTTTAAGTTTCCAATCTTGTATTTAAAAATCCGGATTTAAAAGTTGCCCAAATACTTCGAGCTGTCACTTATAATTGTGGAATCCTTTGTCCGATCTTATCTCTTGCTCAAGTAATTTGCTAGCTTGACGTGGCGATGCAGAGTGATTTGTGACTCCGATTTTGATAGATTATATTTATATTTCTCAGTTCACATCCCAGATTGTACTCCCGACGAATTTGGCATTTAAAGTCAACGTCTATTCCTGTTCTCACATTAAGCCAAAAGTAAACTCTTTAGAACTAAATGGGTCGGGGTGTTAAATTATCAATATCCCCCGCATGTTTTCAAATTTCATATTTTAAAATTCCAACGCGTGACATCTTTCTAATAAGGCAGTAATACTTCCGATTGCATCTTTCTGCAAACTCACAAACAAATATGTGAACGTATCTCCCTTCTAGATGCTTTCCAGCTTTATATTGTCGTCCCAAACATATTGCCAGTAATGTTGATACAAAGATGTTCCAGCGGAAACGATTACGTCTTATTACTTGTGTTTGCGTAAATCCATCAGACGGATTTCTCAGCCAGACAATATGGCTTTCTTTTCATCGATCCTGCGCTACCACCTTGTGTCAATAAAGATCGACTTTATTAAAGGTGGCTAGACAACTGAGGTGATAAATTATTCGCTGACCTGCCTACTTAGCTTACGACGATTCACATGGTAAAACGTACACAAGTCTGGGAGCGGCTAGAGCTGAATTTAGGTGCATAAAATATGCTAAACCATAGGACGATCGGTGAGGAAAATGAAGTATCGAAGTTATACAGCCGGAGAGGATGAAAGTTATAAAAGTGTAAAACTGATTCGTCACAATCTTAACAAAACTACAGTTGAGCTGAGCTAACTGGGACAGATTTATATTGTTGAAAGAACTACAGATTGGATGAGATAACTGGAACAGATTTTCTAACGTTTACAGAACTACAGGTGAATGCCTGGGACAGATTTGTAATGTTGACAGAGCTACAGACGATCTAACTGGGATAGATTAGTAATACTGACATAACTACTGATGGTCTGACTGGAGGAGAATTGCTACGCTTTCAGATATGTTTTGTGAAATTATTTATATGTGTCATAGTGATATGAGAATTATTGTTTACACCTTTAACTAAGACAATAAATAAATTGACAACAAATACGCTGTCAAGAAAGCAGAAACTACACATCAAACTCCAAATCCAGCAACTGACTACAGAAATTTCACTTATATAACTACGGGTAGAAACAGAAAGCAGTCCACCAACAACGAACCAAAACTGTAGAACAAGAGAGACAGTTTATCACTGCCAAATGAAATAAATCAACACAGTCAAACAATAAACAATACTATAGAAGAATTACTTCTTGCTATTTTAGACACCCTACGTCAAATCGTCATTGATTAAGTCATAAATCAGCTGGAGTTAAGGAAACCACACTCTCGGCAGACACAAGAGGAAACAAAAAACACACATGCATCTTCATTTCAGCTAGTAGTACTTATAACGACACGTCGTCACACTAGCAATAATAGACTTAGAGGTAACATCATTACAAATAAGTATATCGATTGAATAAGCAGCAACACACGAATAAACTTACGACGTGACGGCCAAACATCCAGCTAGCAGTCCTTCGCAGAAATAAACCTCTTCGTGGCTAATAAAAGTGCTCCCCCCTGCGCCCCCCCCCCCCACTAAATTTAAAAAGAAAAGGACAGAGATAACTGTCCAGTGGTCAAAATGTTATAAAAATGTACACAATATACCCGACTTATAACCGAAAGATCACATCTCTGGTCAGGTTTATATCTCGGAAATAAGTGAAAAAAAAACGTAACTATTTGATACTATAAAAACAGTAGATATAACGAAGTTAGGGGAAGGCATCCAATTTACTTACGAAGGGGAACAATTCAAATATTAATAAAATATCAAACTAAATAACAAATTTTCATTTTGTATTTTTTTTTTGATCAATTCTTTATACAAATTTATTTAAGGCACAAAAAAACCTTTCATTTTTTATAGTACATTTCTTAAATTGTTAAAGAAATTTTGTTTTCCATGTTTAGAATAAAAATACTTCAAATAATATGGAGTTTGATGCGCATGTAAAAGAAGTGAATACTTATTTGTTCTGCCACTTTCAATGATAATTTACGTGTAGCCATTTTCGTGTAGTCGCAGATGTACACACCGAAATGTTCAGCGCAAATAACGCTGTGAAACCCAACGCCCTAATATCTGGCCTTTGGCTAGGATCATGTGTCTAGACACAGGGACCGGTACAGTGACATTCTTGTGTCATTAGGTCCCTTGTGTGAGAGCACAGAGGATCACTAGGTGACACATTTTGTCATTGGGTCTTCTTGTGTTGGGACATGTGGTCTTGACCAGAGCCGGGTGTGGGGCGGGGACAATGCGACCGCATGCGAGGAAAAAATATGCGACCTCAAGCGAGGAAAAAAAAAAGCAGCACATCGAAATGTTCCATCGGCGCCAAATAGCGCACTTAGACAATCCTTTAAAAACATTTTCTTACTTGGTCGGTTCTCTCCTATCCCGGGGACCAGAGTGGCTAAGAGACATGGCATCCTCATTGTAAAGGGCAATTTTTACTATCTTGCAATATAATACATTTATATTCTTATTATGTTTGCAAATATTTTGGAAGCAAAGTATTTCCTTTTTAAGTGCTTAAGGAGAAGTCATTTTTGGGTTGCTTCCCTTGAGAATAGTTCTGTCATCTTCGATCGGACTCCGCAGACGACTCTAGGCCTACTGCGATTTATTCTGTGGCTGGGTAGGAATAGATTGTTCTTGCTTCAGTATATCTATGGCCTGAATTTTTACGTAGTGTTTGTATGAGTAGGACGAGTCTGTCTTATATATGGATATCTTTGCATTTCTAAGTCGAACTAATTTGGTTGTCGCTAGAAAAGGTCAAAGGCTATGCAGCGGAAGGATCGCTAGCAAGGGTGTGATCCATGGCTGCCATCCCTGTGAGGATGCCGAGTTTTGTTGTAGCAGGCTTTTTGCCGAAATAGTGATCTATATATGGATGGGGAAAAGTGATAATCATTTAGACCTGTTGTATGTACTTTACCCCAGTGTTTATTCTCTTTTGCCAAGGAATGGCAAAGTTATATCTCGCATAAAAAGGTAAAACCACAATTTATTATGAACTTGGGCTTCGCCATCGTGTTGATAAGCAGATGCACAGTGGTACTTTTAAAAAGAATATCCATTCAAAGGAAGAAGACATTCCTATGTATCAGCACTAGATTGTATGATATTATTCAGTTACCTCTATGAGAGAACCTATGAAGAAATGAGGACATTGAATGAATGACTAATTTTGGTCTATATTCTATAGTGAGTGAAGCTCACGAGAGAGAGAACAGCCATGTTGAAATTCATATACTTTGTATTTATCGAGTGAGAAAAAGGGATGCCTGTACTATCGCTCGATGAACCAAGAGATCACTGCTACATGTGAGAACCCATGTCTGGGATTCCTATATTATGAAATATATATATATGGAACTTTACGTGAAGGAATATTCGCTAGACGAGGTTAGGTCTAGGAGCCTTCATATGTATTGGTTATGGTCTGACGTGCCCAGTCAGTAAAGCCAGATGATTTACATGATGGAACTCTGAATGTTTATTTACGAATGCTCCATTATGATATTTGCCAAGCATGAATGCTAACTTAAGATGATATTCCTGTGATCAACATTATGCTGTCTATGTCGACATTTGTTCCTGTAACCATACACGTACTGTCCAAGTGTGCGTCCCATTAAATGTTATAAAAAGACCACCGTAGTTCCAGTACTTCTTGAATTCGAACAGTGTGAGTATGAGTGATGTACTACCAACCTGTCAACTCTATCGAATCATTCTACCATTCGCGTACTGACATTCAGATACACACTCATTGTTTACACTCACATTCTTGTCGGAGCCTCATCACGTTCCAGGACAAGATGACCTGTATGACCAAAACTGTGCTGGGTTTGATGAGTTGACAATCGTTACACTTTACTACACCAGTCCCAACATCTACATTTATCCACTGGTGGACATTCACATCATTTAACAAATAAAGCATGATTCAACAACTAGTAGCCAGTATGAGTTAACAACAATCAAACAGAGTTTATCAACTGGTGTGCCAGCTTCCTGGGTCAACCTGCACAGTGACCATATTGAGAAGTAAACTACTGAGACCAGACGTTCCTTGGGGTCTGTTACGACACACAAATACATCAACAGTACAACTCTACAGTGATGTCAGCGTGACCTGTCCTGTCGAGAGTATGCAGTAACTAGGTCAGGGTTTGTTGACATTTGGTTCGTTGGACATTTGCCATACAACTGACAGTGTTACACAGCAAGCTTGGTTGAAACATAGAACATTACACATCAGGACTGGAGAATATTTGACAGTGTTTGCGAAAGAAAATGTTATTGAACTGAGAAGTCCTACATTGATTGTTATCATTCAAATCAACGATGGAGCTTCTATTTCTGTGTTGAATTTAAAATAATTAGACCAGAAGTATTTGTTTAATAAAGTACCACAGTACTGTACTATTAGGCAGTGTAACTGAGCCTTCATTCCAACACATTCTTTCTGCAACACTCTATTTACATCATATTGCCATACTATTTATGCATTTATGTATTTATGTTTAACTATTTATATGTGATATTTGTTTGTATCCAGCGGGTTGTTGTTTCGGTTGGGCGGTGTCACACAGCAGAGTATCCCACGTAATAGAGGGTCTGATGTGTGCGTTTCTATAGGTGCAATTTTCTTCATTGAAAATTTGCTGCGACAGCTGTTGCTATTAGTGTTAGCTGTGAAGTCTGTACTCATTGTTGTTTTTGTAATATTCCTCTGTTCTTTAGTTTGTTTTGATTTGTTTGTAATTTGTTGGTCTACCCTATTCTATCTTTCAGTTCTATTCTCAATTTATATTTATATACTGTGGCGTTATTTGTATTTGTTATCCTCTTGCGGTTTATCTTTTATTGTTTTTCCCATTTGATTTATTTCATTTCCGCAAATGTTTTCATGTTCTTCTGTATAACTGTTTTGTTTTGTGCCTGATCGACATACACTATTTAAAATATAGTTGATCATATAAATTGATGTACAAGAATCAACTGATAGTTAATTGCTATTACTAAAGGTACACAGTTGATGATATAAAACACTATTTCTGGTGCACTGCACTTATATTATAGAGTGAACCAGCAACTTATAGCTGTTATTATATAAGGATTTATACAAGACCTTTGTAAGGCTTGTTTCCCACAGTGATTGGGATAGTTAAGTACTATTTTTCCACAGGTTACAAAGTTATCATACAAGGTCTTTGATTAAGACTAAGAAAGTAAATTTATTTACTTTTGCAAATTACTGATCTTATTAGACAAGATGTCTACCTTGGATTATTTTATCACACAAGGCAGGGCTCTTGATAAGACTGGTCAGCAATTAGAAGAATGGGCAGTTGCTCAATATGACAAAGCATTAGCTGCTGAAGAAAGAAAAGCATTGATTGAGGAGAAAAGATTAGAAGCTGAGGAAAAAAAATTACAAAGAGAGTATGAACAAAAGAAATTGCAGATACAGACTGATGAAAAAAGATTCCAGATGGAAATGGAAAAAGAGAAAAGAAAAGATGAGGCTGCTGCAGAAGAGAAAAGATTACAAAGAGAAGCTGAAGCTCAAGAGAAAAAAGCAATAAGAGAACATGAACACCAAAAAGAACTTTTAGCATTTGAGTTAGAAAAGTTAAAGTTAACAAACATAAGTGATGGTAATCAAGCATCTGGTGGTAATGGTAAACCCTTTACTTACAAGGTCAAGGTACCAGCGTTCAACCCTTCCAGTGATGACATAACATTCTGGCTAAACAGATTTGAACGCTCGTGTCGAGCACATAATGTGGACAAATCACAATATGCTAACCAGTTATCAGAAAATCTGAAAGGTGATTCTCTGACTAGTTTAAGTTTGGTTGAAGAGGCTGACAAAGATAACTATGATGTTATTAGGGCAGCCTTATTAAAGAAGTATCAGTTGTCTGAAGAGGGTTATCGGAAGTTGTTTAAGACAATGGTGCCTGAGGCAGGTGTAGAATTCTCAGAATTCATTGCAAGGACACGTCTTACATTTGATCGTTGGATTGAGCTATCCAAAACAGAAAAGACTTATGAAGCCCTTATGGACTTGATACTCAGAGACAAGATTATGTCAAGTATAAATAAACCTTTCCTCGAATTCTTACATGAGCGTAAACCTAAGTCTCTAAAAGAAATGGAACAGTATTGTACCCAATACGTCACTGCACATCCGGACGTAGCTATTAGCAACAGTAAGGTTAAAGAAGGTATGCCAGTTGCTTCTGCAACACCATACAACCCTAATCACTCTCACAAATTCCAAGGACCTCAAAATAGGTTTAATAAAAAAGGTAACTATTACAGTTATCAGAACCAAGGTAACCAATCATTTCAGGGTTCTTCTTCGAATACCTGGAGAAGAGCTGACAGCCCTCGATTCAGGGGTGGTCATAATTACAGGAACTTTCGCAAAGGAAGTCATTCTAGAAACTATCCAAGTTTTCCTTCATGGAGACAACAGGATCATAATTACCGAGATACTCATTATAATGAATATGATGATAGTAACCAAAGGAGCTATGATTCAAACCCGAGTAGGGGTTATAATAGTGGAAACAATGATAAGTACAGAGGCAATAATAACAGAGGTAGAGCACAATTCAAAAAACATAAAGCTCATTACCAGGCGAACTCTGCACAGCAAGAGTCCCACGAAGCCTATAAACAAAATAAAGATAATCATGACTCTAATAATATGGCATGTGCCGCTTTTGATTTTGGGAGAGCATCTCAGTGCCCCCAATGCAAAACATTATTTGAGCCAACCACAGTGTCTACTTTAAGCTGTGGCCATCCTCTTCCCGCTCTTCCTGCGTCAATCGCGCATGATGGGAGAGGTTCTCTTGTCTTACACAAAGGTTTAGTAAATGACAATCCAGTCTCAGTACTTTTTGATTCTGGATGCACAACTATTGGGGTTAGGCAGTCACTCATAGATCCTTCTCATTCTACAGGCAAAGTAGTCAAATGCGTAACATTTGGCGGCACCATAGAGAAATACTCTACCGCTATCATTAGGATTGCTACTCCTTTCTTCACAGGAGATGTACACGCATGTCTTTTGCCGAATCCGATCGCTGATCTTATCATCGGTCGCATTCACGGAGTCAAAGAATGCACTCCGGAGCAAATTTCCGTTTGGGAAAATCAAAATATGCAATCTGCTAATGCAGTAGTCACTAGAGCTCAAGCTCTCAATATGCCTGAAACTTCATCTGTTGAAGATAATGAAGTGCATAACCAAGATGATCCCTTGGTAATTTCTCGTGACTCGTTTATAAAACAACAAGAAGAAGATCCGACTCTTAAGAAATTCTTCACTCTTGTAACGAAAGGTGATCCGAATAAAGATTCAAATTGTAAATCTTGGATTACAATGAAGAATGGCGTACTTGTACGTATGGTGCAAGACTCCACTAAGTCAAGTCATTCTCAGATTCTTGTACCCAAGAATTTGAGAGTTAAGATCTTACAACATGCACACGACTCTCAGTGTGCTGGTCACATGGGTTTTTCCCGTACAAAGTCAAGAGTTCTTGCGGCTTTCTTTTGGCCTTTTGTGAACAAGGACATACGGATCTATTGTCGATCCTGTAAAGTATGTCAAGAAGTCAAATCCAAAGGTCCTCGTCATGCTGCGCCTATTCAGGCTGCAGATATTCCTATTCGTCCATTCCAGAAAATGGCGATAGACATCATTGGTCCATTCAAGATCAAATCTGCTAGAGGACATCAGTTTATCTTAACGTGTGTAGACATGTGCACACGTTGGCCAGAGGCTATCCCTCTAAAGAGCATTACTACCGCTGACATTGCAGATGCTCTTTGGCTTATATTTTCTCGGCTGGGATTCCCCGGAGAAATATTATCAGATCATGGCACCCAACTGATATCGGATACCATGTCTCAAGTAATGTCTACTCTACAGATAGAGAGATCTTTGAGTAGCATCTATCATCCTATGTCCAATGGGATGGTCGAGCGACTAAATAGAACACTTAAGAACTTATTAGGGAAGATAACTGAGGATCATCCTCAAGATTGGGATAGGGTTTTACCCGCGGCCCTCTTCGCGTACAGAGAGGTCCCCAATGAACATACAGGGTTTTCTCCCTTTGAACTTGTCTTTGGCGCGCGACCGCGCGGCCCAATGTCTTTGCTGCATGATCTTATAACAGCTGACAATATTGACGATGACACAAAATCTTCTTACGAGTATGTCATCGCGCTGAGACAAAAGATTATCGAAGCATGCAAATTGGCAACGTCCTCTTCTGAATTTGCTAAGCAGAAGGCAAGACAATTTGCTAATAAGAAGAGAACTTTACGACAACTTTGTCCTGGTGACAAAGCATTTGTTTTGCTACCTTGTCGTGAAAATAGACTCCTTATTAGTTGGAAAGGTCCGTACGATATAATATCGAAAATTTCAGATGTTGACTACATCGTCGATATTAACGGGAAGCATAAAACCTTCCACATCAATATGCTTACGGAGTTCCATGAACGTCCTGACTATCTACAGCCTATTTTCCAGGCAACGGACGATTCTCATGTCAAACATGGTCATTACTCATCACTGTCTGTAATACAGGATGAGGAAACAAGTTTTTCGGATGTTAATCTCCCGCTTCCAATGATCCCACTTCATTCTAGTGAATCATGGAAAGACGTTACTGTTTCTCCTGATTTGTCTCTAGGAGAACGGCGACAAGTTTCGTCTATGTTACAAACATTTCAGGATGTCCTCACTGACATCCCTGGACAAACTCATGTCATTGAGCATGACATTGTTCTAACTGAACATACTCCAATTAGGGTTAGGCCTTATCCTATCCCTATACATTTCCAAACACAGGTTGAAAAGGAGTTGGATGAAATGATAGATTTACAAATAATCGAACCATCCACTTCTGCATATTCTTCGCCGATGGTTATTGTTCGAAAAAAAGACAATAACATACGTCTTTGCGTTGACTATCGCAAATTGAATCAAGTTACGAAGTTCGATGCTGAACCTATGCCTTTACTAGAAGAACTACTTACTCGTCTTTCTAAATCGCATTTTTTCACTAAACTTGATTTGTCTAAAGGATATTGGCAAGTTCCATTATCCGAACGCGCCAAACCTCTTACCGCTTTCTCTACTCCCAGAGGCCTTTTCCAATGGAATTTTATGCCTTTCGGCCTTATGAACGCACCAGCTACATTCGTACGCATGATGCGTCGAATCCTATCGTATCGGTCAGATGTCATTGCTTATCTAGACGACATCTGTCTTTTCAGCGATACTTGGGAAGATCACTATTCAGGGTTAGTTGAATTATTATCAACTCTGCGTGAGTATAACCTGACAGCAAAACCATCTAAAGCTTGTATTGGCTTTAGCGAAATTGCTTTCTTAGGCCATCGAGTAGGTCACGGTTTCTTGAAGACAGAAGACCATAATATCACAAAGATACTTAACATCTCTATCCCTAGGACTAAAAAGCAAGTGCGAAGTCTTTTAGGTCTCATACAATTTTATGGACGTTTCATTCCGAATCTGTCCTCTATCATGGCACCTCTCTCTACACTATTAACGAAAGGGTCGCCTAACATGGTTCACTGGTCTCATGAATGCCAATCTTCACTAGAGAAGATCAAAACTATGTTTTCATCACCACCTATTTTAGTGTTACCTACAACAGATAAGACATTTGTTCTTCGTAGTGACGCTTCATCCACTGGGATTGGAGCGGCACTAATGCAAGAGTACTCTGGAACTCTGCATCCTGTAATGTACATATCCAGAAAACTTAATGCTGCAGAAAGGAATTACTCGGTTTTAGACCGCGAATTATTGGCAATGGTTTGGTCAATTCTCAAACTCCAAAGATTCCTTCTGGGCGCGCATTTCGTAGTGGAAACTGACCAAAAAGCTCTTACGGCTATCCAAAGTAAGAACTTGAAGAGCTCGAGATCAACTCGATACGCAATCGCTCTTCAACCTTTTCATTTTTCGGTACGAGCTATCCGTGGTTCAGAAAATGTGATGGCGGACATTCTGTCCAGATGCCCACATGATGCCACTTAACTGTTAAATATTGGATTTTTTTAATATGTATAACTTTACAACAGTTATTTTTTGTTTCTTTACTAAGATACACATTTGTAATTTAATAATAGAATGATGGTATCGCTACTTAGCGGTTTATTGATGTTAATTCACCGCTGTTCTTTGATGATTGTTTCTTCATAAATCATAAATTTAAGATTATAGTGTGAATTTTTGGTATGCATTGTATAATTACCAGAATTGTATTATACGTACATCACACCTTCCTGGAAACATTTATTCGTAGGGAAACAATTTCTCTCAGGTTTTGAGATATATATTCTCACCGGTCATATTAGGAATTATAGTTATTCCTGATATTTTCATCTGCGCAGTATTCTTGCGTTGTGAGCCTATTCTACGGTGCTCCTAGATGTATTTAAAAAAAAAAAAAAAAAATTTCATTTTTTTTTTCCCGGGAGGTGTGGTAAGACTGTAAAGGGCAATTTTTACTATCTTGCAATATAATACATTTATATTCTTATTATGTTTGCAAATATTTTGGAAGCAAAGTATTTCCTTTTTAAGTGCTTAAGGAGAAGTCATTTTTGGGTTGCTTCCCTTGAGAATAGTTCTGTCATCTTCGATCGGACTCCGCAGACGACTCTAGGCCTACTGCGATTTATTCTGTGGCTGGGTAGGAATAGATTGTTCTTGCTTCAGTATATCTATGGCCTGAATTTTTACGTAGTGTTTGTATGAGTAGGACGAGTCTGTCTTATATATGGATATCTTTGCATTTCTAAGTCGAACTAATTTGGTTGTCGCTAGAAAAGGTCAAAGGCTATGCAGCGGAAGTATCGCTAGCAAGGGTGTGATCCATGGCTGCCATCCTGTGAGGATGCCGAGTTTTGTTGTAGCAGGCTTTTTGCCGAAATAGTGATCTATATATGGATGGGGAAAAGTGATAATCATTTAGACATGTTGTATGTACTTTACCCCAGTGTTTATTCTCTTTTGCCAAGGAATGGCAAAGTTATATTTCGCATAAAAAGGTAAAACCACAATTTATTATGAACTTGGGCTTCGCCATCGTGTTGGTAAGCAGATGCACAGTGGTACTTTTAAAAAGAATATCCATTCAAAGGAAGAAGACATTCCTATGTATCAGCACTAGATTGTATGATATTATTCAGTTACCTCTATGAGAGAACCTATGAAGAAATGAGGACATTGAATGAATGACTAATTTTGGTCTATATTCTATAGTGAGTGATGCTCACGAGAGAGAGAACCGCCATGTTGAAATTCATATACTTTGTATTTATCGAGTGAGAAAAAGGGATGCCTGTACTATCGCTCGATGAACCAAGAGATCACTGCTACATGTGAGAACCCATGTCTGGGATTCCTATATTATGAAATATATATGTATGGAACTTTACGTGAAGGAATATTCGCTAGACGAGGTTAGGTCTAGGAGCCTTCATATGTATTGGTTATGGTCTGACGTGCCCAGTCAGTAAAGCCAGATGATTTACATGATGGAACTCTGAATGTTTATTTACGAATGCTCCATTATGATATTTGCCAAGCATGAATGCTAACTTAAGATGATATTCCTGTGATCAACATTATGCTGTCTATGTCGACATTTGTTCCTGTAACCATACACGTACTGTCCAAGTGTGCGTCCCATTAAATGTTATAAAAAGACCACCGTAGTTCCAGTACTTCTTGAATTCGAACAGTGTGAGTATGAGTGATGTACTACCAACCTGTCAACTCTATCGAATCATTCTACCATTCGCGTACTGACATTCAGATACACACTCATTGTTTACACTCACATTCTTGCCGGAGCCTCATCACGTTCCAGGACAAGATGACCTGTATGACCAAAACTGTGCTGGGTTTGATGAGTTGACAATCGTTACACTTTACTACACCAGTCCCAACATCTACATATATCCACTGGTGGACATTCACATCATTTAACAAATAAAGCATGATTCAACAACTAGTAGCCAGTATGAGTTAACAACAATCAAACAGAGTTTATCACTCATATAATTCTAAAGACACTGGTGTCGGTTCCCAGTAACGGGAATATTCTTGATGGAATTTTTCCAGAACCACTTTGTACTAATAACGGCTTACTTGCCTCAGGGCCTAGAGGTGTCGTGTAAATCGGTCATAATAAAACCGACGGCCCTAAACCCAAGAGAGAGGTAACCGAGCCTGTGAATTCAGATTCGTCACGGGTAGTGCAGAAGATAGTCAAAGTCAAAGAACCAGTCTACCAAACCAAGTTTGCAGCTACAACAGCAGTCAGAGGAAAGAGGGCAAAAATATCTCTGAATTACACTAGATAATAAGTTTTTTCAGTGCCAATATGGATTGGATATTAGCGGTAGATGAACGCACATAGATTGTTCTCGTGTACGCAAGACAGGAATGCTCACAAATAGAAGTAGCTGCCGAATTCTCTATGAATCCAGACTTTTGGGCCACACTGTATATCTTCTTCTTCTTCTTCGTTCGTCCTGAAAAGGACGGTGGTTGCGTTGTGTCTGTTTGCGCCTAAGCTGTGATATCTGCACCTTTCGGTCGACACATCCGACTTCTGCACGGCATTTTTTAAGGACCGGGTTTGCCTTCCCATTTCGATCCATGCTCGCTCAGCCAGCCTGCACTGCTGCAGACTGTTTCCAGGACCACCACGTGGAGGTGGAGCACGGTCTTGACCAGCTCTGGTTCGCTGGTCCTGACGCATGCAGTCAAGCTATGAGTCACTGACTGAATTCACTACTGCTGCATCTTGGGGTCCCTCACTGTATATAATCCAACTGAAATATTCCAAAAGTAGTAGTAGTATAAGTGAGAAACAAAGTTGTGGAATGAAGAGAGAGAGCGACGAGTTCTTAATCTAATCCCGAGCAAGAAAACAAGCAAACAAACTGGAGTCTAAAATGATATGAGAGGTGTCTCTTTTAGAAACTGTACCAAGAATAAAACTGTTTGTTGACTAATTCGTTTGAATGTATTCTGATAATTTTTTTAAAAATTTATTATATTAAAAGATGTTGTTATGTACCAAATATTGTTTTCTTTATGACGTCATTAATTAATCTGTTTGTGACGTTAGTCGTATTAATTTGTTCCATTGTATCCATATATCAACGTTATTGTCGTCTGACTTCAGTTCTTGAGATGGTTATTATATAACATAGTCTATAGGTTATAGGTAAAGTTAGGCCTATGTAACTTCAGGAGTTAATTGGTTTAGCAAATCTCTTGTCCCAAGAACTGTGTTCTACAATGATAGTTTTTTCCTGATCATAATGATGAATAGCACTAAAATATGATACATTTATATTACACAAATAGATAAAGTGAGTGTTCGACTGGCCATGCAGTCAGAGTGCTTTCCTCTGTGCCTCAACTACCTGGATTTGGGGCTTAATCCTGACGGTAGCACATGCAAGTTTACCAAGCTGTAAATGGACACTCGACTATGCTCCAGAGCTAAGGAAGGAAAAGGCATCGAGGAAGGGAAATTAACTTTATAAAAGCTTAACCTTTCATGGTGAAGCTTCTAACACTTCATTTCCCTATGGGACTGGCTTTATCTTTGTAATAGATAAAACAATTACCGTGATAAATGTTATCATCTTTTGGCTGTGGGGCTAGTTGTGATAAGTTTTTATACAAGCAACAATCACTCACATAGCAGATGTGTAGATCATATCAAGAATTTGGTTTGGTTTTAGTTTGATTTTAAGGAATATCTTCATTGCACACGGACGAATCCATCAGTGATCCGATCTCCTCGCTTAGATCACACACGGATGATCTCAGCACAGTGCACAAACTCCGTAGCACCAGCGAGAATCCCAATGTGTGTATGTAGGAATCAAGCGAAGATGGCAACAGCTTCAGACTTGAGTTGTGACACATCTACTACACTGATGGTTCCATGAGCCACTAAGTCAATGATGATCAATACTTACACACAAGGTCAAGTATTTACAAACATCGCTTACTACAGTGATCGTTTAATGAACCACTAAGTCAATGATGATCAATACTCACACACAAGGTCAATGATGACCATGTCTGCAGAATGGGAGAAGATCGGCTACCACGACAAGCATGGGAAACAAAGAGCGAGGGATCCAGACCCCCAGGACGACCCAGAGTCCGCTGGGAGGACAACATTAGACAATCTTTGAAGGACCCAGGACTAGAATGGAACCAGGCCAGGAGGAAGACAGTCGATAGGATAGTCTGGCGCTCTCTCTTCCAAACCTCTACACCTCACAGTAGAAGAGGAACGACTAAGTAAGTAAGTAAGAAATATTAACACTGGCTTTTCGATAAAACTACGGAAACAGTATTCATGACCTTGTACTTGAGTGAACGTTATGCTCAGACAATTCGTACAAGGTGACTAATATGAGGTGGTAAATGAGGCTGACAATATCATCATGTCAAACTAATTACAATAGAACAGACAATGACACAAGTCACGTGACTTTTTGGTGCAGGCTTCGTGCAGTGCTGGTTCCATGCTCCACAAACAACACACAAGAAAATAACGATGATAATATAGATGTCAAAGGTCAAACTTTACTCGGATTTCTTCGCAAGTAAACCGTCAAGAACTTGTCAGTTTGATATTTTTGTATCATATTAAAACTCCGCCTAGGCCGGTACAAGCCCGGCTGAAAAAGGAGGAGGGTGGCCTGCATGGAGGCCGTAAGGATGCAGCCCCTCCACCATACAAAGGCACAACAGACCAATCACCTGTTTGCTTTAAACTATGATTACGAGTAATAGAAGAGAGAAAACCCGACTGATTCTAAAGGCGACGAACTGGAACGGACTACGACTTATGGAACTTGGAACACAAGAAGTATAAATGGGAAAGAAGGGGAGCTGGGGGAAGAGATGAGAAAAGAAAAATTAGAAATCATGGCTATTACGGAAACAAAGAAAAAGGGACAAGGAGTCATGGATCTCGATGGCACCACGCTGCTATACAGTGGTGTACCCACATCTGAAAGAGCTAAACGGGGCGTGGGTTGCATTGTGGCCAAAAACCCAGAAAGATAGTATCAAGGGATGGAACTTTGTCTCGGAGCGCATTATGGTCGTAAAACTAAAAGAAGGAGAAACCATAGTCAACCTGGTCATAGTGTATGGGCCAAATGAGGATGAGAGAGCAGAGGTCAAGGAGGAATTCTTCGAGCTGCTTCAAAGGACAGTGGATGACTGCCTAGATGAAGTTATCATGCTCGGAGATTTCAATGCCAGAGTTGGAAATGACCATGCTAGATGGGGTGGAGTTATCGGAAGATATGGAGAAGATACTCTCAATGACAATGGAAAGCGACTCCTTAGATTCTGCAGTAAGCAGAATCTGATCATTACCAACACAAAGTTCCCCCATAAGCGCATACATGCATACACTAGGTGTGAACCAACAAAGAATGAGAAATCAGTGATCGACTATGTCATTGTTAGCAGGAACTCATTCAAATATGTCCGGGATGCTAAAGTCTAGAGGGGGCCAGAGATTGGAAGTGATCACTACCTGCTTACAATCAAACGAACAAATGAAAGAGTTGCTCAGCCTAGGAACCGTCCAGCATCACGCAAGAAACCAAGTAAACGAACGGAAGAAATGAGCATTAAGACCTACAAGCTGAGAGAGCCAGAAATTAAGACCATATATCAGGGGCTTATTCCTACAGCGATGAGAAACATAGAAGAACAACCTGATGACTTGGAAACCCTGTGGCTTAAATTCAAGGACATCATAAAGACAGCTGCTGCAGAAGCATGTGGTGAAGTCCGACTTGGGAACAAGAGAAAGAGGACACCTTGGTGGACAGAGGAAGTCAAAGAGAAAATAAGAGAGAAGAAAATGGCATGGAAACATTACTTAGGAGCTAAAAACACAGCAGGACAAATAGAGAAATATATTGAGAATATGTGATACTCAGAACAGAAGCAAAGAACAAGGTGCTAGCAGCAAAACAGAAGTCCTGGGAAGAATTTGGAGAAAAGCTAGAAAAAGATGAGCAAGAAAACCAGAAATTGTTCTATAAGACCCTAAAGAACATGAGGAAGGAAACACAATGCCCTCTCAAATTTATAAAAGACAAGCAAGGCAAATTGCTTACTGCCCCGAATGAAGTAATGGAAAGATGGAAAGAATATTTCTCAGAACTCCTTGATGGTGAGCAAGGTCAAGCATCAGAAATGATAACCACTAGCACAGAAGAGGAAACAAATGGTGATGAAGATGACATAAAGATGGAAGAACTGAAGGCAGCACTGGAGAAAATCAAGATTGGCAAAGCAGCAGGGCATGATGGTATAACACCAGAAAAGGTTAAGTACATGGGAGCATCAGGCGACCTATTACTCTTAAGGGTCCTACAGGCAGCGTGGTGCAACAAGACCATACCAAAGGACTGGGAGATTTCCATCATACCACCAATTTTCAAAAAGGGTGACAATCGACAATGTGGAAACCATAGAAGCATATCCCTTCTCAGTGTCCCTGGTAAAATCTACTCTAGATTCCTAGAGCAGAGACTCCGACGCCTAGCTGAGCCACAATTGGATGAGGTCCAGTGCGGATTCCGAGCAAACCGAAGTGAACAAGACCTTATCTTTACACTCACACAGCTGAGTGAAAAGGCCCTTGAGTATAAGAGTGAGATCCATTTTTGTTTCATAGACCTGGAAAAGGCATTTGACAGGGTCCCCTGGAGCAAAATGTGGGATTGTTTGGCAAGGAAGAACATTCCAGCACCTCTGATTCATGCTATACAGAGCTTCTACAAGTCTTGCAGAAATAAAGTGATGACAGCAAACCATAAGTCAGAAGAGTTCAGGACCACCACTGGTGTAAGACAATGTGATATCCTGTCACCTTATCTTTTCATACTCCTCATGGACGATGTTATCAAGTCATGTAAGGAGAGAACAAGAAAGTATTCAGTGGGGTACTGGATCATGAGACAGGTATGTATTTCAGAGCGGACATTTGCTGATGATGTTGGCCTGATTGCTAAATCAGAGGCACATCTCCAATCCAACTTGCAAATCTGGAAGGAAGAGCTGGAGAAGAGAGGGATGGTCATAGGCAGCTCTAAAACAAAATCCATGGGGATATCACGAAAAGAAAGAAGACATCAGATTAAGCAGGTGTTAATGGTTATTTGATTGTGTCGTCAATAATGTAACGCCATAAATGTTAAGGTGTGGAAACGTGTTCGTCGAAGCGTAGCAGGTGTCCGTGACATAAGTATGTCAGGCTCGGTTTGGCCACCGTAAATATAAATTGAATGATGTAGAATGTCCAGATAAATGTTAGAATAGATTCAGAGCCGCACAGGCTAGCATAATCATATATAGGCCCTGGTTGACCGCAACACTGCTGGCATTCGTTTAGATGACTTGGAAGTATTGAGGTGTTGTCGTATAGAGTGTGAGTAGATCTCAATGGATGCGAATGCGTGTGTGTAAGTTCGTGGAAGATAGGCATATAATTGACATTACACTATTGTAGTATGTGCATGCAGTAATTCACATAGTTCTTGAACACCTCTGACGTTTGATTGACTTTAATACGACACAACGACAGGTACGCCGACATCAACATAAAAAAGTCATCGAAAATTCATGACATAGCAGGTATGAGTACCATTCATTCAGCAAGCTGTGCATAGATATAATAATGCTGATTTCGTACCGTTCTCCTTAAATCAGCTACAGCAAAATACAGTAAACATGAAAGTTTAAACAACTCCTCTCTGACACCAGCAAGTCAGATACATATATTCGGGTCCTCAGCAGGCCGCACAATATGGCGGGCTTTTAGACGTGATGGTTTCCGTGGTATTTCTTTAACACACAAGGGGAGTCACACCTTGTGTAAATGACATCACCGCAAATAGCGGGGTACGATCAATACTTAACATTCTTTGGGCATACACGAGCCCAGTGCATAATAGTAGAATACAACGTGAGCTTCCTCTCAGGTATTCTTCAATGGACGTTTTCCCGCCCAGGGGAAAAGTCACTAGCTGGCTACAAAACGAGTCATTTAATATTCTGCAAATGCGAGGGAAACAGTTTTAAGAGCAATTACCTTACTGTCCCTTCGAATAAACACCACAAACAACTCACTAGCCTCCTAGGCGCTTCAGAATATAACATATATAGATTCATCTAAGACCTCTTGGTCGACTCACAAAGTACTACCATCTTGACCCTCTCAAAAACTTCAGCTCGACTCTCAACACAGTCGTTCTCTTCTCAATCCCGCCAGAAAGCTACGCATGCGCTGTCACGCAAAACCTTTGAGCTAAGCTCAAATAGGCGGTTTGAAAATCATATCAGAGACAGCTGACATCGGTTCTAAAATTAGACCACTGGAATACAGACAAGTGGGACAACCACCACTGTCAACTACGATTCCAGTAAAACATGAATTAACTCCTTTAGACTAGAATTTAATAGATAAAGTCTCCAAAAACATATATGTACATTTTACATACATAGACTCAGCAAACTGACCGCTACAGCAGGGAGAACAGGTTCTGGAGCAGGTCGACCACTTTAAATACCTCGGAGCTATTATAGACCGAAAGGGAGGCATCAAAGAAACGTTGGCCACTCGAAAAGCAGCAGCTGGGAGACATTTTCAGGCCATAAATCGAGGATTTCTCAGCAAGAGAGATTTTGGTAAGAAAACGAAGATGGCTGTACACCGCTACACCTATGTCCCAGTCATGACATATGGATGCGAGTCATGGGCAATGACTACAACCCACAAAAGCCAGATCCATTCCTCAGAAATGAGGTATGTGGGGAAGGTGGTTGAAGTAACAAGAAGAGACATGGTCCGCAACCAGACGATACGTCAAGGCCTAAAATCTTAACCCCTGCAGACCGAAGTAGAAATGTCCCAACGAAGATGGTTTGGCCATATCTGCAGAATGGGAGAAGATCGGCTCCCACGACAAGCATGGGAAACAAGAAGCCAGGGATCCAGACCCCCAGGACGACCCAGAGTCCGCTGGGAGGAAAACATTAGACAATCTTTGAAGGACCGAGGAGTAGAATGGAACCAGGCCAGGAGGAAGACAGCCGATAGGATAGTCTGGCGCTCGCTCTTCCAAACCTCTACACCTCACGGTAGAAGAGGAACGACTAAGTAAGTAAGTAAGAAATATTAACACTGGATTTTCGATAAAACTACGGAAACAGTATTCATGACCTTGTACTTGAGTGAACGTTATTCTCAGACAATTCGTACAAGGTAACTAATATGAGGTGGTACATGAGGCTGACAATATCATCATGTCAAACTAATTACAAAAGAACAGACAATTACACAAGTCACGTGACTGTTTGGTGCAGGCTTCCTGCAGTGCTGGTTCCATGCTCCACAAAGAACACACAAGAAAATAACGATGATAATATAGAGGTCAAAGGTCAAAGTTTACTCGGATTTCTTCGCAAGTAACCCGTCAAGAACTTGTCAGTTTGATATTTTTGTATCATATTAAAAGAGCCACCAAATACCTTATCATGTTTTTGTTTTAAAGTTTTACAGTCTGTTAATACTAAAGATAGATGGCTGAGCTTTCCAAAAATACAAAACAATATCATCACAGTCAGGGCCGGATTAAGAACTCCGGAGGCTCTAGGCTATTAAGATATTTGGAGCCCTATATCCAATCTTCTGAAAGGTAAAATTAGAAAAAAAAAGCAAATGAACTTTAGAAAAAGGTTTTTATTAATATAGAATAATATGTAACAAAATTAATTTATAAATCCAGACAAACATCAGAAAATCATGGAGAGCTCTAGTTAGTGTTGATAAAACATTTTGTTGTGTACATCTACGACTGGATAATGAAAGTGGTTGGTCAATTATCATAAAGAGTGGTAGAACAGATAAGTGCTCAATACTTTAAACTGATTCCGTACGCAAGATCTTTTAAAAGACGCAATGGCTGTCTGTTGTGTCCGCAAGATCTTTTAAAAGACTGATTTATTTCGTTGTTTCTTTCCACTCTGATATTATATACTGACCGGAATTTATCTCGAATGGAAGTAAACACTAAACTGCGCAAATTTCAACAAGCTTCAACTTCCTTTGTTTGAGTTTGAAGGGAATTTTTCGCATTTATCTTCATTTTTCGTCGTGTTTTGCCGTTTCACTATAATGGCCGAAAACACGCAGGATATGTTACTAATATGTGAACAGTGATCAAACTGTGTTATCAAGCACAACTTTCTTACTTTTTCTGTGTTTCTAAATGGATTACCTTCACAAAGAGAGCAGTGAAACTGTATGGTGATAATAATTTATGTTACAAGCCTTAGGCAAGTGGAAAATTTATGTTCAAAATTTCAAGTTATCTTTTGTTCTGTGTACATATTATCTGCCATAACATAAACATAATATAAAATTAGCTAGAAAAGTATAAATATTCATATTGTCCATCCAATGTACTTTAATTTGATATATAATATATTATACTTAACTCATGATTAGACACAAATTGTTAGTAAAAGTAAATTATGTATATGTACATTTTTGGGGCTTAAAAATAATTCCGTCCAGAGCTGAAAACAATTACGTAGGGAATCAGTTATAGTGCTCATCAAGTTGAAAATCTTTTAAATTGTTGACAACGTGTAAAGGAAATGTAACAAATATAGTACCTGAAACAAAATATTATGACTAATACAATTGCTTATAATAAATGTTTACAAGTAACAAAATATGAACATCTTTTATTCAGTTTGATATTATTTTCATAATCTAATTGTTTCCCTTGGAAAGTAAACAAGCTATCTCCCCTAACTAGTCAATGATGACAGGGAGAGAATTATTTAAAATAGTAATGTCGTACTTGGCAAGATTAAATGAGTGTTTTCAATAGTTTCTTCCCTCGCTCCAGTGATTCTAGCATTTATTACTTCATCCTCAAGGCGTTGTAGTTCTACAGTCCATTTGTGTTTGTCATTTTCCGTTGTAACTCTGCTGGCGGACTCAGCCGCTGCTTACAGTATCACGTGGTTAAGTCTCTTTTTACTTTATTTCCGATGTCCAGTCCAATCTGACCAGATGTGTTATCTTTCGTTTATATTTAGGGTATTTTTTGCAAATTGTTTTAAAATGTTGACATCTAGACTGTTATCTCCGTCGTTTGTTTTTTTTATTATTTTTATTTATTTGATGGCATAGTTGTAAGCCCTGAAAATGGTTAATCGTGTACAGGACCGTGAGCAGATTGTCTGTAGTTGTCACGTCGTGCGTTTATTCTTGCATTTTGCGTATTCAATGTGTGTATTTATTCCGTTTTGCAAGTGTGTTACTTTTATTTCTACAGCTATTATTACTGGTTCAACGGCAGCTCTGAAAATAACACGTCCTTAAAATGTCAACTAGCAGAAATTAAGATGTATGTGTGTTTTTGGTTGGTTCAGTTTGTATGTTTACCTCTCGTATCTGCCGATAGTGTCATCTTCCTTATTATTAACAAATAACACTCACCGAAAATCAAAAGCGTCACAATTTCTAACAGGTCGCTTTCGCATTTTAACGACAAATTGTTAGACACTACTATCAACTGGTAAATCAAAAATGAAATAATTACAGGTCAACTGTTAATCTGTCAGTCACATACAGTTTCGCCGTCTGTAAAACATCTAAACTCGCTATTCTTGACAACCGTTCATTTGTCTATCTGGTTTTCGCCAAACAGCACGTTGTCGTTCATTTAGATAGGTATTAGAGATATATTTGGTCCCGTCTGAATAGAACAGAAAAAGTGGGGTTATCTAAGAAAGAAAGTGTTAGAATAAATTCCACGAGTGAACATATTAAGACGAAGAGCTGTCTCTGGAATGAGTGAATTCTCTAGTCCAGCCTATATATACGACTATCTTTTGGTAATAGACACTCTATCAAACCTCCCTATAAATACAATTATAAGTTAACTACTCACACACACACACAGTTATGTTACAACAGGCACAACAAACGGGAAAATTATGGTAAATGGAGATTCGGGCTGACCAACACGCTAAATTAAGTTTTATTTAGTTTATTATCACTTAAACTTTACAACATCAAACATATTGAAATTAATATAATCATTGTTTACAGACATCGGAAAATAACCCAATACGTGCCATTCCCTCTTCTTGAGAAAAGATCCCAAAAGAAGTTAATAACCCAAAAGGTCAAAGATTAACACTAGGGTAAAGAATAGACAGTAAAGCAAAGAACAAAGTTCCTAGTTAATCTATCCCGTAAAATAACAGTATTTGCAAAGGAAATAAAGGATGGTACAGGTTCCGTAACTAGAACAAATTCACTCTCACTCTGTCATTCGTGGCCACATCAATCACGCCTTATCTAATACTTGGTTAACAACCTCTTGAACGTATCATCAATGTACATGTATCATAATCCAGTGTTGTGCTTCTATGAAGTGAGCCCCAGTTCCTCCACGAATAATTAATTTTCGTAATGGGGAATGCCTACTTTGGTGGTGGGTTATTGGATAAGAAAATGTCACATCATATATTTCATGTAGCAAAATATTACCCGCAATCTAGTGTTCACAGTAGACATTAGACAGTATTTCTAATAGCTAAAGGAAACATCTAGTTGGTAAACTGTTAATATAGATGATGAGGGTATATCCTATCGGTTTTTCTCTCTGGTGTTGAGTGCCGATTTTGAAACAACATATTCTCCTGAATAAATTCACTTGGAAACACGACTGTCTGTAGTCGGGAAAAATGTTATATATATATATATATATATATATATATATATATATATATATATATATATATATATATATATATATATATATAAATATATATATATATATATATATATATATATATATATATATATATATATATATATATATATATATATATATATATATATATATATATATATATATATATATATATATATTTCTTTTTTTTTTTTTTTGCCACAGCGGGCTAATAACATTTATTGCAAAATCTGGGTGTTTTGTAAGCCCTGTTACGATTAATCTTATTGTTTATATTTTTGGTCTCTATCTGAATGAAGCAAGAGGACCGAACAGGTCAACATCGAAGACCCGATAATAATAAGAATTAATACTGGTGCTGGGGGGCCGCGCTAGCGTAGTGGCTACAACACCGCTCTGGCGACCGGGTGATACAGGATCAAACCCGGGCGACGGCATTTGAGGATTTTTCGTTGACCGGGATTTGGACTGGATTAACTCGAGACCTGGCGAGAACATTTGATGGAGTGTCGTCGACCAGGGACTGGCGGCTCCTGAGCCGACCCAGCTCTAACGGGTACCTCCGAAATCGGAGAGTATTTGCCTGAATGGCGAGGGACACCTGTCTCTGTACAAGAAACAAAGGGATACTCAAGTAAAATCAATGTCAGGTTAAAACATTAATAATAACCTGAGATTTCGCCTGGAGTATTAGCGGGCGTACGGAAAAAAAAATACTGGTGCTATTATGTTACCTTTTTTTTTTAACTTTTATTTGTCGTTCTTCCACTTTACAAAAACAGGTACATTTTGCATGACATACCAGAAAAATACATTGTATAATTACATATGAAACTTCGTTCGCTCTCTCATAAATAAAGTTAAAAAAGTATTTTAAAAAATAGTAATAATAAAGTAATATACTAAAAAATAAGATGATTTATAGCTGATTCAAATTCCTATGTAGTTCCTAGTATTTTACATATGTATATAAAAATAAAAACCAAAAAAACTTACACTTGCTCACACTTTCCACTTTACAAAAACAAGTACATTTTTCATGAAATACCAGAAAAATACATTGTATATTACATATGAAATCGTTTGCACTCTCACAGATAAAGTTAAAAAAATATATTTTAATTAATAATAATAATAAAATAATATAATAAAAATAAAAACAAAAATGATTTTTTCCTACTTCACATTCCTATGTAGTTCATAGTATATGCATAATGTATGAAAAGAAAGCGTACATTTGCTCGCATTTCCACTTGTACTAAATTGTGTGCATTTTAAAGAAATATAAGAAGGAAAAACATGTAATGTTTCATATGAAAAACACCTTACGTACTTAATCAAAGTGAAGTATAGAAAATGATATGTTTAAGAAATAAACATAATAATACATCCAAAAAGAAAAAAGAAAAAAAGGAAATAGTTATTTTTTTTTTGTTTAAAGTTCTCCCTTGTTGGTTCTAAGTTCCTAAAATATGCTCCATTTTTTTTTTGAAAATATGTACAAAAACAAATTTTGACTGAAATATTTCCTCTCATAAACTTCTTTGTTTCTGCATTTCCAAACGGTGTCCCTGTATTCTGCTAAAGTGCGTAATATTTTTTCCCGCGGGCGGGTCAATTTTTGGAATTATGTTTAGCATAATTGCTTTGTATATGTCAATTTTTCCATTTGTGTATCTACTAAAAGCTTTTTCCAGCTCTTCTACTGTTGATTTGATCGTATTACATCGGAAGAAGATATGGTCTTCTGTTTCTTTTGCTGTTGTACCAAAGCAGAGTCTACATTTTTGCAAGGTCATATTCCTGTGTTCTTTTTTCTGTGTGAGCGGTGTTAAGTTGAATATTGATCTATAGGTTATTTCCCTTGCCGATGGTGATATGTTTTTTATGTGTAGATTTGCGAAGATTTCCGTATAATCTGTTATCCCGTATTTGTATCCTATTTTTATTCGTTGGTCTAAAGGTGGTTCTTGTGTCTGTATCAAGTATTGGTATATATTCTTAGTTGACTGGTGTAGGAGTTTTTCATTCCCTTGTATGCATCTGATGCAGTGTTTGTAGAAGGGCGGTAGTGTTCCGGAATGGTGTGGTATGGTGTTGTTAAAGTTGCATATTTTTGTTATGTAAAGGCCTATGTAATAGTGTGTTAAAGGGTCTTTTATTGCGTCACTTATGAATTTGATTCCTAGAATGTTTATTTTTGTATTAATGTCTTGCAGTGATATTCCACCCCATGTTTCTCTTGTATTAAGGTTTTATGTTTTATACTGTGAAGTGTGTGTCTGAAAATAAAAATTCTAATTAAATGATTTATTTCGGTTATGTATTTTTGGGGGGGAAGAAAAATATTTGAAATGTATAGCACACTTGGAAGTATGTACGTATTACAAATATCGCTTCTACCACAGATCGTCGCGTTCTTAAATTGGTATCTTTTTAGTTTTTCCTTGATTTTTGAAATTATTTTTTTCCACATATCGTTATCAGATCTTCCTGGTGTCGAGGAGAAAATTATTCCATATATTTTCATTTTGCTTGTTTGTGTTAATTGAAAGGGAAAGTCCGTTTTATTTTTCCATTTTCCTATTCCCATTATAGATGATTTTTGTATGTTTTTTGTCGAACCACTTGCATGGCCGAAAGTTTTAAATGTGTCGAAAATAGTTTGTATTGATGACAATTTTGATGGAAAAAAGACTGTGTCGTCTGCGTAGGCTATTAGCTTTTTTTCTCCTTTTCCTGGTATGTGTATTATTTTAATATGAGTGTTTAGTTTTATTTTCCTTAATACTGGCTCTAAGACTAGTGTGTATAATAAAGGTGAGAGAGGGCAACCCTGTCTTACTGACCTTGTTAAGTTGATTGGTTCAGACAAAGCGTCATTTATTAAAAGTTTACTTTCCGGCTTTCTATATATAATTTTTATCCATGTCCTAAAGTATTGGCCGAGATTATTTTCTTGTAGAACTTTATGTAGAAATCCGTGATCGACTCTATCGAAGGTTTTTTCTTGATCAACCGATATTACTGCTGCTGGTGTTTTTTTTCATGTGCATGCTGGATGACATCACGAACGAAGAGTGTATGTTTATTTATGGTTCTGTTATTTACGCTGTATTGTTGATCCTCGTTAATCAAAGTGTGCATGAAAGGTTTCAGTTTGTTTGTAAGGGCTTTAGTTAATATTTTATAGTCGGTGTTTAGAAGAGAGATAGGTCTATAATTCTGCATGTATTTTTTATCCGTATTTCTTTTATGGATAAGAGTTATGATAGCTTCATTTAGACTGGGGGGTAGCTCTTCTTTTCCAAAGGCTTCATTTTGTGTTTTCAACAATAGTGGGGTAAGTATATGAAAAAATTTGGAATAAAACTCAGTTGTAAGGCCGTCTGGACCAGGAAATTTATTTTTTTGTAGTGTGCTTAGAGAGAGGTGCAAATCTACTATAGTTAAAGATTTGTCCAGTGTGTTTTTTTCCTGCTCAGTTAAACTGGCAGACTGAGTTAAGAAACAGGCTTCGTCTAAAGCGTGCGATTGTTCTTGTTTATACAGGTGTTCGTAGTAAGCGTGAAACGCGTGACCTATTTTGGGAGTGATTGTTAGTTCCGTACCCGTTTCGTCTGTGATTCGATGTATCTGTCTGCTCTTTTGAATGTTTTGTTCAGTGGCAAGAAATTGTCTGCACGGTGTTTCTTGAGTTAACGTGTGTAATTTTGTTCTCAGTAGAGTCCCTTTAAAAATGTACTGGTCATGTTTTTCTAACTCCTCCTGCAATGTGTAAATATCCGGGGCGTGTTTGTCCTGTTGTTGTGTTAAATTTAGAGCTGTTTCCAAGATTTGTCGTTTTTTCCTTATTTGTTTGTGTATCTTTGTTGCAAGCATTTGTGATACTTCTTTTATTGTTCTTTTTAGGAGTTCCCAATGTTGTATTAAATTTGATGTAGGTGTATTGTTGCAGTAGTCTTTTATTATTTTTGTTATTGTAGTCGTATAAAATTCATTTTGCAGTAGAGCATTATTAAATTTCCAAAGGGGGATCTTTTGGTCTCGTTCCCAGTTGGTGTTCCGTTTATTTCTAGTAAAACTGCTTTGTGATCCGTAAATGTTGTAGTATCATTTATATGTTTGACTTTTTGGATTATGTGGTTGTTGTGTACATAAAATTTGTCTAGTCTTGCAGAACTACCCGAAATGTGTGATTTGTCTGTAAAAGTTGTGTCCTTTCCCTCCGGATGTTTTTTCCTGTATCCGTCTACCAAATTGTGTTCGTCTACGATGTTTTGTAGTATCTCCATTTGTGCGCGTTCCTGTCTTCCTCGGTTGTTTGTTCTTTGCGCATCTAGTTTATGTAGAACACAGTTTAAATCCTCCCCCCCCCCTTTCTAATAAAATTTGTTTTCCCTTGTATTGTGTCAAAATGCTCGATAGTTTTTTTATAGAATGTTAATTGCTGTGTCTTTATTGCTGGGGCATATACATTAACTAAAGTGTGGTTGTCCGAGTGGTCGTCTTGATTTCTTACTTGTACTATTACGTATCTGCCCTCTCTGTCTTTGTTTTGATGTGTTATTTCCCACTTGTCCGAAATTTGTAAAATAGCTACCCCTGTGTGAGATGATCCTAATCCAAAATACCCGTATCGTAGACCTAGCTGTTGTATGATGTATTTTCCCTTTGTCTCGTTTGTTATTTTGTTTCTTGAAGAAAGATGAAATCAGGTTTATATGTGCGCGTTAAAAGCTATAATCTGGTTTAATTTAGTTTTCAAACCTCTTACGTTTAGGGTTACAATGCTTATACTATTTTTCATCTTGCATGGGGTGTGGTAGGAAGCTTGCATCTAGGGGAGTGTGTTTGTGTATTAGTGGTTGTGCAGGCATAATCCATGACATAAAAGAGAAATACATGCATGATTACGCAATCCACGTGTGATACTATAACTATGCATAAAACTTTTAACTATCCTGTAGAAAAGTGGCAGTTGGAATATGGGAGAGAGAAAGATGCCAAGCAGTAGAGGTAATGAGTGATGAAAAAGGGCGATAGATGTGTTGCCAAAGAAGAAAGAAAAAGTATGTACAGGTCCTGAAAGGGAGAGGTTCAGAAAGTAGGGACCCAACTGGCATGCTGAGAGAAGAGATGCAGATATATAGCTTGAAGTAGGGAAAAGAAAACCAGTGGGCAGAGGAGATTGAAAGGTTGAGACCATAAAACTGGCAGATGGAGGAAGGGGTTGGTTGGTGAGATGAAAAAAAGGATTATAAGTATAAGTATATATATATATATACCCATATGTGTCTTTATAAAACACATGAACATATGCATATATATATGTGTACATTCTACATTCCATGTTCCTATACATTTCTATAATAACGGATATATAACTTAATATATTTATAAAAGTCTTGCACACTTCCATCGGTAGAGGTTTTGTGTTCATTCTCTTTCCGAGAGGGGGACTCGATGCTGAGACATTTCTGTTTCCTGTGTACCTAAAAATTGGTCCATAAAGTTCATTTCGAGATTATCGTCTTCACTTGTGGCCACTGCCCATAAGATAGAGGTGCTTCCATCATCCTGTAGATTCGGGTGTTTGTCATCTAAATTTTCCCTTGTTTCGTGTTGTGTTTCTGCTTTTTCCCCGGTGTGTAGTCTTGGTGGTTTCTCTGTTTCTTTAGGTGTTTCCTTGGTCTTGATCTTTCGGAGCTTTTCTCTTCTCTTTCTATTCCGCTTCCCTTCTACTGTATCGAAGCCTTCTGTGTCTGTAGACATCGTATCCGAGTCTGACAAATTACTGTTATTGTTATTCAGAGGGCCCGAGGTGGGGGACGATAGAAAGGGTATAGGTTCCGCTTCTGCTTGTGGTGAAGGTGTTTTCTGAGTGTTCTGTAGATGTAGTTGACTATTCTCCGAATAAGTTGGTCTCTTCTTGGGACATTGATTTGTCCAGTGTGAGTCTAGACCGCAGATTGTGCAGGGGGTACGCCTTCCAGGAAGAGCTATGAAGATTTTCATTGTTTTGTTTTCCTGTCCTTGCAGTTTTACGTTTACGTAGTGTGGAACCGTCTGTTTGGGTTGATATAAGAAAGTCCATTTGTCTTTTGCATTTTGTATTTGATATACTTCCGTGTTTACGTCACCTGTGATAAAGTCACAAATTTTCTTGACAGTTTCTTTCTTTATCGTAGCTACTTGTTCTAAAGATGGGAGATAAAAGATTGCGCACTGTGCTTGGATAGTAAGGGAGAGAACTCTGTTAGATGTAAATTTTTTCTGTGAGTACACAGTTGTGGTTTACAAAATTAGCGTAACAGTCGTTTTTAATAAGCTGGAAGTAAAGGGAAATAGCAGTTAAGCAAACATCCCTAAGGGAGATAACTATAAATATTAACGCCCTTTAGATTTACTGAACGAAGAGCAGGACAAACGCACGAGAAAATTGTGAGCGAAGGTAAACAGTTATGGAACCGAGCACTGAGTTGCTATGAAGGAATTAACCGTGAGTTGTGATCGGTAAGTGAACTAAACAACGGACCAATCGTATTGAAAGGATAACGAAGAATGGATCACGGGAATGAATAGAAGGACAGAGAGAAGTCAGTCCCACCAGAAAACTTAACAGTTCAAGACGTGCCTTGCTGGGCTCTCAAGAACAATGAAACCTGTGGTTTACAGGAGGCTCTACAGATGTAGCTAGACTTAGAATTGTAGCGTTAGAAATTCTGGAGAATAGTTTAGATTGTGGTTAACAATTTGTGCTGAACATATAGGAATAGAATAGGGGTGCATAGTAAGAATGGTGATAGGTGCTGGACTTCTGTTTAAACGGTAAGATGACATTTTTTTCTGAACATTTTATAGAATTTCAGGCAACCATTTTTTAGAGGTTGACGACTCCCACATGTAAAAGGGATGTCCACCAGGAGAAGAACATGATATGTTCAACACAGGTATATATTACATTGATTTACAAGAGATTTCATGCGCTCTCTCATACATGTTGATTGACAGATAAACAGCTGATGATAAAATAGACGAGGTATCGTCTCAGGCATGAATAGTTCAACAGAGGTATATATTATATTGATTTACAAGAGATGCGCTCTCGATTATTTGTTGATTGCCAGGCAACCCATTGTGTAAATAAACGAGATGTCACCACTGGCATGTCTAAGTAAGAGGAGACCACAGCAGTAGTACTTTGACGAAAACTGATATTATTTATATATTCATGAACTATGTTTAGCGGTCGATACCATTTTCAGAGTTAGGTTTGACAGGTCTGGGAATTTGGAAAGATATGATCTCGAGATATGGAAAAGAAAATGTAGTTGTTGAACCATGCTCAATTGAATGTATTGAATCATTGACATTGTAAATAAACATATTGTTGGTTTGAAACATACTCACACAAGTTGAGTTGGATTATTACAAAGGTGTGGAAGAGCAGGAATAATAGCACATAATTATATAACAAGGAAAGAAAACCACTAATACGAGGCAGTCGCTAGTCAACAACTAGGAGGGAAGAACGAGTCCTGGTTAAACAAAGACGAACCATATCTCATCCAGGAATTAACACCTCTGGCGGTAAGGGCCAGTAAATAAGAGATAGTCATACTTGGAAGATATAGACTGACAAATTTGAGTAGGCTACAGCTAGGCCTGCCCTCAGTCACCTAGTTGGTAAATTTAGTGGGGACCAGTTCTAGGTTAACTACCACCACCACTGCCACATATTATCAATTTGGTGCCGTAACAAGTTCTCGACGGTTACAATTGTATATTACATATGAAGCTTCATTCGCACTTTCAAAAATAAAGTTAAACAAATTATTTTAAATAATAATAATAATAATAAACTAATATAATAAAAAAAATTAAAAATAAAAAAAGTAAAAAAATTAATAAAAATGATTTATAGCTAATTCAAATTCCTCAACAGTTCATAGTATTTTACATATGTATAAAAAAGCTTACACTTGCTCACACTTCCATTTTTTTTTTTTTTTTTAAATTCCTTTTGGAATTTACAAAAAACCGCAAAGTGTATAATGCATATAAAAACACGCGTACTCTCACTCACTGGCACACTTGAAAGAAATTTTCCCAATAAAAAACCTGCACATAACATTGAACTTGCATCCAGAAAGCCAAAACATGGCTATAATTATTTAAACATATGTACAGTCAAAATCTGGGTTGAAATTAGTTTCCTGCCCCCTCCACCTTCCGCCACCCTTCCCCCGCCCCCCTCTTCAATCCCTTTAACCTTTGATATATTGTGTTTTTTGTAAGAATAATTTTGAGAATAAGTGGGCGTTGTACTGTTTCCCTTCAAACACCGCGCAGTTCCTACAAATCCAGACTAAATATTTAAATTCCACTATCAGGCTCAAAAGTTTCAGTTCTACTTGTTGTGTGCACTTTGGTAGGGAATTCAGCATGATAGCTCTATACATGTCTATACTGCGTGGAAAGTAGACCATCAATTCCTTTTTCAAAATTCCTATTGTAGAAGTGACTGTACTACAGTAAAAAAAACAAATGATTTTCTGTCTCCTGTGTATTGGTGTTACATAATTTGCATTTTGGGAGGTTCTTCCACTGTGCAACAAGTCTTTGCCTAATGGGTGTCATGTTATATAATAATCTAAACGTGACTTCCTTTGCGGGTGGAGCAAGTGGTAACTCGTGTAGGCTCTTAAAAATGGGTTGGTAATCAGTTATAAAATAATTGTACCCACGTTTTATCCTTGTCATTAATGAGGGTTCTTGTGCACTAATAAGACTTCTGTAAATGGAGCGTGTATTTTGTTGTAATAAAGGTGTATTTCCTTGTATGCTTTGTATGCATCGTTTGTAGAACCGTGGTAAAGTGCCAAAATAATGAGGTTGATTGTTTTTGTAACGACATACGTTAGATAATCTCAGACCAATATAATAATGAGCTAAAGGGTATTGTTCGGGATTTTTTACTATTTCTCATATGTACTTGATTCTTAAAGCTTTTATTTTAGTTGCTATATCTTGTAAAGATACTCCCCCTTTATCTTTGGGTTGTATTAACGTTTTATGCTTTATACAGTGTAAGGTGTTGCGAAATAAGAAAGTTCTTATTAGTTTGTTTATTCTTGTAATAATTTCTTGAGGAATGGTTTGAACATTTGCTCTGTAAATCAACTTAAATAGAATAAAAGTGTTGATTAAAACCGATCTTCCGAAAGTTGTAGTAGTTTTGTATTTATATCTTTCTAGTCTGTTTTTTTATTTTCTCTAACAAGTTTTTCCATACCTCTGTATTCCTTTGTGTTGGCGTGGCGGTGTAAGTAATACCGTACATTTTTATTTCATTTACTTGTAGCCACTGGAAGGGGAAATCTGATCTGTTTTTCCATTTACCTATTCCCACTAACTTTGATTTCTGATTGTTTAATTTTGCTTCACTGGCTCGTCCAAACTCATTAAAGGTGTTTAAAATATTTTGAATAGATGAAATTTTGGTTGGGAAAAATATCGTCTCGTCCTCGTAGGCGGCTAATTTTCTTTGACCTTGGCCTGGAATGAAAACTCCCGTGATGTTTTTGTCTTGTCTAATTTTCTCAACACGGGTTCTATTGAAAGTACATATAACAAGGGCGAGAGTGGACACCTTGCCTAACTGACCTAGTTAAAATAAATGATTCTGTGATTGTGTGATTTATTAAAAGTCTACTTTCGGGTGTTTTGTATATAATTTCTATCCATTTCCTAAAGTATGGCCCTACATTACAAGCGAGCAGAGTCTTTTGCAAAAAGGAATGGGATACCCTGTCGAAGGCTTTTTCTTAGTCCAACGATAAAATAGCGGCCTCGTGCTGTTTGTCTGACGCGTAGTTAATCAGGTCTCTAAAAAAGTGTGTATGTTTACTAATATTTCTCTGTGGCACGCTGTTCTGTTGGTCGTCATGAGTTAGGATATGCATGAATGGTTTCAATTTATTAGTTAGAGTTTTAGTTAAAATTTTTTAGTCAGTGTTTAGAAGTGATATGGGTCTATTTTTTTTAGTAGCTTCCTATCTGTTTTTTCTTTTGGTAAGAGTACTGTTACCAACAGATTACTGGTGGCAATGTATGTAGTTATTATAATATTTATTTGCCTGAGGGAAAATATTTGTTTGGAAAATCAGGATGCTTTCCTGGCCAAAGATATATCACCCATGTGTGATTGATACTTTTGTTATATGGGTTATCTCCCCTGAATATCGAATTTGGCGTATGAATCCAGATTTTGTTGGTCTGTTCTTTGTTAGGCCAGAAACAGATTGTTCTTGCTTAGGTTTATGCAGGAATGTTTACGGTCCGAGTCTATGTTTACTCCTTGTCTATTTAAGACGATTCGGTCTTATATCGTGATATCTTTGTATGTCTAAGTGGGACTATTTTTCCTTGTACTGTATTTTGGGGTCAGGGAGTTTCTGCGCATGCGGGGACGAAAAAGGGTCTTCCGTGATGATGGAGCCTGGTGAATGCCATGTCGGAGACCAGTCCGAAGTTTGTTGATATCTGTGATCTATTATGGGGAAGAAGATAGTTTCTGATATGATTATTAAGTCTATGAGTTCCCCAGTGTTTATTCTGTAACGCCAGGAGAGGGCGTATGTGTTCTGCTAGTGTATTTCTCATGCCCAGGTAAAAGAACTTTTTGCTGAACTGTTCCTTGCTAGGCTTAGATGGGCAGACGTCTACATGATGATTATCTATAACAATATGTCGGGATGACATGTTACCTAGCAGCATTGAATATGATTGTATGCAGCAGTTATGATGAAAGAATATGCTGATTCTTGTAGAAACATTTGTGTTCATTAACAAAGCCTTTATTGAAGCTGTACTATGCATCTGTATCGTGAGTAATGCTCACAGGAACCAGAAGCCATTTGGGATCCTATTTTTTGTCGATCATCGATCAGAGAACAGGGATGCCCCTTATTATCAGGTGATGATTAAGAGATCACAGTTATAAAGAAAACCCAATACTGGTGGGTTAACATTGACTCCAGAAATATTTGCTGAACTTTACCTAAAGGAATCTTCACTAGAAAAGAGGTTCTGTCTAGGAGTCATGCTTGAACATTATTTATTAACTGACATGATCGGTCAGTAAGGCCTGATGATTATATTTATAAACAGTGGAAATCTAAGTGCTTGTCTACGGACGTTCCATTGAAATGTTCTTCAACATGAATGCCAACTTAAGATTGTAGACCATTGATCAACAGTATGATGATATATGTCGACCTGTTTTCCTGTAACTATACCCGTACTGTCCAAGTGTGTGCGTCCAATTAAAAAGTATGAAACGACCACAGTAGTCTGCATCATTAACTTCTAGCTACGTTTGAGTGAGTGTTTGATCTTCTAGTCAACTCTTCAGAACAATCCATGCATTCGCGTATTGACACTCACATTAACACTCATAGTCAACATTACATCCTTGTCGGGGCCTCATTACGTTTTTGGACAAGGTGACCTGTATGCCCAACACTGTGCCTTGTTAGAGTTGACCATTTACCCCAATACCAGCTTTATTAACGTGGTGACCGGAAAAAGACCTTATCAAGTACTATGTACGATTGGTTTAAACTTTTAGGAAGTTCGCCCTTCTTAAAGGTTTCCTCAAAAACTTTCATTAATAGTGGTCCGAGAACGGGAAAAAAGAAAGTATAGAATTCTGATGTAAGGCCATCTGGGCCCGGGGACTTATCTCTATTTAGTGTGTTTACTGCCTCTCTCAAATTTTCGAGTGTTATAACTTGGTCTAAATATTTATTTTCTTGTTCTGTAAGAGGTTTTGTGTACTTTAAAAAAATTTTTTGCGTGTCTGTTCTTGTTTCGTCTTTGGTGTATAAATGTTTATAAAATTCCAAGATGGTCTGACATATGTTTTTGTTGTTCGTTTGCAATTGTCAATTGTTATCTTGTATTTGGCGGATCTGCTTATTTTGTTGAACGTTCTGTTCTATTGCCAAGTACTGTTTGTTTGGAGTCTCTTGTGTTGTATATAACTTTGTTCTCAGCATTGCACCTTTGTATATGTGTTATTTATGCTGTTCTAACTGGTCTTGTAACATCTGAATAACCGGGTCAGTTTTGTCTATATTTTTTGTCAGTTTGATAACTTGTTCTAATATCTTTTCTTGTGTTTTGGATGTCCTGTGTATGTAGGTTGCCAGGACCTGTGTCCTGTCTTTTATGATGTTTTTTAATAGGTTCCAATATCCTGCAATATTTTGTTCAGGGATCTGTTCTGTGTATCCTAATATGAGCTGCGTTATTTCCTTTGTGAAGAAGTCATGTTTAAGTAGACTATTATTAAACCTCCAATGTGGAGATCTTTTAGATGTTATAATGGGCGTCCCTATACCTAACACTGCATAAACTGCTTTATGGTCTGTGAAGTCGAGTGTGCTGTTAATATGTTGTGTTTTCTGTACCTTGTAAATTTCTGATGTATATATCCTATCTATCCTAGATGCTCGTCGTAAGCCTGGGTGTGTCTTATCTATAAAAGTGTACGATCTATTATTTGGTTCAACACTTCTAAAGGTATCCTTTAGATTATGCTCTTCTAAAATAGTTTGTAATATCTTCCACGGAGATGTCTGATTCTTATTTACATATGTGTTTTGTCTTTGTAAGGTTCGACCGGCAAGATCTAGGTCAGACATGACACAATTAAAATCCCCTCCTAAAATTAAGTTCCCTCCTTTGTAGTGCGGTGACAAAAAGTCAGAGAGTTCTCCATAAAAAGCTGGCTGGTTTGCTTTTTGACTGGGAGCGTATATATTGACTAATGTGTATGTGTCTTGTTCGCTTTGTTTATTTTTTATTTGGATACAAACTAAACTACCGTTAGTGTCCGTGTTATGGTGTGTTATTTCCCAGTCTTCTGATACTTGTAAGATCGCTACACCTGTGTGTGATGTCCCTATACTAAACCAA
Source organism: Oreohelix idahoensis (assembly GCA_024509875.1). Classification (NCBI taxonomy): domain Eukaryota; kingdom Metazoa; phylum Mollusca; class Gastropoda; order Stylommatophora; family Oreohelicidae; genus Oreohelix; species Oreohelix idahoensis. Next base: position 115,327 of record JAMPIV010005423.1, on the reverse strand, counting down.
CCGTTTCTTAAACCTAGTTTTGTTGAAATTTCTTTGGCCCGGAAGTTTGAAATAACTCTGGTTTCTTGCAGAAAAACAAAATCGGGTTGGTATTTTTTAATTAGTATTTCCAGAGAGCTTAGTTTATTTGTTAAACCGTTTATATTTAAAGACAACAAGGTTAAACTAAAGGGCTTAGTGTTGGGGTGTAAAACAGTACCATCAACATTTGTACAAAACGTCTGTTCTGAGTTTGTGAATCGGGTTATCAACCTCATCAAGTCAACCACATTGACACAGACACTACTAATTCAAGAGTTTGTTAATGGGGTTATCAACCTCATCATGTAAAACGCGTTGACACAGACACTACTACTACAAGAGTTTGTGAATGGGGTTATCAACCTCATCAAGTAAAACACATGGACACAGTGATAAAGTCTGTTTTTGGTCATCACATTGATAAGTGCTTTTTTCTGTGATATAGCTCGTCCAGTCACCACGTTAATAAAGCTGGTATTGGTGTAGATGGTAAACTCAAAACCGGCACAGTGTTGGGCATACAGGTCACCTTGTCCCAAAACGTAATGAGGCCCCGACAAGGATGTAATGTTGACTATGAGTGTTAATGTGAGTGTCAATACGCGAATGCATGGATTGTTTTGAAGAGTTGACTAGAATATCAAACACTCACTCACACGTAGCTAGAAGTTAATGATGCAGACTACTGTGGTCGTTTCATACTGTTTAATTGGACGCACACACTTTGACAGTATGGGTATAGTTACAGGAAAACAGGTCGACATATATATCATCATACTGTTGATCAATGGTCTACAATCTTAAGTTGGCATTCATGTTGAAGAATATTACAATGGAACGTCCGTAGACAAGCACTTAGATTTCCACTGTTTATAAATATAACCATCAGGCCTTACTGACCGATCATGTCAGTTAATAAATAATGTTCAAGCATGACTCCTAGACAGAACCTCTTTTCTAGCGAAGATTCCTTCAGGTAAAGTTCAGCAAATATTTCTGAAGACAATGTTAACCCACCAGTATTGGGTTTTCTTTATAACTGTGATCTCTTAATCATCACCAGATAATAAGGGGCATCCCTGTTCTCTGATCGATGATCCACAAAAAATAGGATCCAAAATGGCTTCTGGTTCCAATGAGCATAACTCACTATACAGATGCATAGCAAAGCTTCAATAAAGGCTTTGTTCATGAACACAAATGTTTCTACAAGAATCAGCATATTCTTTCATCATAACTGCTGCATACAATCATATACAGTGCTGCTAGGTAACATGTCATCTCGACATATTGATATAGATAATCGTCCTGTAGACGTCTGCCCATCTAAGCCTAGCAAGGAAAAGTTCAGCAAACAAGTTCTTTTACCTGGGCATGGGAAATACACTAGCAGAACACATACGCCCTCTCCTGGCGTTACAGAATAAACACTGGGGAACTCATAGACTTAATAATCATATCAGAAACTATCTTCTTCCCCATAATAGATCACAGCGATCAACAAACTTCGGACTGGTCTCCGACATGGCATTCACCAGGCTCCATCATCACGGAAGACCCTTTTTCGTCTCCGCATGCGCAGAAAATGCCTGACCCCAAAGTTCAGTACAAGGAAAAATAGTCCCACTTAGACATACAAAGGTATCACGATATAAGACCGAATCGTCTGAAATAGACACGGAGTAAACATAGACTCGGACCATAAACATTCCTGCATAAACCTAAGCAAGAACAATCTGTTTCTGGCCCAACAAGGAACAGACCAACAAAATCTGGATTCATACGCCAAATTCGATATCCAGGGGAGATAACCCATATAAGAAAAGTATCAATATATCTTTGGCCAGGAAAGCATCCTGATTCTAAAAACAAATACTTTCCCTCAGACAAATAAATATTATAATAACTACATACATTGCCACCAGTAATCTGTTGGTAACAGACTACCTCGGGAAAAAAAATGAATTTTTTTTTTTCATCTGAGAGCAACATACAATAGGCTCACAACGCACGAATAATGCGCAGATGACTAATAAGAGCAATTTATAATGTAAAATTAAGGTAAAGTCGAAGCATAGATCGACTTGTGAGAATATATCTCAACATCTCAGAGAAAGCATTTCTCTTAAGTATAAATATTTCCAGGGAGGTGCCACCAACGTATACCACAATGCTGGCAATGACACAATGCATATAACAATTTCATATTTAAGCACTATAAGTACATGATTGACAAAGAAGAAAAATCATCAAAGAACAGTGGTGAATATATATCAATGAACGTAGTGATATTAGTGATACAATCACTATATTACAAATTACAATGTGTATCTATCTCGATATAGAAAGGAACTATTATAGACTTAGATGTGTTAAGAAGTCCAAGACCCAACAGTTAGGTGGAATCATGTGGGCATCTAGACAAAATGTCTGCCATCACATTATCTGATCCTCGGATAGCTCGTACCGAGAAATGAAAAGGTTGAAGAGCAATTGCATATCGAGTAGACCTCGAGCTCTTCAAATTCTTACTCTGTATAGCCTTAAGAGCTTTCTGGTCGGTTTCTACTATGAAATGGGCGCCTAGAAGGAATCTTTATAGTTTGAGAATTGACCAGACCATAGGAAATAGTTCACGGTCTAAAACCGAGTAATTCCTTTCTGCAGCATTACGTTTTCTGGAGATATACATTACCGGATGCAGAGTTCCAGAGTACTCTTGCATTAGTGCCGCTCCAATCCCAGTCAATGAAGCGTCACTACGAAGAACAAATGTCTTATCTGTAGTAGGTAACACTAAAATAGGTGGTGTTGAAAACAAATTTTTAATCTTATCCAAAGAGGATTGGCATTCCTGTGACCAGTGGACCATATTAGGCGACCCTTTCTTTAGTAGTGTAGAAAGAGGTGCCATGATAGAGGATAGATTCGGAATGAATCTTCCATAAAATTGAATAAGACCTAAGAGACTTCGCACTTGCTTTTTAGTCTTAGGAATAGAGATGTTAAGTATCTTAGTGATATTATGGTCCTCTGTCTTTAGGAAACCATGACCAACTCGATGGCCTAGGAAAGAAATTTCGCTAAAACCAATGCAGGCTTTAGAGGGTTTCGCTGTCAGGTTATGCTCGCGTAAAGTAGACAGTAATTCAACTAACCCCGAATAGTGATCTTCCCAAGTATCGCTGAAAAGACAGATGTCGTCTAGGTACGTAATGACATCTGACCGATAAGATAGGATTCGACGCATCATGCGTACGAATGTAGCTGGTGCGTTCATAAGGCCGAAAGGCATGAAATTCCATTGAAAAAGGCCTCTAGGTGTAGAAAAAGCCGTAATTGGTTTCGCGCGTTCAGATAAAGGAACTTGCCAATATCCTTTAGACAAATCAAGTTTAGTGAACAAAATGAGATTTAGAAAGCCTAGTAAGTAAAAGATCAGCAAACAAGTTCTTTTACCTGGGCATGGGAAATACACTAGCAGAGCACATACGCCCTCTCCTGGCGTTACAGAATAAACACTGGGGAACTCATAGACTTAATAATCATATCAGAAACTATCTTCTTCTCCATAATAGATCACAGCGATCAACAAACTTCGGACTGGTCTCCGACATGGCATTCACCAGGCTCCATCATCACGGAAGACCCTTTTTCGTCTCCGCATGCGCAGAAAATGCCTGACCCCAAAGTTCAGTACAAGGAAAAATAGTCCCACTTAGACATACAAAGATATCACGATATAAGACCGAATCGTCTGAAATAGACACGGAGTAAACATAGACTCGGATCATAAACATTCCTTCATAAACCTAAGCAAGAACAATCTGTTTCTGGCCCAACAAGGAACAGACCAACAAAATCTGGATTCATACGCCAAATTCGATATCCAGGGGAGATAACCCATATAACAAAAGTAGCAATCAATCATGGGTGATATATCTTTGGCCAGGAAAGCATCTTGATTCTAAAAACAAATACTTTCCTTCAGACAAATAAATATTATAATAACTACATACATTGCCACCAGTAATCTGTTGGTAACACACAGACACTACTACTACAAGAGTTTGTTAATGGGGTTATCAACCTCATCATGTAAAACGCATTGACACAGACACTACTACTACAAGAGTTTGTTAATGGGGTTATCAACCTCATCAAGTAAAACACATTGACACAGACACTACTACTACAAGAGTTTGTTAATGGGGTTATCAACCTCATCATGTAAAACACATTGACACAGACACTACTACTACAAGAGTTTGTGAATGGGGTTATCGACCTCATCAAGTCAAACACATTGACACAGACACCACTATTACAAGAGTATGTTGATTCTTTGTGCAGGCTTCCTACCACGTGACTAGCTGAAGTGATGGTTACATGAACCACTAAGTCAATGATGATCAACACTCACACACAAGGTCAAGTATTTACAAACATCTCTAAATGTTTACCTACTTTTTTGTTAAATTTAAATATAAAACTTGGATGAACTTTGTGCTTTCTAAAACAATTAAAAAGCGTCTTTCCATGATCCATATCTTGGAGCTGTCAAATCTTATCCGCTCTTCAATTTCTCAATCGTAATGTTTAAACATTTTGAATAAATACGTCATCATCATCACACAAAATAAGTGTCGCTAGTGCTGACAAGTGATGTAACTCAATTTATGAAACAAACTGTTTTACAGAATATCCCTGACAAACGTGTCACCGACCAGCACACTTATGGATATACGACATTTTAGCCATTACAGTTACAACACGGCATTATGAAGGCTTTTGTTTGGCTGTAAAAGGTTTTTTATTTCTATCTCCTTCATAAGTTTATAGGAGGGTCCTCATATTACCACGAAATTTATAACCCGCATCAACCAAGTTCATTGTTTCAAATATGTTGTGGTGTACTGACATTGGTAAACTGATTCTCAGGTTACGCGTACTAGAGTGCCTCCCCTTAGCTTTGCAGTAGTGGTGCACCAGTGGCCAACACCCAAGAGTATCTAATATGGGTCTTCATAGGTGTCTACCTTCTCACAGGTTGACTCTTGGCAGAGTTGTAGATATAATGATAATGCCGATTCTATCTCAAAGTAGTTTTCACAAGATGTTTTCAGAAGTCAAGAACAATGCTGCATAGGGCGGAGCACTATTAACGTATACCTGATCCGTCGGCTTTTGTGAAGAACTAAGTAATGGTTTTTTCCCGTTCAAGCCCGAAGCTGGTGTAAATCCAGCGAAATTCCTTTTATAGGTATTTGCTTTATAGATGTTAATATATTTCTAGATGTATAAATATTAAAGAATCTTGCTCATACGTTTGCATTCATACCTATAATAACTGAATCAACTATGATTGTTTTGTTTTTGTTTTGTTCGTACTTGGAACTGTCGACCTGACGACACATTTTGGTGGCAAATCTACACAATCTTTGACATCATGGCAGAGAAATTAGCATTGAGAGTAATAAACCATAAAAGTATTCACTACTTTGTAACGTGTATCTGTTGAATATGTAAATATTATGCCACTTTCTAATATCGGCAGTTGTTCATATTATTTGGAAATGAAAACAATATATATCCCAATTATAACCCATCAGAGGTTGAACGGGATTTTTTTTTTCATTAATAAATATAAAAAAAAAAGTTGAATATGTTTTAAAAAATATAATGATAAAATAAAATGAAAACATGTATATGTTACAACATTAAACAAACAAATAATTTCTTACTGCACATAATTTGTCATATTTTATCCGATTAATGAACTGGAAATAGTTAATGCATAAAAGTATAAGTTTTATTTAATGTTGTATTTGTTTTTCTTATGTTGTTGTTACCCCTGCAATGTAAACAAAATGCTACCTCCCCTTACAAAACTGTGGCAAGGCGTAAAGAAATCTGATTTCGCACGTGACCAGTGTTTGTGATTGTCTTATGTAATTTCTTCTCTCTCTGTTGTGTAGTTCATCATCAAGCTTTTGTAGTTCTTGAGTTCAACATGGTTTTTAAGTCTGTCTTGCCTCTCTCTGATAATAGACTCCGTGGCTGCTTGCAGTACCGTTATGTTCAGGCTTTCAACAATTTTCTTAAACTTATGTGTGTGTGTGTGTGTGTGTGTGTGTGCGTGTGTTAATACTTTTACAGAACCTGAATGTCACCATTTGTGTTGATACAACACTGAAATAATTGTATTTGTGTTAAACAAGAAAAAAATATATGTAAAAGACATAACAACAGAAATATTATCATGGACATAAAGAAAATGAGAGATGGAAATTGAAAATTCGAAAAAATAAATGAATAAATTGTATTGAGAAAATGTCTTATATCTTTCGTAATAATGGACCACGTGACTGCTGTAACTAATATTAACATGTGACCTGACTGACATGTCCCATAACTCTTGATTACCACAGACGATGAGCGCTTGCCTTGCAGTCGCTACTTTTTATATTTTGAGTGAAAGTCTGTTAATTCCCTCACAAGTAGACTGTCATTTAATCTTTTTTTGTCCATTTGTTTTTCTTTTTAGAGTTCACCTGTCTTGTGTTACTTAATACTACTTCTTCTTCTTCTTTGATCCATAACCGCCAACCGTCAAAGCAGTCAGCGGCCATCACGCCTGGTGGCGTCTTGTAGGGCATCAACAAATTGATTCCACTTTGCTCGGTCGGCGGCCATCCTTCGTACAGTGCCCCAACTGTGGTTCATTCTTTGCATCTCAGCTTCCACAGTTCTCCGCCAAGTTGTTTTTGGTCGGCCTCTCTTTCGCTTTCCCTCGGGGGTCCATAGCATAGCTGTTCTTGCGATGGTATCAGGGTCCCTTCTGAGGACATGGCCAACCCAACTCCAGCGTCTGCCAGCTATGATGGTGTGCATGTCCTCCTGGTTACTCCGAATAAGTAGTTCTTGGTTGCTGATGGTGTTTGGCCAAAAGATTCGGAGAATTTTCCTTAGGCAGATTGTGTGGAAGGAGGACAGTTTCGACATTTCCTTCTCTGTTACTCTCCAACATTCCGCACCATAGAGAAGCACAGAAAGTACGCAGCTCTCATACAGTCTTAATTTGGTGTTTGTGCTGTACTGGGAAGACTTCCAAATGTTGTTGAGAATAGCAAAGGCTGTTCTCGCTTTATTCATTCTGTTGTTAATGTCCTTGCTTGTTCCGCCGTCAGGTGTTACTATGCTTCCTAGGTAAGTAAATGTGTCTGTCTGTTCTAACTTCTGGTTCCTTACTGTTATTGGCTCAGGATTGCCCACATTTAGTGTCATGACCTCTGTCTTCTTCAGATTGATGTTCAGGCCAACCTGCTGGCCATACTTATTCAGTCTATCAGTTTTGTCTTGAATGTGTTGGTGTGAATGCGCGAGCAGTGCAATGTCATCTGCATATTCCAAATTTTCCAGTGTAGAAAACGTTGTCCATCTAATTCCTCTTGGACTGCCCTCTGTTGTCTGGCGCATCACCCAATCTATGACTGTCAAAAATAATGTTGTTGATAAGGGGCATCCCTGTCGTACTCCTGTTTTCACTTCGAAAGTTACATTACTCGATCCAACACTGCACGTAAAGTTAGAATAGAGGCTTTTTATAATGGAAACAATGCGGCTGGGAATTCCATAAGCCCTCAGAATTTTCCATAGGCTGTCCCTGTGTATGCTGTCGAAAGCCTTTTCAAAATCAACAAAGTTAATGTACAGCTGTCTCTGCCATTCTGAGCACTGCTCTATAATGTTCCTGAGGGCAAATATATGATCTGCACATCTTCTGTTCTTTCTGAAGCCCGCTTGTTCTTTCCTCAGTTTATGGTCAACTGCTTTTGAAATTCTCTGGATGATTATCCTGCCTAGTATTTTGCTGGGAACTGAGAGGAGGGTAATTCCTCTCCAGTTGTTGCAGTCTGCAAGGTCGCCCTTCTTGGGCAATTTGACAATTGTTCCTTTACTCCACTCTGTTGGTGTTGTCTCAGTTTCCCAGACTTGTGCAAATAGTGGTTCTAATAGTTCTGCTGCTAGTTCAGGGTCTGTCTTGAATAGCTCAGCATTCAGATTGTCGTGACCAGGCGCTTTTCCATTTTTTAGCCCTTTGATAGCTGTGATAATTTCTTCTTTTCGTGGAATGTCTGTATTTACGTCTAAGTCACTTTCAGCCTCAGGAACATTCAGCTGAGTCTCTGGTGGTTCCTTATTCAGTGTTTCTCTGAAGTGCTCTGCCCACCTTGTTTCCTGCCCCTGTGCTGTGGTGATGAGATGTCCTTGCTTGTCTCTTACTAACGTTATGTTGTTTGCACCTCGTTTTCCACTGATAGCTTTAGTTATTTTATAAACTGTGCTTTGTTCATTTCTCAGTGCTGCCTCTTCTGCCTGTCTTGCAAGGTCATCCAGAAATGTCCTTTTGTTAGCACGGGTTTGACGTTTTACTTCCTTGTCCAGCTGACTGTACTGTTCACTATATATTGCCTTTAACCTGGGAGACTTAGCTTCTGTTTTCTTCCTTTTCATTTCCTTTCTCTTCGCTATGGTGTTTAGCGTTTCTGGTGTTATCCAGTCTTGGCTCTTTCTTTCCTGGAATCCAAAGCATGACTTGCTGCTTTCTTTATATATTGTTGAGATGGTGTTGAATTTCTGGTCCACATCGTCGGTCTCTGTTCTTTCCTGGCTTTTGGTAATCAGATATCGTCTCTTTACGTCGACCACAAACGCTTTTCTGGTGAGGGGGTCCTTAAGTTTCGTGATGTACTTAATACTACGCTGTGAAGAAACATATTTGGTAGCCTATGTGATTTTGATATGTGGCCATTTTACATGTCAGCTTCGTCTCTTTACTGTTGTGAGGCTGTCTTCATATGGTCTTAAGCACTTCTCTGTGTTTTTGTAAGATATTGTTAATAACTGTTGTTGTTGTTGTTGGCTTTTGATGCTTGTAGTATTCTCTACATTCATTTCTACATTGATATTATTTGCAGGCATGCCCACATATAAATTAGCTTGTGGTCTAGTTATAATGCAAGTAATAAAACAAGAGAAAGGCAAGTCTGACGTCATGAACGATCGAATGAACAGTAATACCAGAAAAGAAGACTGTACAAGCTAGATCTGGAGAGGCATAAACCTTTATCATTCCAGTGATACGATGTTTGAACGGCCAGACGTTCTGTCGTACTAAGAACATGCAGAACAGGGATATACTGAAAGGGGATTGCCGTAGACCAATATTGTCTGCCACGTTTAAAATACAGAATGTTACAGAGATTAACACGAACACTTTTCGGTTCTGACAGAACATTTTCTTGTGAAAGTAGGATTATTGGCAAGATATTAGAATTGAATTACTGTACAGCAATTTTATTTACTACATTAAACAAATACTTCTAATTCCTTATTTTAAAATTAATTTAGTATTTACACTACAACGAATCTAATGCATAGCGAATGTGAGTATGTTATGTAGTGTTATCACTATCGTATGTGTGAGTAGTGTGTGTTTGATTTCCATCAGCTCTGAGGCCTGTACAGACGTCAACAATCTGGCACGGCCTGTATGTCTGTTATATAATTTTGACAAACAGATTTGGAGCAGTTGGAATGTCACAGCGTAGATTACCAGATTTCTCAACGTTTCTTCATATTCGTCTTTCGTTCTAATATAACGACATCTTTTTGTGTCACAACGTTGGCAGTCTGTCTCAGGCTTCTCTCATTGATTCTCACGTGGGTTGGTGAAAGCCGCGTTGTCAGTCTGCTCTTTATGTGAAGCCGACATTCATAAATGATGTGTTCTTTTGTGTACAGTCTTCTCCCTCACGTCCACATATCTGTCTGTTTGATTGTTAATTTGTTGAACAGATGGTATTTGATTCTACAGTAGCTGGCTCTTAATTTGAATACTATTACTTGATCTCATCTTGGTAAGGAATATTATGTCTCTGTTATATCTGCCTCTATGTGTTGTCTGTCATTTGTCTTCGATGATATTTCGTATTATTGCTATTATAACTGTGCTTCCCTTCCTGAGTTTGAAAATTGTTTCCATTTTTCGTGGCCAGTCTGTCTGCCTTCAAGCTTCCATAAATATGTCTAATTAAGTAATACAACAATTTTGACTTGTGTTTTTATTCAGATACACAGAAAACATAAGCAATTGAAATTTTAATTAATCGATATACGCTTTATGAATATATGATTAAGAAGGATGCAAATAGCACTAGTTAAGTGTATTATCTTCAATATACATCATATAACCTAACTATAACCAGCCTGAGTTTCTACACTACACTTATGTTTATTAATGGAACAACAAACTGTCTTTGGTACTCGAGAATCTCTTGTACTTTCACTTTTTATAATTTATATCAGGTTTCTATTAGAGCTTCTGAGAGACTTTCTAATCCGATGTTTTTATGTTTCCTTATTCTCAACAACATTTCTGAAGGTCACAATACCTTCAATGACTTCCATGTTGTCTTTCTCAGCCAACCTTGACCTTCAGGCCTCTTGTGGTTTCCGAGGTGTTTCTGAGGAGGCAAAGAATGTGTCCACTCATCTGTCAAGAATGTTGTAGAAGGAGAAAAAGAATGCGAACGCTCATCTGTCAAGCTTGTCGTAGAAGGAAACAAAGAACGTGTCCACTCATCTGTCAAGCATGTCGTAGAAGGAGACAAAGAATGTGTCCACTCGTCTGTCAGGCATGTCGTAGACGGAGACAAAAAAATGTGTCTACTAATATGTCAGGCATGTCGTAGATGGAGACTAATATGAGAATTCAAGAGGCAAAAGCCAACTGTATGATTATTCAAAATAATTAAGAATGGTGTTAAAAGTGTGTCTGTAGGTTTAAAAAAAACTTTTAAAGAAATATTTCTTGCTGGAATGGAACACACGCCAGGAACGTATGGAAGGATGAAACCTATTCTTTTACTGGATTGTTTAAGCTATTGCTTAGTAGTTTTATACCAGACCTAAGCATTGTATGGAGGCGGATCATGGACAAATGGCTCTAACTAAGGATTTAGAGAGAAATTGTAGTCATAGTGAACTGGATATGGTTGTTGCTTCTATACTATGTCCTGTGCATCTACTAGCACTGGCTAAAACTGTCTATCATCCCCAACTTTTATGATAATGGGAAAGTGATGGGCAATATAGGGGTTGCATCTAATTCGTTTCAGGGTTTATCCCATCAACCCAACTGTGTATGAAAGAATCAACCACTCCTGATGTTACTAATGGTGCAAGCGCCTTTCAAAGTCAGAAGGCCAGACATCCAGTACTTTCTGCCTGGAAGAAGTTCAACAAAAGTTTCCTTCCAGGACAAAAGTTGAACCAGTTTCATAACACAGATGAGTAGCCACACAAGGCTGCTGTTCATTTCTTTCAGCATTACCATATCATAAGTTTATGATGAAAAAACAGTGCAATTTTTTCTAGGCAACCGTCCTAGTCAAAAGTAGACACTCTTAATAAACTGTGAAAAGTTTGAATCAAAAGGAAATAAAAACTGTCTTCAACAAAGTGATTTCAAGGGAAAGAGAAAAACAGTTAGCCTATACAGTTCCAAAGACTAGGCTATTAATAATCAAGAACATTTGTTTTCAATTGTTTTGTTTGCTTGTTGATATAATTGATATTTTGATTTTTCTTGAAGTATTTTCTAGTAGAAAATAATATTTGTAAAAATAAATTGTAAATATTTACCAGCAGAATTACTTAATTATTTAAGTTGAGTTCGAGTTCTCGTTGGTAAATAATTTTGTTAATCCCCTAGCAGAGTCAATAATAATAATATAAAAATAATATAATCATAGGAGGATCTTGGGTGGGAGCCCATAGGAATCTAGGAACATATAATATCATCATACCTAGAAACTTATACAGCTTGATCCTACCATTGATGTCGATACACCATTATTTTTTTCAGAAAAGGGGTTATTTCTTATGACCACTCTCTTATCTGGCACTTTCCTGGTATTACTGTAACCGTCCCAGTGTCGCAGTCTTCCTTATCGAACTGGCACGGTACCATTTAGAGAGTATATGTGCCAGGGTAGTTTTTGTTTGACTTATTGTTTCTTTTGGGGCGTGAGTTTTTAGAGATTTCCTCTAACTGGATTTATTCCGCCAGAGGTGTAGCTTGGCTCACTAACTTTGGAGACACATGTTCGTTTCGTATTTTAAGTCCTTCTTTTACTGGTGTTATAGCTTTGTATTTAGAGGTAGAGTAATTTTATTTTAGATCATGTTTTCACTGACTTACACCTCCTCAATCATCCCAAGGCAACAGCAAATTTTGCAACAGCCATGATAAAATGTCAAGGTGAAATTTATTTACAGTTATTCTTCAGGCAAGTAACATTCATTTGGGTACATGAATATGGCATTCTACATCCAAATGTTTATACAAAACGCAGGTATCTCTTTTTTATAGTGCACATATACGTTTTAGGGTGGGCCTAATAGGTTTCACCCTTCTTATTCAAATCCGTCAAAAACTTCTTCTTATCTCTTAGGTGAACATATCAATGTATGCTCATTCTTATAGTGGTTTCGTTTTCTTTTGTAGCTTATAGTGCATTACATCCTACCTCTCCTGAGGTGAAAAGGGTTTCATCAGAATTTATAAGTACTTGCTGAAAACATTCCACAATTAATGAATATCGAGCACTACTTACTGCTTTCTAAAGAAATAAATCTGAAATACAATGACTCCTGTCATGCACAACCGCATGATTGTAACTGACGAACAAAATCAGTTATATCAAACTGAAACAAATTCCAACTGACAGAAACAAAACCAGGAGACGTCCTTCTGGTTTACATCATTTTTCTACACTAACTTTTTTGCTGGGGAAAAGCCTCCAACAGCTTGGGTCAGCTTGAGCTCAATCATTGGCTCCAACTAATCACGTGTCTCTGCTAAACCAAAACTGCTTATCGCCACCATGGCAGCTGATGGTATTCATGGCCTGCATCTTTTACTAACGCTAACTACACCACCGCTTCCCCAATACTAATGTTCGGAGTTAACTTTTTTCCTTATTTTATATTTATTGTCTTTTTCTGTCGCATAGAGATTATGATCAAAAAATTTTCTGTATTCCTTCTTTTTCTACCCGTGTCCTCTACTGTATTATCGCTCTTTTATCCTATTTCTGTTTTCGCATTCGTTCGTTTGCGACATAAATATATTTTCCCATTCTGACTTTACCGTTTCTTTTTCTCATGTTAGAAACGCACTTATTGCATGATGTGTCAGTCCCCGGGATGTGAGCGTATAGTGTTAGAATACATTCCGTCAGACATAGGAGCAGACAGTTGTCTAGCAACTCCATCTGACACGGCGATCTTGGATAAGATTTCTCGGTGTTAAGTGTGAGAAGTCGCCTAGTCAGACATGATGGCAGACTTATCGTCTACATTTTCACCTGACACAACGCTCTGAGGTGTGGAAAGCGCCAGACATGCATCGCTCAGAACGGCCACATGTCGTGTGAGGCGTGAAGACGCACTCTTGGCAGTTATGGCGAGTGTCTGAGTTAACGTAAGTGTTAAGACGAGAAAGGGGAGGCTATTTCGGGTTTTGAAATAGCGCACACCCTTTGTCTGGTTTAAGTTATAACCAGAGTTTTAGATTTCAGTCACTCAGTAACTTTGCAGTCAAGACTAGAACGACCTCGTTCGATTCCTTAGAATCTCTGTTAATAGAAGCATCATTTAGTTGGTCGAAGTGGCTTAAGTTCTTAGTAGTTCTGTGTTGAGGTAAATATTATATTAGATATCTAGTATTATTTGTGAGTGATTTAAGGGATAATCACCTAGTTCATTTTGACTAGTATCTTTGTGCAGAAGAAATTAAAATATAAGTCTGTTATATTCTCTAGTTGACGCGTTTCAGTGGAAAGCAGGATAAATTATAATTTCTAGCTTAACTCATGCAGCGTTAATAAATTTAATTTAACCGCTAATAACCAGTTGAGAATATTTAAACTAACTTATAACTGCACAGATTCATCATTGAGTATTGACGAAATACCCAATTATTTCTAATTCATGTTGATTGATTTTATGAATATAACTTATTTCACGGGAAGGTTTTAAACGATAAGTCTAGCCTCCGCTTGCAATTCATAATGTAAGTTATAACCCGAGTACATAGTATGTATTAGTATTTTTTGTATAAATATTGCATATTGTCGTTTTTCTTTATTCAGTTAATACTGGAGTGACCCAACTTTTCCAGCGTTGTAGTACAGAGAAAGACTTGGTGTAAAACCTTTACAAGAACTTTAAGATTTTAATGAAAGAACGGGCCCATCGCGCCTGAGTTAGCTCTTCCAGAGAAAAACCTCTATAGTACATTGTCAGCCTTTGTGGTAAGTAAGATATTATAATCAATACCTTTTTCCGACATTGTTGACAAGTGGTGGTGTGACCAACTAACTTCCTTTACTGAGATAAGGCACCCGACCTGACATTCCTCATTTACTAGAAACCTAAGCTAGTGACACTGTGCTCGCTGTTAACGTAAGTGCCCTGGACAATTTTAATGTGACCTAAACAGAGATCCAAAACTAAGAACAACCAAGAAAACGGTTCCCTGAAGAAGTGAATCCAACCTGTCTTTTTGGAACTGGGGGTTCTATTGGCCAAGTTTCCATTTGAGAGTCTGTATGTGTATGTCCAAAAATTGTGTTTCCAAAAGTGGCTACCAAAACTGTAAGTACGCCTGAGAGACCGTGATCACGGCTGAATGAATAGAGTGAATGCAGGACTGAGTGATTCCTTTAGTTGTTGTATTTTGGCACCCATTTTTGCTGTCTTAAAATTTCTTTATGCCAGGGTTTTGTTGCTAACAGTATTTTTCCTTAGGGTAGATTATAGTATCAAAGTCTGTTCATACCTTTAAGGGGAAATCATTAGACAACAGCAGATGTATCCGTGACTCTTTGGGGCTATCATCTTTTCTTTTAACAGGACGGTGGGCTAAACATCGACAGAAAGGATCATACTGTGGGTCTATCATTCTTGTAGCATTTTTATTGATTTTATGACTATTTGTATATGCTCGATGTAATTATTTTATGTGTTGTAATGAAATTTTCTAATAACTAAAAATTCAGTTAAACTTAATTAGTGTGTCAGGTCAGCTCGTTCCTAAAATATCTGTATAACTATTTGTTATAGTTTTCCCCACGTCTGTACGTCTAACTGTCGTCAAGTGTGTGTGTACGTGAGTGGTAATATATATATATATATATATATATATATATATATATATATATATATATATAATTATATGTAGTCAATAGACTGTCTGACTCCTCTAAATCTGTTGTACAAGATAGGCTGAGGAAGAGAGAAGATTCTCGATTTAAGAGACAGCCTCTATTGATTTCTACCATCTCATTCGGGGAACTCTATATTTCTATTTTATCACCTCCCACTAAGCTAACACTCATTCTAGTCTATTAAGAAGGGACCAAACTAAGTCTTAATCACCTATCACAAATCTAAAACAGTTTCCTACAAACTATCAGTCTATGTTATATTTTTGGGTTATAGTTTTATACATATAGTCTGTTTTAGACAAAAACAGCGTTATACACGGCCACATATAGATCATGGGGCCCTGCAAATGTATCCCGTAGGGAGACATTTGGGTACTCTCAACATCCAAAGACCAATCCACGAAAATTTCTGAGTCCCCAAAAATTTTCAAAAAAATAGAAATTTTCAAAGTCCAAAATTTTTAAAATAATTCACCTAAGTCCTAATCCTGTGTTCCTATATATATATATATATATATATATATATATATATATATATATATATATATATATATATATATATATATATATATATATATATATATATATATATATATATATATATATATATATATATATATATATATATATATATATATATATATATATATATATATATATATATATATATATATATATATATATATATATATATATATATATATATATTCCCTTGAGTAAACCTTATTTATGGCTAATCATTTCAAAAATGTCCTAAACCCCTATCAGATTAGGGTATACGACAATAAAAATTTGATTTGGTAACCCTGAACTACCAAGATTTATAAACATCCATTCAATCCATAGAGTGGTCACTCAAAAATTACAGGAGTGGGAACATTGTACCAACAGAACATTTATCAATGACAACTTACTATAAAATTACATCAGATTCTGTCAACACAAACAATATAGTTAACAACATTTTAACTAACTTGGTAAGGGGAGGAGAAAACTGTCAATATCATATCCCTTTTTCTTTTTTTTCGTTTATCGACTCTTATACCAGAGGACTCAAAGTACTGCAAAAATGCCTATGTTATTTTCCTTCTGGTGTTCCTATAATTATGGACGTAAATGAGTATTTGATTTTTCATGTAGTATACATTCTCTAAGTAATGTCTACGTTCCTTCCAAGTGTCCATTACTGCAGAGAAAAAAATTAGATATGGTCCATATTCATAAAATCTCCTTGTAAAGAATGGAATAAAACCTTGCTCTCTGCTGCGATAAAATGTAACCTTTGTTTCAGCAGTCAGTACATTTTTTTCTTTCAATCTTGAAGACAAAAGTTATGAAGATTCCTTGGAGAGATATAGATCTCGGATTAGATCATTTAGTTTAAGCTGGTCGAAGCGTTGAGCATCTGAAAAATCATCTTCGAAATCACTATCACTGTCACTTGTCGTTCCACATGCCACTGCTGTCTCATCTTCTAGCAGGGAATCCGAAATCTGACTGAAAGTTGGAATTGGTATGTCATCTTCGTGTGGAACAGGTCGCCTAGCAGAATCTAAATCTGGATATTTCCACTTTTTGTGATTTTTTTTCCATTAATTCCCTTAATATTCACAACACAGAAATAACAGTCATCATAGTGGTTCTTGGGCTCTCTCCAAACCATTGGAATTCCAAATTTTAAACATGTTTTTCCCACAAGTCCACTGTCGCAGGTGTTCAACACATGTTTTGCAAACAATATGAGGAGCCCAAGACTTGTCCTGGGCACCTAGTTTTACTTTAAAGTAAGCAAAGTATGCCTTTTCCTCAGGTGTGCAATCCTTGCTGTCGTGGATGCGCCCGACTGTTAAATCCGCAATAGGATTCTGTAGGAGACACACTTTTACTTTACCTGAAAAAATGGGGTATTTATGTCTATTATAGCAGTGGGATAGTATTCAATGGTCCCACCAAAGGTAATACACCTTACACACTCATTAGTAGCATAATGAGGATGCACTAATGATTGACGAATGCCGATAGTGGTTGATCCGGAGTCCCTCAACACTGAAACTATGTTTCCGTCGACTAATCCTCTGTTGAAAATCAATGTGCCTGTTCCATTGATTGCAGTGAGACAAATTGCAGGAATAGGCTGTGTACCCTTCATCAACGTATGGTTGGTTTTCTGAAAAATACTATTACATTGTGGACAACTATTTGCCACATTATAATCAACAACACAACATAAAGAAGAGGAATGTACTGAACTATTATTGACATGCCTAACTGGAGGTGCACAGCTAGTCAACGCCGCCTCTGCATTATGGTCAAACCTCTGTGGTCTTCGTGAATTGGACCGTTGTCGATGATGATCTACTGAATTATTGTGACTTCTACCATTGTAACTATTATTTCTGGATCTGTAATTATTATTAACATTATTCCAGTTATTGTTACTGTTGTTATGTGAAGTGACATTGGACGGTTTATTCCATGTTGAATTTTGTTAAAAGTTGCTGTTCCTAAAATGAGGTGATTGGTTTCTGGATTGTGGTCTACCTCTAGATGAATTGTTATTCATATTGAAATTATTATTTTTATAATAATTAATGTTATCATATCTGCAATGCATGAAATTCCTATCAAGGCTTTGAGCCCGTGACATTTGATTAACATTCCAGGTTGTAGCGGAAGCAACAGGTAACACTTCTCGCACTTGATTATTTGCTATACAAACTGTGAAACAAGAAGTAAGACACACTGAAACTATAAATAACTAACCGGAATTTCAAAGGGCACATGTCGTTCATAACTTAAAAAAAAATGTTATAAACACACGTGATACTTTTGTTTTGTTTTGAAAGTTGCTCTAGACAAGAAGAGAAGAATAAATCAAACAACATAAATACAGGACTTATGACAATGGTTATAACGAACACAACAACAAATGAGAATACCACTTCAAAAATAATTATTATTTTCGTGACTACCACGGTCACACAAGAGAAACCAATAGCAAGGGATCTAGATCTCCAGGAATACCCAGAGTTGGCTGGGGGGACAACATTAGATAATCCCTGAGAGACCGAAGACTGGACTGGAACCAGGCCAAAAGAAACACAGCTCACAGGTAACATATCCGAGAAGGCTAGACATCATATCTCACTACCCAGGAGATTGGGGAGGAGTATATCATTATTGTACCCACTGGTTCTGAAAAAATTCCTTCCAAAATATTCCCTGTACTGGGTTTGAACCCGGTACTTTTAGAATTAAAGGCAGGCCCTACACTTCCTATCTACTCCGGCCCCCAGGGTAGAAGAGGAACGACCATGTAAGAAAAAGTGTTTAAAAGATTGTTGTAGTGCGCTATTCGGCGCCAATAACACATTTTGTTGTGCTCATCTGCGACTAAAGAAAAAGTACAGTTTATTGTAATTGTCATTGAAAGTGTCAGAGGATATAAGTGTTCACTACTTTAACACGTGCATCAAACTCCTTATTATTTAAAGTATTTTTATTCTAAACATGGGAAACAAAACATGTTTTAACAATTTAACAACAGTACTGATCAAAATAAGAGAATATTTTATGCCTTACACAATTTTGTAAGTAAAATGAATTGACAAAATTAAATAAATAATGAACCTCTGTTTTAAAGTTTGATGTTGTTTTAATAGATGAATTGTTCCCCTTTGGAAGTAAATAGAATGTATTCCCCTAACTTTATTTTCTCTCTGCTGTTTAAAGTATCACGTGGTTAAGTTTTATTTGTTTGTTTCTCTTTCGTCTAAGATTCAACAACCCGTCAAAACCTGACAAGAGGTGTGATCTCTTGGTCATAAGTGGGCTATTTTTGACCGCTGGACTGTTATCTCTTTCCTTTTTTTTTCTTTGTAAATAAAGGGGGGGGGGGCACTTTTATTAGCCATGAAAAGATCTATTTTAGCAAGTTAATTATTTGTTTGTATAATTGTTTCTCTTGGCACAAATTTGCCTCCCATAATAGGGGTTTACGTTAAGGTATGACAGTCATTTTATATATATATATATATATATATATATATATATATATATATATATATATATATATATATATATATATATATATATATATATATATATATATATATATATATATATATATATATATATATATATATATGGTTTCTGGTATGTGAGTATTGTCTATTACGTTTAGGAGCCGCGATAGTGTAATGGGATTCACACTGCGCTGGCAATCGGGTGATCCAAGTTCAAGCCCAGGCGAGCTCATTTGAAGAAATGTCGTCGACCTGGACTTGGACAGGATTAATTCGAGCCCTGGGCTAAAACATTTGAAGGAGTGTCGTCGACCTGGGACTGGCGGCTCCTGAGCCGACCAGCTCTAATGGGTACCTCTTAAGTCCAAATCTAAGCAAGGTCATTAATCGTTATAAGTCTGGGATGTACAAGAGATTATAGTGGTTATCCCACTTGAACAGTGTTTGTCTAGCTGTTAATTTAATTTAAAATATATGAGCGTATTGTATTCGAATCTTCGATATTCAGAACGCTTAACACTGCGGCTGAGTTTCCGTGTGAGATGGATTTTCTAAGCTATTTTTGAGCTTTGAGCGAGAGTTCTCGGGGAGTTAGCCTCACGCATGCGTGATTGGCTGGGGTGTTCGAAAAAGAATAATTTCGTGAGAGTGTGTTCCCGAGCGAGTGTACTGGGAAGATGTTTAGTGATGTTTGGATGTGTACCAGGGGATATTTTGGTACAGGCATGATTGCTTATGGATTTATGTGTGATTATCTGCAGATAAGATGTACTTTATTTAAGGAGATGTTCCTAAAGCCTTGGAGTGTACAGGCCAGTGTTTTGAGTTATATTATTAATGTATATGGAGGCCTTATAACTGTCAGTACTGCAATTGCCAGCAGTCTTGTTGATGGATTAAATAGCGCTAAGATGTAATGTATTTGAGGCCAAATAACTATTAGTACTGCGATTGTCAGCAGTCTTCTTGATGGATTAAATAGCGCTGAGATGTAATGCATTTGAGGCCAAATAACTATTAGTACTGCGATTGTCAGCAGTCTTCTTGATGGATTAAATAGCGCTGAGATGTAATGCATTTGAGGCCAAATAACTATTAGTACTGCGATTGTCAGCAGTCTTCTTGATGGATTAAATAGCGCTGAGATGTAATGCATTTGAGGCCAAATAACTATTAGTACTGCGATTGCCAGCAGTATTCTTGGTGGCATAAATAGCGCTGAGATGTAATGTATTTGAGGCCAAATAACTATTAGTACTGCGATTGTCAGCAGTCTTCTTGATGGATTAAATAGCGCTGAGATGTAATCCATTTGAGGCCAAATAACTATTAGTACTGCCATTGCCAGCAGTCTTCTTGATGGATTAAATAGCGCTGAGATGTAATGTATTTGAGGCCAAATAACTATTAGTACTGCAATTGTCAGCAGTCTTCTTGATGGATTAAATAGCGCTGAGATGTAATGCATTTGAGGCCAAATAACTATTAGTACTGCGATTGTCAGCAGTCTTCTTGATGGATTAAATAGCGCTGAGATGTAATGTATTTGAGGCCAAATAACTATTAGTACTGCGATTGTCAGCAGTCTTCGTGATGGATTAAATAGCGCTGAGATGTAATGCATTTGAGGCCAAATAACTATTAGTACTGCGATTGTCAGCAGTCTTCTTGATGGATTAAATAGCGCTGAGATGTAATGCATTTGAGGCCAAATAACTATTAGTACTGCAATTGTCAGCAGTCTTCTTGATGGATTAAATAGCGCTGAGATGTAATGCATTTGAGGCCAAATAACTTTCAGTACTGCGATTGCCAGCAGTCTTCTTGATGGATTATTATTATACGCTAGTACTATGATGTGGATCCTTTGGTATGTTATTATAAACTGTGTAATATGCTGTATTTCGTTTATGTCATCGTGACCGTGTTGTGGTGTAATTAAACTGTTCATTAACTGTCACAAGGCGTTCAACCCTCCATGACTAGTACGTGAGCTCTCGTGGTGTGAGTGACTGTTTCTATACCCCCTTCAAACATTCCAGACACCGGTAACAGCACAGCAGTACACATACGGATGATTAGCCTGTGTGGCGTTATTTATTTAAATATAGCAATCGTACTCTTCGTTTGCAACAGTTAATTTTCGTTTTGCAACAGTGGTTGCTACAGTACCCTCCGAAGACGGCGATAAAAAAATATTACGTTTGTGAGTTGTTAAAGTTTAGAACTGAAGTACAATAAGACAACATGAGGATCTTCATGATCACAACAGTAAGTCATCTTGATTATGTTTGACAACATAACGTTTACTGAGGGGAATGTATACAATTTTCTCCATATAACTCTGAATTATTGGTGACCTTGTTTTCTTTTTTATATCATAATTTCCATCCTTTCATTTTGTTATCCATTTTTTTTTTATAATTCCTATTTTTACGACATCTTTTTAATGATTTTTTTTTTAAATTTGGTCCGAGCACACAAACATAATTCACTTTTCTTAATTATTGTGCTGTGTTTAGCAGTTGATGAAACATTCACACAGTGACATCTTTGGTTATTTATGATTTAATTCATATTAATTGTGTCTTAGATCTGGATTGTGCACGCGATGGTAATTAATTAACATAGTAAACACACAGACACCACTCACACACAAGGTCAATGCACATAACGATCTCTTTGCTTGCCGTTCAATTGATAAGGGAGATAACTTTAAGACAAGCAAACCAATTATTTTAGAAAGCAAGTAACCACTTTATTAAAAATAGTATTTTTAAAAAAATATTATTTCCAGAAAGTCTTTTAATTACATATATTGGACAATGTATGTTATTTTAAAAGTATAAATAGCTTATTTAATATATTTTAGTTATGAACATTTTAATTATTTTAATCAATAAAATTATAAATTATGTGCTTGACGCACATGTCGGTCAAGTCAAACATGCGTTCTCTGTAACCTCTTAATGGTAATACATTATCAAAACTGACCATTTCTGTACTTAACAAAATGCTGTTAAAAAAAATAATAAATTGCAATTTGCTGTATGTTTCCTGTACCACAGGTGGGGCTAAAGTTTATTGTCCCGACTTCTATAGCCCATTGCGGTTGTTCTACAGTCAGCATGATGCCATTTGTGCAGTTACACTGAGCCTCTTCAGTGCCCTTGTTCTTGACTGTCCCCTCAACCCCAATAGTTTCAAAATATCATACACTAAAGCAGCCACGATCCCTCTTGAACTCACGTCAACAGCCATGACCCTTACAGTAAACCCATCGTGTCACAGGTCCGCGGTGTAACGTGTATATGCAAATATCGCTTCCTTATCCGTACACCTTTGTTTTCCCCATCCAATGTGTATAATTTTTGCTACGCAAAACCCACGAAATTTCTGGCTGTCTTAACTGATATTCTAGCCACGCCTATTTTGTCATGGTTTAATGCGCTAATGAGCGTCTACCTAGATTCGCAACTGTCACTGCATTCAGGGAAGCGAATCAAGTGTGTTTGCCTAAGCTCACGCGAGCTGAGCCGTCAGGATAACGACGACTGGCAGATTGCACGCGCCCAAAACACGTTGAAGGTAATAAGCTTTGAAGTTCTCTACAAGAGAAAGCAAATCCTGTGATGGTGTTCATACAGGGAGACAATCGCTGATATCAGAAGCCTTCGTTGTCATTGGCAACGTCAACCAGAGGGACCGTAGAATTCTTTATCTCGGGAACGAAGCTTCTTGATTTCTCTGGCAAGGACGAAGGTGCGAAAATTATATATTCTTTAGAGATAATTACACCGATTCCGCATATATTCTATCTTCACTCTAATTCAGTTATCAGTCTCTCAGAAATTTCGGATAAATCTAAGCACGCTAGACTAGTAATCATTTTATTCGATAAATGTGTTAAATTGTCCCGTGGGGATTTAAATTTATGATTGTGGTAATATTTTAAGTTGTGCTGAAGTTTTAAATGTGTTAACAGTTTTACTATTTTATTCACTGCTATTCCCTAGCGTTAAAACTAGCGAAATAGGAACGCGCAGATATTCTCTTACCAGTGGTTCAGTAATGTAAAATCCATCAACCATTTTTCGCGACGTAAGTATAAAGTTAAAAGTGCCAGAGTAATACTCGCATTACCTTGTATATTTCTTTGTGTGTAAATTGTTTTAATAACTAGTGTTTATATCACGTGTTAAAAACGATAGACGTCAACCACCAAATAGCTAGTAATGACCAGCGATATGTGGTAATGAGTCTTAATTAAATGCACCCTGATATTGTGCGCTGATTGTTTACTGGGAGGGGAAAGGCGCATACCTGACACCCAAACAGTATCCGCTGAATCGAAGCGCGATAAGTTAGACCAAGATACCGTGTGCCTCTTTAATTAATTATAGGATTAGAGATCACACTTTACGCGTTATCATATTATTTTCATTTTTGGGTTAAATGTTTATTTTCTCCCTAATTTAGGCTCGATAAAAAAACCAGCGAACCAGCGGCTACTCAAATCAGAAACAATCTTATTTATTATTCGGGTCCTCGATGTCTTGACCTGTGAGGTCCTCTTTCTTCATTTATGAGAGAAACTACCACACGAACAATAAGATTAAGCATAAAGGGACTTACAAATTACCCACATTTTATATCCACTTTTATCAGCCCGCTGCGGCAGAAATATATAACATTTTACTCGACTCATGACAGTAGTTTTTTTTTCAATTTGATTGTGCCAGGAGAATTCACTGTTTCATAACCGGCACTCAACGCAGAGAAAATCCGATAGGATTTTTCTTTTCCAGTTCACATAAAGCAACAGTTGTCTCAGCAACCAGAGGCTAGATTGTGCAGGAACTAATTATTTTCTTTCTATGACTGTGACCGTCCCGAATACGTCTTACTCCAACTACTATATGCAGTGATACATGACGCATCCAGGAAAATAATTAACACACCAATTTTGGCGATTATCTTGATATTATTATTAAGAACCAAGGCTAGTCTGGGGCCAAATTTGGCAACCAACCTGACAACATAAGGTCATACTATTGTTAGTGTTTTTCCAAGAGATACCTTTGACAACTATTGCGTAAGCAAGTATGTTTATGGCCACAGAATAACAGGATGAAAGAACAGAGAGAGAGAGAGAGAGAGAGAAAAATATTTTCACTTGTTACCATCAATATAATAACTTCTTTATTCTTATCTCACTAACCTGCGTATTTACGGGATAGCTTAACTAGGCACTTGTTCTTTTTCTTTACTGACTATTCCAGACCCTAATGCGAACCTTTGACCTTTTGGGGTTATTAACTTCTTTGGGATCTTTTCTTCACAAGGAGGGGAGAGCATTTATTGGGTTATTTTCCCATGACTGTAATATGATTTATTGATATACAAGTTTGACGTTGTAAAGTTTAAATTGATAATAAACTAAACAAAAACTAAATTTAGTGTGTAGGTCAAACCCCTACCCATATCTGTTTTCCATAGTTTGTTTTCACGATTGTGCGTAATTGTCACATAAATTGTGTGTATGTGGGTGCAGTGAAACTTATATTTGATATAAGGAGAGAAAGTTCGTCTGATTTAAAATATAGTCGTATAGATAGGCTGGATGAGAGAAACTACTCTCTAAAGAGACTGACCTTCATCTTACACTATCACCTCGTGAAAAAAACTATTTCTTACACCTTTATTCTCACACAGTTGCCACTATCAACTCTGCTCAGACAGGACCATACATATCTTCAGACCTATCTTTAAAAATTACGACACGCGGCCAGATTATTATGTTTGTCCAATTTAAACGAATGTCTCTCGTCCAATCTGGATTCAAATGGCACGGTCAGTTTAATCATTATAACATGATGCGATGATGAACAATGCTGCACTATGTCTGGCCGTCTTCTAGATTTTCTGATACTCTCTGGATACGCCCCTAGCCCAGGTAAGTCTACCGTCATATCCCAGTCATTTGCACAGTCAAGAAGAGATGGTAAACTGCTAGTACAAAGTCATAGAAACAGTTGTTACTGATAAATACAACGTTAAGGATATACAACGATTTCATTGACGTACTTTTCGTCATTGACAAGAATGTCTTCTAACTACCAAGAGATGTTTGACCTGTCAGACACTAAATTTATTGATGTCTGTTGATATTTACTGTTGTGTGTAGTAAATGTTGGTAACTGTATTGAGACGCTGCTGGCTGTCAAACATTCTCACATAATAAAGCATAATTACGAAGCCTGAACACACTGGATACAACTCTACACGTTTAAAGCAACCACGTTATTAGAAGCAGAAAAACAGAAAAGAGGAAGTTAGCATAAGAGCAAGTAACTTTAGTAAGGAACAAAGTAACCATGCAGACATATATACAAACGACCCCATAAAAAAGTCATAACTTGGATACGTTGATTATCGGCGTATTTGATATAGACCAGGGTTTCTCAACCGAGGTTCTACAGTACCTTAGGATTCACGAGAGAGGTCGCTAGAGGTTCCGTGAGAGATTGAGAATGAAAAAAAAATATAAATTTTCTAGCCTGCCAATGTTAGCGCACGCAGTGGTGGACAGTGATTGCCAATGTTAGCGCACGCAGTGGTGGACAGTGACTGGGCCGGCTCTATTTTTATTCACATTGCTTTGGCCTATAGTTTTTAGTACGATCGCAATACATTTTTATGTTGTAAATAGCAAAATTAAAATCAATTTACAACCTTTATTTAAACATGGTGCCTCCAGTTTATGTTATACCTACGTTGCTGTGGCCACTGCTTATATATGAAATAAGCACAAGTACAGTGGAAGCTATAGAGCAGAAGGTCATCACGTTCCTGAGGAAATGTCTAGGGGTACCACCAGGTCTGTCAGATGTAGCATTGTACTGCAAAAAGTCAAAACTTCTGCTTCCCTTTAAGTCAGTTGTTGAAGAGTACAAAGTTGGAAAGGCAAAGCTTGCAATGATGCTACGCGAGTCAGCAGATGACGTGGTTAAGTCCATTCAGCCCACACTGAAAACGTGAAGGAAGTGGAGAGTGGAAGAAGCTGTTAATGCTGCCCAAGAATCGCTTAAACTGAGGGAGGTAATCGGATACACACAAACAAGTAGACGGGATTTGGTCATGGAGACATCCGCTGGTGGTCCAAGGAATCAAGCAGGGAGCGTAGAGACATGGTAGTTCAGGAGATACGAGGAGCTGAGAATATTAAGGGGTTGCAAAAAGCAGTGCAGCAATCCCAACAAGGCCAATGGACTACATGGGAAGGAGCCCTGCAGAGGTCTTTGACATGGAATGATATATGGCATATGGCACCTCTTAGACTCAGCTTTGTTGTTAGATCAGTGTATGACCTCCTACTGTCGGCCACAAACCTTGTGAGATGGGGAAAGTTGGATGATGAGCAGTGCCTCTTGTGCCAAGAGAGGCAGACACTTGAACACACACTCTCAGCAAGTAAGGTGTTATTAGGGCAAGGGTGATACACTTGGCGCCACAACAAAGTGTTAAATGAGATTGCTGCGACAATAGTCCTGACAAGGATAAAGGTGAATAGGAAAGCCAGGCTGAGCACCAGAAATACATACTTTCTGAGGGCAGGAAAGTCAGCACACCCCAAACCGAGTAAACCAGGCAGGAGTTTACCATCTCTTCTTGACTGTGCAAACGATTGGGAGATGGCGGTAGACCTACCTGGACGAGGGGCATATCCAGAGAGAATCAGAAAATCGTGGAGACGGTCGGATATAGTGCTTCATTCTTCAGCATCGCTTGAGGTTATACTGATTGAACTGACCGTGCCATTTGAATCCAGATTGGACTAGCAACATTCGTTCAAAGCGGCCAAGTATAATGATCTGGCCGCGGATCTGAGACACGATGCGTTCACTGCAAGGGTCATGGCGGTTGAGGTGGGCGCAAGAGGCCCTTGGCTGCATCAGTGTATGTTTTATTGAAACTGTTGGGGCTGAGGGGACAGTCGAGAACATGGGCACTGAAGAAGCTTAGTGAAAAGGCATGGTGCTGGCTGTGGAACAACCGCAATACGCTATGGAAATCGTGACAGTAAACTCTGCGGTACAGAAAACACCAGGAATTTTTCTAAGTCTACAGTACGTTGAGTTTTTTTCAGTGTACTGATGAAAGGGTTGTAGCTGACGGGCAACAGGCGGTGTATATTATAAGAGGTGTTAGGCACAGAATTTCAGTTGCTAGCGCGCAGTGGCTAGCCTCGTCGGCTTCGCGTAGGTGTGCCTGTGCCTGTCCCTTGTTGTGTACGACGGAAGGAACGGAGTAATTTGTTTCCTCTTTGTTACTTTCACAATTACCTCCACGGCTTGCGGAGTTATGGATTTTAAAGTTGCTAC
The DNA here is from genome assembly GCA_024509875.1 of Oreohelix idahoensis. Classification (NCBI taxonomy): domain Eukaryota; kingdom Metazoa; phylum Mollusca; class Gastropoda; order Stylommatophora; family Oreohelicidae; genus Oreohelix; species Oreohelix idahoensis. Next base: position 87,598 of record JAMPIV010005423.1, on the reverse strand, counting down.
CAAAGTAAAATGGGTTCATTTTTGATACAAGACAACAGGAGGCTGAGACACTTGGGAGTCATGACCCAAGTGCCCCCCTCTTTAGCATGTAAAGCAGTATACTGGGCCGAAACACTTGGCGGATGGGGGGAACCCTTCTGATGATCAGATTGCCTCCTGTTGTATCGCTCTGTGAAAAGTTTCCTGTCAAATGTACCGTGCCTAGCGCAGACAAATTTCATCCCATTTTGGCTTCGGCCAGTTTTAAAGAAAGTTTGGCTTAAAGGTTATTCTTAGTTTTAAATATGGAAGCGAGCCGCGTTGATGTAATGGTTACCACACTGCACTGGCGATCATGTGTTTAAAGTTCAAGCCCGGTGTAGGCATTTGAAAGAGTGTCATCGACTGAGATTTTTACTGAATAACCTGAATCGCTCCTGAGATAAATCCTCTGTGGATGGGAAGGAGCGAAGCTCCTGACCGGGTTGGAAGGAAATTCTACAGGCTCCGCAGCCTCGCAATGACATGTCATTGGGCCGAAGGGCTGAAAGCCGAAGTGCCGCTTTTTAAGAAAAGAAATGGTAGAAACTACTCTTGCACATTCCATATTTAATTAGCAACTTACAGAGTAGAAATTTGTGATCATACTTTTAGGCCCCACTTGAATAGAGTAAAAAAAAAATTAATTAGGAAATTAAAAGAAGGAGAAACTGAAGTTTCTTCTACATACACAACTAACATGGCATTAGAGATGATATTCTTTGAGACGAGTGGGAACCACACAAACAACAATAGGCTAACACGTTGGTCAAAAAGTAACAGATACACAGACACAAATCATTATCTACGCTAAACAGCACTGTCAATTATTGGATTACTATATTTTCAACTTACGTATCACGTCAGTGTTTATATTCCAAGAATTTTCCTTAGGCAGGTTGTGTGGAATGAGGAGAATTTGGACACAAACTGTCGTAAATTTATTTTGAGAGAAAAAAGTCTTAGAAATAGTGGTCCGGTTTAGAGTGGAAAATGATGATGGAAAGCTCAGTGATAGAAAATGTAGATATTAAATAGTTGCTTCACAGCGTGCTGGAGGAGAGTAAAGACAGACTTATTTACGACAAATCGCTTCTCTCAATCTTCTCTTCCGCTCTCCTGGTCAAACAATTATTTGCCAGTTTTCCAGACACGCATCTGCGCGCACACCGATTTGGTGTTTTTTCACACACACAGACGATGTAGATACAAACTATATTAAACGAATAGGGGAAATGTTGGGCTGTGGGTATGTCCAACACCGTACTAAATGAGTTTATGTAATTTTATTCACTTTAAACATCAATCACTAACAAATATCAGGTATTACATAAATTATCATAAGTACACAAATGCAAATAACAAATTTGGGAGGGGTGAAGAAGATTGGTATCGACTAAGCCCTTCCCGCTTATTAGACAAAGATAAACCCAGTCCAGAGATAGATAATATCAGGAACATAGGTACGTTAACCTAACAGTGAAGTTAATTACTCTGAAAGAGGTGTTACAAAGTTAGGTATAGGTGATAGAAAAAAACTGTTCTTCCCAATTGTTCTTCCCTTTACTGAGCAAATGGAAAGGAGGGGGGGGGGGTTTAAACAGAGTTAACCAATTAGCAACTCCCCCTTAAAGGAACAATGCAGGGAATACAGAAAAATTATATTACTAGGCAAGAAAGTTAACAACAGGTTTACAAAAGAAAAACGATTAAATTTCCTGTCATTCATACACACGCGCGAGGATCCACACTCATATACTCACACACTTACCGAATGCAGCCTCAGACGATCCATAAAAAGTATATAAAAACAGCAAGTACTCTTTCGACATATGAACTGTCTAGTCCTTCGATGTCCCGCCCCAGATGTTTGCGAGAGTTTGTTGGTAACAAATATTCTCACTTATCGCAAGACTTGAAGACTAAGAGTTCTCGTGTTTTTATTATATATATAAAAGGAGTCTATGGGATGGCACTAACACAGTTCGGCACAGGGGTGAAAATGAAGTGGTCTCTTTTAATCCTCCGCTATGGTAAAATTCCTTCAATGCGTGATGATAGTTTTATTAAATCCAATTGAGGAAAAAAACTAGGCTCAGTCACAGTCAGGAAAAAATGTACTCTCTCACAGTAAACAGTAAATATGATATCGCTACTGGCGATGATTACCTTCCAGTTTATCTTACAGGTTTGTAAGGGTAATTTGATGATTATTCTTTAAAATGTTCTTGGGTGGGCTTTATTTCATTTAATTCTGACAGCTAGGTCGCAAAAAGACCGCCACAAGATTATATTTTAAAAGAAATGTTTCTTCAATATGACTGGAAGTTTATAGGATGATTTCTTTATTTCTTTCTTTATTTAGCTGGGACCGCAGGTTACGATCACTCTGTGTGAAAGAAAAAAAGACATGTAACATACCGAAAAATCAAGCGCGATAAATTTCTCGTTAAGCCTATAATACACTCGAGTATTTAATTATGTATTTAATAAACACTGCGCGAATTCTAGTGGTTAAAACACACATCTATAAAACTAGGACTTAACTGAATTTATTAATTATAAATTCCTTCGCGACTTTAAAAGTTAATTTAAGCATCTATTATCTTTTGAAATAATATAATAGATAGATCATTATATTTACAACTGGAACTATTGAGATGGTTTAATTTAATAGATTTAAATTAACACAAACTCCATTGAAATAGAATGACTGAACTAGACCACTGATCACTTTACACAATATATATTACCGCTTTGCACAGAATAGAAATCACTGCAAATATATATATAAAATCCAGGGGAAAATCTATAACAAGATTTCAATAAAGCTAGTGCTTCTGTAAAGGTCTGGCCAGCGAGTGATAACGTGTCTAGTCTTCATGGTCTATTTAGCTAAAATGGAATGTAAGTTGAGTGGGACATGATAAACTTGACAGCTTATTTGATCTCACGAACTTTTGGGGATCTGACCGCCAAATCAAGAGAAGAAGCCGCCCCCTGGTCTTCGTATCCGCTCGCTGCTGCCCGTTTCGCTTTCCCCGTTCGCTCGGTTCTGCGATTGACACCGAGACGCGAAATTAGCGGCAAGCAACTGCGTCTCGTATCAGGGACCACTACTGTCTTTGATAACGCCGATAGTCTCCCCTGAAATCCCTCAGTCTGTCTCTTTGATCTCGTGCCGCATACTAAATGAGTCCCGGTGGAATGAGTTCTCTCAAACGAAAAGTTACAACAAATGTTCAGGGGTTCTAATGTTATGAAAAGCTAAAAGTCCCTTTAAATCATCCATCATATCAGGGAGAATTCACCTGTCAAACTAGACGTACGTCACAATCGTCCCCACTTTTAGACATGAAACCATTTTTCATGTTTCATTTTTTGACAATGGAGGTGACCTGATTGGTGATTTTAGGATGAGTGGTATCTTCAGTTTGCTCTTCTTCCTCTGTAGACCAGTCTCTACTCAGGAAATCAGCCCCGACATTCTGTCTTCCCGGAATATATTCCACTTTGAAAGAATAAACGCTTAAAAGAAGCGCCCAACGCATGATCCTTGCGTTAAAATCTTTATTGGCACCAAGAAATGCCAACGGAGCGTGGTCTGTTTGCACCGTGAAAGATGTACCATAAAGAAACTCATGATGGCGTCTGATACCGTCAATCAGAGAAAGACATTCCCTTTCAACTACGCTGTAGTTCCGTTCCGCTTTATTTAATTTCCGACTGCCATAGGCAACTGGAAATAGCATGTTCAGGTCACTGTCATCGGCTTGAAGCAGTGTTGACCCGATGCCCTGACCTGACGCGTCGACTCTCAGTACAAAAGGTTTCTTGAGGTCAGGCAACCTCAAAATGGGGTATGCAGACAACTGTCCTTTCAAAGTGCTATACGCGTGTTCGCACTTTTGATCCCATATGACCTTATCAGGACAACCTTTCTTTGTGAGGTCAGTCAGAGGTGCCGTCAGTCCGTTGAAGTTCTGGATGTACTTCTGATAGTATGCACATAGCGATATGAAGGAACGTACGTCTTTCTTCGTTCGGGGTCTTTTTGCTGCCATTATTTTCTCCACGTTCTTCTTAATAGGCCAACTGCATCCGTGAGAAATAGTGTGCCCCAGGAAGTCTAACTGTTCAAACCCGATGAGACATTTGCTAGGTCTGGCTGTGAGACCCGTTTCCTGTAGTCTCCTGAGGAGCATAGCAACCGTAGCAATATGTTCTTCATAGGTTTCCGATGCAATTAAGATGTCATCCATGAAATTATGGATATGGGGACTTTGCAAAGGTTGTAGAAGCTTCCTCATCATCCTGGTGAACACTCCTGGTGCATTATGCAAACCGAACGGCATCACGTTAAATGTGTAATGTCCTTCACTAGTGCTGAAAGCTAACAAAGGTTTAATTTCCTCCTTGACTGGTATTTGATAATAACCTTTGCTGAGGTCAATCTTGGAGAAGATCTTTGCTTTGCTGAGCTTGGTGAACAACTCAGAAACAGTTTGGAGAGGTTCGGGCTGGAATTCCGTTACCGCGTTTAGCAACCTGTAATCAATGCACAGCCGAACTTCCTTATTGGGCTTCTGCAACAGCACTACACTCGAGCTGTAAGGAGATGTAGACTCACTGATAATTCCTGCCTGACGCAGCTTGTCTATTTCTCCGCGAAGTGCATCAGCTTTAGCGTACGGGATGGGGTAAACTCTGGTTTGAACAGGGGTCTCGTTTGTTAATTTCATATCAAATTCAATGAGATTTGTTCGACCAGGTACATCCGTTAAGACTGCACTGTACTGTTTTAGTAGAGCCCTGGTTTCTGTTTGTTGTTCTGGTGAGAGATTGTCGCCGAACTTGACATCTTTAAAGGATTCTGTGGGTTGCAATGGATACTCCATGCAACCATCATCATCTTCCTCGTCTTCCGTTGCTATGGCGACAGCCAGGAGATGCTCGGAGGATGGCACCGGTCTTTCCAAATATTTCTTTAGCAGATTTATGTGGAAGACCTTCTCCTTTCCTTTGATGGAGATCTTGTAGTTGGTACGTGAGATCTTTTTAAGGACGGTAAACGGTCCTTGCCATCCGATGCGAAGTTTATTGCTTCCGGTTGGAAGTAGCAATAGGACTTTCTCCCCTGGTTGTAGTTCTCTCTCTTTTGCAGCTTTGTTGTATCTTTTAGTAATTTTAGCGCGGGCTTTCTTAAGGTTGGTAGTAGCTAGATCCCATCCTAGCTTTAGCCTTTCCTTAAGCTCAGATACATACTTGCTTGCAGAGACGACTGTCTCGTCAGCCTTCTGGTCTGTCAGGGACCGAAGTAAGGCTTCTAGTGGCCCCTTAATAGGTCTGCCAAATAAAAGTGTAGCTGGCGCAAAACCCGTAGACGCTTGGGGTACCTCTCGGTAGGCGAATAAGGCAGCCGATATATATTGGTCCCAGTCTTCCGGTTTCTCCTGACCCAGCTTACGTAACATCATGGTGAGGGTACCGTTAAAACGTTCCACGAGCCCATTTCCGGCCGGATGGTAGGGACTTGTGTGGATATGTTTGGCCCTCAAGATCTTAAAGATCTCCTCCATTAACAGGCTACGGAATTGGGATCCATTGTCCGTCAAAACTTGTTGAGGGAATCCCAACCGTGTAAAAATTTGCACAAGGGCTTCTGCGACATGCTTGGAATTAGTGCATGGTAGCGGTACGGCTTCGGCCCACATAGTGCAAGTGTCAACTAAGGTCAGGATGAACCTGTTCCTTCTTTTGGTCTTTTCCAGAGGACCAATAATGTCGACAGCAACCCGTTCAAATGGAGTCCCTACTATTGGCATTTGCCCCATAGGTACTGGGGGTGTCAAGTGCTTTGGTGCTACCCGTTGGCACTGGGCGCAGGATTTCACGTACCTGACAATGTCAGAGTTCATTCCTGGCCACCAATAGTGGGTTTTTATTCGCTGAATAGTGGCGTTTTGTCCCATATGTCCGCTAAAGGGAAGAGAGTGCCCCATTTCTAAGATCTGGTTTCTGTACTGCGTCGGTACTAGGAGCTGGTTATTCCCCGTGTCCGGGTTGCCCGTTCTACGATACAATACACCATCCTTAGAAAAGATGTCTCCGTTGTGTCTGGGGTCCTTAGCCATGGGCAGTTTTTTAAAGCAGGGCGCCAGAGTAGGGTCCTTTTGTTGCGCCTCCTTCAGTTCATTTGGCAACAAGTTTGGCGCAGGCTCCCTCTCCTTCTTGGCTTGCCCTCTTGTGGTTACCGCTGCCACAATCGGCTCCTTAGGTCTCCCAATGAACACATATCTACATCCCAGGATAACTGGGTAGATCGGATCATCCATTATGGCCGCTTTAATAACTCCTCTGACAAAGTCAGAGTGTATTTCTACCAGTGCGATAGGAAGCGTCCTGGGTGCATCACTCCTGAAAACTCCACTAAGTTTGACGGTTTCCTCTGTCTCCTGACCGGGTTTGACTAGGTGCCTAGCGACAATACAATCAAAACTTAATCCAGTGTCAAAAAGACAAGTAGTAGAGGTACCGTTCAAAATTACAGTTCCTCGAGTTGAGGGTCGGTCCCCCTCAGGTTGAGAATCACTGACATTGACTCTACCTTTCGAGGCTGTATGCAAACATCCAATGCGGTTTGCACCGGTTTGTTTGCCCTGATCAGACGTTCCTGGTGTAGGGGTCTTCCCTTTTCCTTGACCTTGGTGGCCGCGCTGCCACGTAGGCTTGTTGGGTTGATCAGAATTGTTGTTGGGGGGGGGGTATCGGGTTTTGTAGAATTTCGATTTTTCCTGGGGAGGTTTCTGGGTATTGTTATCTCGTTGGTTATAATGTTGAGAGGAAGTGGAAGAATAGGATGCCTGCTCTAGATTCTGTTTTCGAGATGGCTCATCGGTGGGTTTACGTTTAGTGCTGGGAAGTTCGGCCATTGCATTGCTATAGCGTTCGGCTTTATTGAGTATGTCTTCAAGCCTGACTGCCCCCTGTTCAGCCAAAAATCTACGAGTTTCATTCGACAAAGTGGATTTTATCTGCTCCACAAGAACAAGTTCGAGGAGTCCCTCATATGAAAGAGGTAGGTCAGATAATTCAATGCACTTTGTCAGATAACCCGTGAGACGTGAAGAGAACTGGGGAAATGTTTCCGTGCTCTCTTTTCGGCTGTTTCTGAACAACTGCAGAAACTTTCGGGCAGTCATCTCAAACTGCTGTAGTAAGGCCTTCTTCAACAGGTCATAATCATGTTGATTCGGTCCCAGCTTTGTGTACACGTCATAAGCATTGCCTTTCAGTGACGTTGAAAGTTTGAGCGCCCAGCGGGTACTCTCTAACCCATAAAGATTCGCGAGTCTCTCGAATTTTTCTAGGTAGCTGTCAATTTTTTCGTTAGGGCTAGGAAAAGATTCTAAAGAAAACGACATAGCAGTTAATTGGGCAGACTGAGTGCTGGAGAGATCCATTGTTTGAGACTGGGGCGAAGACGGCTCTCCATTATTTGAAGTAGAGGCACTCCGACTCTCTAAAGCCTTGAGCGCTAATTCATGCTGTCTTTCCTTGTCTCTCTCTTCGCGTTGTCTCTCCTTCTCTCTTTCCCTGCGGGCGTCCATCTCTGCCGCAATTTTCTTCTGCTCCAATTGACGATCGTCCGCTTCTTTCTTCCTAGCTTCTGCCCTCTCTTCCTCCGCGTCATACCTTTGAAGTTCCTGGTTGATAAACAGATTCGCAGCTTCTGTGTCTAGTCCTGAGTCCTTGGCCTCTTGCCTCAAAAGGGATCTTATCCTAATTCTCTCTGCCATTGTCAAAGAACTGGATGCTTCTAAGACTAGAGAATAGTAAGATGGAACAAGAAGGGGAAAACTCAAAGCCGCTACGAAAAAAACCAAAGTAAAAAAAAAATTTACTTGAGTTACCTCCTACCTGTACTGTGCAAACTTATCGCTGCTATTATCTGGCAATTAAGGCTCTAAACGCAAGCGACTATGCCACTAAATGGTAAGTTACACTGGAAAAGAATCTACTTTTACTAACAGTAGAGAAAAATTTAAATTAAAACAATTTAAAAGGAAAAAAAAAAAAATTTTTTTTTCTTCTAAATTTTAAATCTCTGACAACAAACTCCGTCCCTAAAGTCAATTATTGAGATGAGACGTTGTTAACTTAATTTTTTAAAATCAGAACAATCCGTCTTTAGCTAAGCTCAACTCTTTTTAACTTCAAAAACCTTAGTGACTGTAAAACAATCACGCAATCCCAGCAACTCTTATAAAGAAAGAAATTGAATTATCTCCGCCAGAGGATAATTAAAATAGCAAATATTTTTGTTTATCTGTACTTTCTACTGCTGTGGAGAGAAAACAACCTGTAAATATGCTGTGTGGACAACCCAAATACTTAAAGAACGTTTGTCTAGGGGTGTAATTATTTATTTATTTCCCTAATTCACAAGACAAATCATTCACACTCTACCTAGTTAGACCCAGACTAAATCAGACTCAAAATATCTTTAACCCGGCTATACGATTGCCTCAAATGTAGCTCAAGATCCCAGAACCAGCCCACAAATATGTGTGCATCAAATGTATCTCAAAATAATCCCGGCGAGCCAGCCAAATATTGTCGTAAATTTATTTTGAGAGAAAAGAGTCTTAGAAATAGTGGTCCGGTTTAGAGTGGAAAATGATGATGGAAAGCTCAGTGATAGAAAATGTAGATATTAAATAGTTGCTTCACAGCGTGCTGGAGGAGAGTAAAGACAGACTTATTTACGACAAATCGCTTCTCTCAATCTTCTCTTCCGCTCTCCTGGTCAAACAATTATTTGCCAGTTTTCCAGACACGCATCTGCGGGCACACCGATTTGGTGTTTTTTTCACACACACAGACGATGTAGATACAAACTATATTAAACGAATAGGGGAAATGTTGGGCTGTGGGTATGTCCAACACCGTACTAAATGAGTTTATGTGATTTTATTCACTTTAAACATCAATCACTAACAAATATCAGGTATTACATAAATTATCATAAGTACACAAATGCAAATAACAAATTTGGGAGGGGTGAAGAAGATTGGTATCGACTAAGCCCTTCCCGCTTATTAGACAAAGATAAACCCAGTCCAGAGATAGATAATATCAGGAACATAGGTACGTTAACCTAACAGTGAAGTTAATTACTCTGAAAGAGGTGTTACAAAGTTAGGTATAGGTGATAGAAAAAAACTGTTCTTCCCAATTGTTCTTCCCTTTACTGAGCAAATGGAAAGGAGGGGGGGGGGGGGTTTAAACAGAGTTAACCAATTAGCAACTCCCCCTTAAAGGAACAATGCAGGGAATACAGAAAAATTATATTACTAGGCAAGAAAGTTAACAACAGGTTTACAAAAGAAAAACGATTAAATTTCCTGTCATTCATACACACGCGCGAGGATCCACACTCATATACTCACACACTTACCGAATGCAGCCTCAGACGATCCATAAAAAGTATATAAAAACAGCAAGTACTCTTTCGACATATGAACTGTCTAGTCCTTCGATGTCCCGCCCCAGATGTTTGCGAGGGTTTGTTGGTAACAAATATTCTCACTTATCGCAAGACTTGAAAACTAAGAGTTCTCGTGTTTTTATTATATATATAAAAGGAGTCTATGGGATGGCACTAACACAGTTCGGCACAGGGGTGAAAATGAAGTGGTCTCTTTTAATCCTCCGCTATGGTAAAATTCCTTCAATGCGTGATGATAGTTTTATTAAATCCAATTGAGGAAAAAAAACTAGGCTCAGTCACAGTCAGGAAAATATGTACTCTCTCACAGTAAACAGTAAATATGATATCGCTACTGGCGATGATTACCTTCCAGTTTATCTTACAGGTTTGTAAGGGTAATTTGATGATTATTCTTTAAAATGATCTTGGGTGGGCTTTATTTCATTTAATTCTGACAGCTAGGTCGCAAAAAGACCGCCACAAGATTATATTTTAAAAGAAATGTTTCTTCAATATGACTGGAAGTTTATAGGATGATTTCTTTATTTCTTTCTTTATTTAGCTGGGACCGCAGGTTACGATCACTCTGTGTGAAAGAAAAAAAGACATGTAACATACCGAAAAATCAAGCGCGATAAATTTCCCGTTAAGCCTATAATACACTCGAGTATTTAATTATGTATTTAATAAACACTGAGCGAATTCTAGTGGTTAAAACACACATCTATAAAACTAGGACTTAACTGAATTTATTAATTATAAATTCCTTCGCGACTTTAAAAGTTAATTTAAGCATCTATTATCTTTTGAAATAATATAATAGATAGATCATTATATTTACAACTGGAACTATTGAGATGGTTTAATTTAATAGATTTAAATTAACACAAACTCCATTGAAATAGAATGACTGAACTAGACCACTGATCACTTTACACAATATATATTACCGCTTTGCACAGAATAGAAATCACTGCAAATATATATATAAAATCCAGGGGAAAATGTATAACAAGATTTCAATAAAGCTAGTGCTTCTGTAAAGGTCTGGCCAGCGAGTGATAACGTGTCTAGTCTTCATGGTCTATTTAGCTAAAATGGAATGTAAGTTGAGTGGGACATGATAAACTTGACAGCTTATTTGATCTCACGAACTTTTGGGGATCTGACCGCCAAATCAAGAGAAGAAGCCGCCCCCTGGTCTTCGTATCCGCTCGCTGCTGCCCGTTTCGCTTTCCCCGTTCGCTCGGTTCTGCGATTGACACCGAGACGCGAAATTAGCGGCAAGCAACTGCGTCTCGTATCAGGGACCACTACTGTCTTTGATAACGCCGATAGCCTCCCCTGAAATCCCTCAGTCTGTCTCTTTGATCTCGTGCCGCATACTAAATGAGTCCCGGTGGAATGAGTTCTGGCAAACGAAAAGTTACAACAAATGTTCAGGGGTTCTAATGTTATGAAAAGCTAAAAGTCCCTTTAAATCATCCATCATATCAGGGAAAATTCACTTGTCAAACTAGACGTACGTCACACAAACTCTAAACAGTAATCCACAAACATATTCAGCATAGACATCTTTACCAATGATTCTAATCATGTCAAAATCCACCCTGCCCTGGTCTCCTAGGTAATGAGTTCGGATGCCTAGCCTTCGATGACGAGGATGAACAAATATGAAGTCACGTGTGCAAGTTGCGCTCGTTAAAATACCATCGGCAGTTGCAAATTGTAAAGAGGATATAAGGCCAATGCCCTGGCAAAATTTAAAACTTAGAGACCTACCCACCACAAAAATATTTATAGAATGTGTGATTCCTAAATACACATATTGGGATTCTCTCCATTGCTACTATACTCCATTGCACTATGCTGAGATCCTCCTTGTGTGATCTAAGGGAGGAGATCGGAGCACTGATGGAGTTGTCCGTGTACATCGAAGATACTCCTTAAAACCACACCAAACCAGTCTTGACAAGAAAAAGTTTCGTCTGCGCCGACATGCGCTCTTCAATAATTTATTGAATATACCGCGTGTCGCCCTTTTACTGCTTTATTCCATCTGTACTAAAGCTTGTTTTGAGAAAAACGCATCCAAAGTTGTTGGGGTATCAGTTGAACATGAAAGAGTTATTTCAACAAAATGAAATTTTGCACGATGATCGAAACTTTTGAATTTATTTTAAATCAAATATTTGAATATGGAAAGCATCTAAGATTCCAGTTGGAGATAGAATAATGTGCCAACATAATTATTCACATTCTAGTTTGTTTCTTAATTTTATCTCCATATTCGTGCCTTTCAGTGACATCATTATTCCATCTCCAGTTTCCTGGTAAAGACAGCCTGTGGCGGGTTAAGAAAATATCGGTTCTGATCTAAATCTTAATTCTTACGTTCTCTTCTAAGATGTTCATTTGCTTTAAAAAGCAGATATGTATTTCTACGTTCTTTACGATTACATCGCTTTACATAATATTGAAAGTTTAGGGGCTTTTTCCTGAAACAGTTGTTCTTCCTCTCACAAACATTTACTTTAACAACCTTGTTCAGGCAGGCTAACAATAAAAGACAAAGGAGTCATGTTTACGTCTATATTGTTTACTGGATTATATGAACACAATTTTGTCCTAATATTTCAGATTAGTCATTTTGCTACACATTCACACATAATAAGAATATGAGGGAAAATACTCCAGAGAAATCACGATTTAAGCAGGGTGCTTATTAATTCTCTGTATATATCGGAACATGCTATTCAGGTTTGTGTTTTTCCCGGTTGCCATAGGTCACGCTTTCAATTTTCTTAGGCTACTTCATTTGGCAAACGAATGTTCCGTGTCACGGCATTGCCTCCCATGCTTTGCAGTAGTGGTTCAACAGTGGCCAAAACTCAAGAGTGTCTAGTATGGGTCTTCAAAGGTGTCTACCTTCGCACAATATTACTCTTGGCAGAGTTGTAGATAGAAGAATAATGATGCTTCTATCTCAAGGGAGTGTTCATAAGATATTTCAGAAGTCAGGAACAATGCTGCATTGGGCAGGGCAATTGTTAACTTATATCTTATCCGCCGCCTTTTAGGAAGAATTAAGCAATTATTAATTTCAGCTCGTTTAAGCCCCACCTTGATTTACTAAGTGGATTTGTTCTTGTGATAGTTGCAACCCAGGTTAAAGGCTTGTGAAGTTGTACGTTTGTATACTGACCCTGTTGTGCTCCCGTTCTTAATTAAACGATGATGATAGTGACCTGTCTTTGTTCCTGTGCACGCTTGTCTGTGACGTTAATTATTGGGCTTGTCTTACTAATGTGACTACTGAGTGATACTTAATGACCAGACAACTATGACGACTGCAGTGACTGATCGACTCATGGCTCACAACAAAATCCCTGTATTGTTATCAATAACATAATTACAATTGCCATCTCCGTGCCTGATTATAAAGGTAATAAGAATACACATGTTTTCTACGTTGACCTTTCATATAGCACTTAATTTACTGGTCAGGAAGTAGTTATTAACGTTTGACCTCTGCTGACTAGTGCAACACTGTCTACTATTCTATACTTGATAATGGGATGTTCTCCATATATTCAGTTTGGCTTCCAAATATTAGCTGGGTCACCACCAGTGCTGAAAACTTATTCTTAGCCACTAGAACTGATCTTTATAAAGTCTGACAAATGCGTCCGACACTGGCCCACTGCTTCTAAACACTTGTTCTTGACTATCTGTCGGGCGGTGCGCATTGGGGCAACTACGACAGTAGTTTTTGCCAGGAATAGCCTATGAGATATTAGGTAGAAGGTCTCTAGAAATTGGCTCGTTAAGAAATAATAAAGACCTATTCGAGATAGGGACAAGAAGACGGGAATGCGAATGCTTTCCACTGGACAGTGTTTTCTAATTAATTATGGAAAGAGTTCTGTTTCCCCACGACCTTAGCTTCTGCCCTTAGATCCCGTAACAGAAAAAGCCCCCAACCTCATCTGAGTACGTAGAGAAATGTTCCTAAAGGTGAATATGTGACACCGACAGCACGAGTGATACATTAACAAACTAGATAATGATCAAACGATCATTCGGTTTATTAATGAAATATCCACACATATAGGGTTAAGTAATGGTTAGAACGTGATAATGGTGAAAGACGATTCACACAAAACACACAGATGAGATAATAAAATTGCAGTTAATTAGGTAGTAGTTAATTAAGAATGCACTGGTGCAAAACGAAATGATGATGTGATATGATACGTGTTACCAAAATGGTGAGTAATCTACACAGTCCATGTGTCTCTAAATGCTTCTCATTGATATATTGATACCCATGTATGCAGAAAATGTCCCAAGTTGTTATACGTTATGTAGGGTGGGGTATCTCTAAGTATCTCTATTCCTTCACTGTTTGAATATATATCTGTAGTGTTGATCAACAGTTAATAGCTGTCATTTGAACAAAAGGTCTGTTGTCTAATCTCCCTAGGATACTGGCCAGACTGGATCTCTTCACGAAATGTTAGTGATATGTAGACAGTCTCTTAATCTTGCGTATGTAGTCGTGATTCATAAAATATACTTTAGAGTCTGCTTCATGGAATGCGCTTAAGAGTGTGTTGCACTTGGTATAAGTATGAGATTCCACTTTTGAGCTCTTTAGCTTGACTTCAGATAATAATGATCTTTCGAGTGATTTGAACTTGTGGTAACTATGTATTGAACTTGTGAGCCAGCAGTATATGAGTGACGAAAAATGCTGAGTCCACCTTCTGACTTGTGGGTGAGACAATATTCCTTTTAATTGAGGAATGAAAGATGTCCTATGGCGAATTCTGTTAGCCAAATGTCCGTTTTTGATAACTTATTTCTGGTTAGATGTCAGACACGTTGCGTGTAGACTCAGACTTCTGATGAACTGAAGACACACAAAAGTCTTCGTAAGTTTTTCACATTTAACATCACTGGTTGACTTTCATTCATACTACTGCTCATTATTGATCTCTCTCTGAGTTCTATTCTAATGATGTTAAATGTCTTGTGCATGAGAGACTGTGATGATGATGAAGGTGAAGTACTTACTTACTTAGTCGTTCCCCTTCTACCGTGAGGTGTAGAGGTTTTGAAGGTGAAGTATGAACTATTAATTACCTCCTATCATCCTTTCATCTTCTAGGAAAATCTTCTGATCATATTAATCAGTTATGAAAAGAATTAATTGAAACTCTATCTTTCGCACCTTTAGCTGTGAGGTTAAAATAAACAAAGAATAAGAAAATGTATTAATAATCTGTATAAGATCTACTAACCTTCTTTTCCCTTCGCAAACTACTTTAAGAACACAATTCAACACATAACTGAATTATTTTCCACTCTGAATAAACACGTGTATTTAGGCTAGGCGTTTTAGGGTTTGTATCTCTGCCTCACAATATAAAAACTGAACTGCTTCCTCTAGCAAGATTCGCGGTATTATATTTCTGGAAGTCCAATGTGGGTTTCTTAGACAGGTAATGTACAGCTCCGCCAATACAACCAATCCTTGAGAGCCTCTCTGGTCACTCATTCACAGGATCGCTCTTGACCATGTCAGTCCAAACGTGGGTGTGGTATTTCGCGACCAACTTTCGTTGCCTGGCTTGTTTGACAAACAGGTAGTGAGATAATTGGCTGGCCAATGCAAAAAGGCTGACACATTATTCTCTGGTTGTTTATCGTTCCGTATGTTGGCGGCACTCTTAGTTACCTCCGCCCATTGTCTCCAGCATGCTGACATGTCCTCTTTGTGGCGCCGCCTATTGTATTACATGCCAGTTGCTTTAAACATCATGAGACGTTTTCACCTGGCAAAGCTGGGCGTCCAACGTGGTGACATGGCCGAGCAACAGAGATAACAACAGTTCACAGAAATTGTATAATGCTCAGATGTCTGATTGAGATGACCAGATGTGTTTTCACCAGATTTATCACGATGCAATGTGGGCTTCAAACGATAACGTCAGGTATGGGGACTCAATCAAAGGAATTTATTTCCTCCGATGAAAGAACAAATGCGGTTCTCTAGATACCGGTCGCGAGTAATCACAACCATGAAATAGCAAATGTGGGATCGCAAGTGTGGGATGAAAGAGCAAATGTCGGAGAAAATACAATACGAGAGATGTAGGAAAAGATAGAGCAATAAGGCCTTTGCGCTCATTTATCACATTATCTGCACGTGATTAACTATTCGAAAGTTTTACCTACCAATGTTTCTTGAATGAACCACTGGCGGCATATTTCTACACAGCTCGACGTGGACTCTACTTGCCGCGAAAATATATTTTATCTGTCTTCTTTTCTGAAAACTGCAGCTGTACCGAGAATACAATGTTATCTGAGCTGGTCATTACTTTACAGATTGTCGCTACGGTTAGTCTACCCTAACGTGCTCACAGCTGGTTACCTGAGCAAAAACGAAGAGCGAAGTCGTGTCTCTGACGTCAGCTCAAAGACTTATATACCGCAGTTGACGACGTATGAACCGGGTTCCCCCTATCCACCAACTATCCCTCGCTATTCTAATCCCAGTTATCTCCCTTTCCTATCACATCACACTCCCTACCCTAAAAACAGATTTGTCCGCAGGACAAATTTTTCTCTCCCATTGATTAATATGCCTTTCTCTACCCCAAAAACCTAATCTGTACTTCCGTGACCAGTATTACCATACATTAATATATAAATGGAATACACCTCATCATTCTACCCATCTTACATAATCCCTTATACATTCATCACCTTCTTCCCACTACATCCTCATATTGTAATTATATTATACTAACTACAACCCCACACATAACAATCACATAACAATCTGTGACTTCAGTATGCATTGTAAGCTTCTTTCATCCACAATTTATTATACCATTCACACACCATTGTTACTCTCAACCTCTCTGTTGCCTACTTTGTTTCAGAGCTCAATCTTTCATGTATTCTCTTATATCCAGCTCTATATGTGAACCATTGCAAGTCACTCCATCATGGCCTACTGAGCATCATCATACCCCCACTCACTTTCTTATTTACTTCTTCTGTAGCTACCACTTTTTCCGTACTGTACTGTAACTGCCTGTTACACTTATTTTACATTATATATAGCCGTTTGTGACCCATTTAAAACAGAATGATGTCACTGAGTTTTCGTTACTGCTATCCCCCCTGCTAAACCCTTCACTTATCTTTGGAGCTAAAAAAAAATGTGTGGTCCCCTAATTTGAACTACTGTACTTTCGTTTTCCGTATCATCTATCTATTCCTAACATCTGTAATCTTCTATTTCGATTACATCACGTGCCTCCGCATCCATCTATCCTGCTATAATTTTATCCCCATTTTCCATTGTCACTGTTCCGTCTCTCTTCCTCATATTTCTTCCTTCTCAGTTATATATGCTTCTCTTTTCTTCGCCTTTTTTATTTCAATCTCTCTATTCTCCACCCTCTGTATTTGTGTATCTCAATCTCTTTTACCAGTATATAGACTGCGTACTTCATGTACCACCCCTTATACTTCGGCACTTACGATAGATGATTGCTACTCCTACACATCAGGGTAGAAAGTCAGAGAGTCGTGGTTAATCGGTTGAACCACTGCGAAGCTGTCCCAATATATCTCTACTTGGCCCTGGTAATACGTCATTTGACCTCTCCCGTGAGCATTCGTTTTTCTTGCACAAGTAAAGCCTTAACTGTTATTACAACCACACGCCTAGGGCACTAGAACTACACCATTTGGGTTGAGTATTTTACACTAAGAGCCTTAATTTGCAGTAGTACCACTCAGTGCCTTTATGATAGTTGTGTTTTCTTTCCACAGTCTACAGATTTTCGCTACAGAGACGGAATTTATCTTTCCTTTACGTTGCTGCAGTACTGTGGGATATTATTTTAGTAGTGTGACTGGAGAACTGTTACTTAGTGTTTCTCCAGCATAGCAGATACATCTTTCTGGACTATATTACCGAAACAGTAGCAGCCGTTTTCAAAAGAAGACTACGGGCCGCCCCTGTTAGTTAAATTTTCTTGGTTTTGTATTTGTACGCGTGGTGGTGGTTTGGAATCAATCCAATTCGCTGGTGTTCTTGATTGTATTTTGTTGTAATTGAAAATCACTACCCCATCAGAGCTGGTGAGGTTATTATTGTATTTTTAAATCTGGATTTCATTAAAAAATACATTTATAAGTTATTAGAGGTCAGAATTCACTTTCTACCTGTCACTTGACTTGTGCACAAGTTAACACCAAGTTACATATTCTCACAAAATTCATAAATGATGTGCTCATCTGTGTACTGTAATAGATTAACGTATTTAGCAGAGAGGACGGAGGAAGTGTATGGTATTGTAATTGTCACGAGTGTTGCTGGAAAAAGACACTAGTTACTTAATTACATATCTCTTCTCTCAAGAAGTCAAACATCCCTCCTAATTTTACATTAATGACTCTGTCTATATCTACTTTTACACTTCTCATTCATTCTTCTTCTTTCTTCTTTGATCCTTAGCCGCCGACCGTCAAAGCAGTCACAGGCCATTACGCCAGGTGGCGTCTTGTAGGGCAACAACAAATTGATTCCACCCTGCTCGCTCGGCGGCCATCCCTCGCACAGTGCCCCAATCCTGGTTCACTCCCTGCATCCCAGCCTCCACAGCCCTCCGCCAAGTTGCCTCCGGCCAGCCTCTCCCTCGCTTTCCCCCAGGGGTCCATTGCATAGCTGTTTCTGTGATGGCATCGGGGTCTCTTCTGAGGACATGGCCAACCCAGCTCCAGCGTCTGCCAGCTATGATGGTGTGCACGTCCTCCCGCCCGCTCCGAGCAAGCAGATCCCGGCCGGTGATGACATTCGGCCAAAAGATTCGGATAATTTTTCCCAGGCATGCCGTGTGAAAAGAGGACAACCTCGACATCTCTCTCTCTCTGCAACTCTCCGGCTCTCTGTGCCATAGAGAATCACAGAAAGCACACAGCTCTGATATAATCCTAACTTTGTGCCCGTGCTGCACTGAGAGGACTTCCAGATGTTGTTTAGACTAAAAAAGGCTGCTCCCGCTTTGTTCACTCTGTTGTTGATGCCCCTGCCCGCTCCGCCGTCCGGTGTCACCACGCATCCCAGACATGTGAATGCATACGTCCGCTTCAGCCGCCGATTTCCCACCGACATGGGCCCAGGGCTGTTCACGCCAAGCGTCATGACCTCTGTCTTCCTTAGGTTGATGCCCAAGCCCACCCGCCGGCTATACCCACCACGTCCATCCGTCCTTTCCTGGACGTGTTGATGTGAATGTGCCAGCAGTGCAATGTCATCTGCACATTCCAGACTATCCAATGTAGAAAATGTAGTCCATCCCATTCCTCTTCGACTGCCCTCTGTCGTCTGGCGCACCACCCTGTCGATGACCGTCAAAAACAGAGTGGTCGACAAGGGGCATCCCTGTCGCACTCCCGCCCCCACCCCAAAGGCCAGGCCGCCCTGCCCAACGCCGCACGCAAAGCTGGCACAAAGGCTTTCCACGATTGACACCACACATCCCGGAACTCCACAAGCCCTCAGTATCCTCTATAAACTGTCCCTATGTACATTGCCAAAAGCCCCTTCAAAATCAACGAAATCAATGTACAACTGTCTTTGCCATTCTGAGCACTGCCTCATAATGTTCCTGAGGGTAAACATATGATCCACACATCCTCCGCTCCTTCCAAATCCCGCCCGCTCTTTCCCCAGGCTGTGGTCCACCGCCCTTGAGACTCTCTGTATAATTATCCTGCCCAGTATTCCGCTGGGAACCGAGAGAAGAGCCACTCCACTCCAACTATTGCAGTCCGCAAGATCTCCCCCCCCCCATACCCGGGCAATCTGACAACTATTCCCCTTCTCCACTCCGTCGGTGCCGTCCCCGCCTTCCAGACCCGTGCAAACAGTGGTTCCAACAGTTCCGCCGCCAGCTCCGGGTCTGTCCGAAACAGCTCCGCATTTAAGTCACCATGACCAGGAGCCCTTCCACTCCTTAACCCCCCGATTGCCGCGATGATTTCCTCTTCTCGTGGGATGTCTGCATTAACATCTAGATCATCCTCAGCCTCAGGAACATTCAATTGTGTCTCTGGTGGTTCCCTATTCAGAGCTTCTCTGAAATGCTCTGCCCATCCCACCTCCCGTTCACCCACTGCTGCGACGAGACCTCCCCGCCTATCTCCGTCCAATGTAACATTGTTTGCACCTCGCTCTCCACCGATGACCTCAGTTACTTTGCATACTGTGCCCTGTTCACCTCCCAGCGCCGCCTCCTCCGCATGTTCCGCAAGGTCATCCAGAAATGCCCCTTTGCCAGCACGGGTCCGACGTCCAACTTCCCTGTCCAGGTGACTGCACCGCTCACCATATATTGCCCTCAATCCGGGAGACTTAGCCTCTGTTTTCTTTCTTTTCATTTCCCTTTCCCTCACTATGGTGTTTGGCGTATCTGGTGTTATCCAGTCTTGGCTCTTTCCTTCCTGGAATCCCAAGCATGACCCGCCGCCTTCCTTGTATATTGCTGAGATGGTGTTGAATCTCTGGTCAACATCATCGGTCTCTGTTCTTTCCTGGCTTTTGATAATCTCATATCTTCTCTTTACGTCGACCACGAAAGCTTTTCCGGCGAGGGGATCCCTCAGTTTCGTGATGTTGTATCTTTTGTGTTTGACTGCAACTGGTAAAGCAGCTCTGAGCCTCACCCCGAGTCCCGCTCCACTAGGTGATGATCACCTCCCAAATCCGCCCCCCTCCACCCTCACGTCCCGCAGCGCATGTCTCCATCCGCTATCGATCACCATGTGATCCATCCGGTTTCTGTCCCGTCCGCCCGGTGACTTCCATGCTAACTTGTGCACTTCCTTGTGTGGAAAAAGTGTTCCCCCAATAACCAGGTTGTCAATACTGCAGAAGCTTATTAATTTGTCCTTATTCTTATTTGCTGCTCCACTGCCGCACTTCCCCACCACTCTTTCGTTATAATTATTGTGTGCTCATCCATACTCTGTCTAAACTTAGACATAACCTTCATCCATACTCTGTCTAAACTTAGACATAACTGTTAAACTCTGTTTAGTTGTTAACTCATACTGGCTACTAGTTGTTAATTCACGCTTTATTTGTTAAATACCGTGAATGTCCACCAGTTGATAAATGTAGATGTTGGGACTGGTGTAGTAAAGTGTAACGATTGTCAACTCATTAAACCCAGCACAGTTTTGGTTATACAGGTCATCTTGTCCTGGAACGTGATGAGGCTCCGACAAGAATGTGAGTGTAAACAATGAGTGTGTATGTGAATGTCAGAACGCGAATGGTAGAATGATTCGATAGAGTTGACAGGTTGGTAGTACATCACTCATACTCACACTGTTCGAATTCAAGAAGTACTGGAACTACGGTGGTCTTTTTATAACATTTAATGGGACGCACACTTGGACAGTACGTGTATGGTTACAGGAACAAATGTCGACATAGATAGCATAATGTTGATCACAGGAATATCATCTTAAGTTAGCATTCATGCTTGGCAAATATCATAATGGAGCATTCGTAAATAAGCATTCAGAGTTCCATCATGTAAATCATCTGGCTTTACTGACTGGGCACGTCAGACCATAACCAATATATAGGAAGGCTCCTAGACCTAACCTCGTCTAGTGAATATCCCTTCACGTAAAGTTCAATATATATATTTTTCCATAAAGATATAGGAATCCCAGACATGGGTTCTCACATGTAGCAGTGATCTCTTGGTTCATCGAGCGATAGTACAGGCATCCCTTTTTCTCACTCGATAAATACAAAGTATATGAATTTCAACATGGCTGTTCTTCTCTCGTGAGTTTCACTCACTATAGGACCCAGACCAAAATTGGTCATTCGTTAAATGTCCTCATTTCTTCATGACTTCTATCATAGAAGTAATCGAATAATATCATATAATCTAGTGCTGATACATAGGAATGTCGTCTTCCTTTGAATAAATATTCTTTTCAAAAGTACCACTGTGCATCTGTTTATCGACAACGATGGCGAAGCCCAAGTTCATAATAAATTGTGGTTTTACCTTTCTATGCGAAATATAACTTTGCCATTCCTTGGCAAAAGAGAATAAACACTGGGGTAAAGTACATACAACATGTCTAAATGACTATCACTTTTCCCCATTGACTTATAGATCATTTTTTCGGCGATAGGCCGGCTACATCAAAATTCTACATCCAGACAGGATGACAGCCATGAATCACACCCCTTGCTAGCGATACTTCCGCTGCATAGCCTTTGACCTTTTCTAGCGACAACCAACATAGTTCGACTTAGAAATGTAAAGATATCCATATATAAGACAGACTCGTCCTACTCATACAAACACTACGTATAAATTCAGGCCATAGATATACTGAAGCAAGAACAATCTATTCCTACCCAGCCAAAGAATAAATCGCAGTAGGCCTAGACTCGTCCGCGGAGTCCGATCGAAGATGACGGAACTACTTTCAAGGGAAGTAACTCAAAAATGACTTCTCCTTAAGCACTTAAAAAGGAAATACTTTGATTACAAAATATTTGCGAACATAATAAGTATATAAATGTATTATATTGCAAGATAGTAAAAATTGCCCTTTACAATAACCTTAATCCATACTCTGTCTAAACTTAGACATAACCTTCATCCATACTCTGCCTAAACTTAGACATAACCTTCATCCATACTCTACCTAAACTTAGACATAACCGTCATCCATACTCTACCTAAACTTAGACATAACCGTCATCCATACTCTGCCTAAACTTAGACATAACCTTCATCCATACTCTGCCTAAACTTAGACATAACCTTCATCCATACTCTGTCTAAACTTAGACATAACCTTCATCCATACTCTGTCTAAACTTAGACATAACCTTCATCCATACTCTGCCTAAACTTAGACATAACCTTCATCCATACTCTGTCTAAACTTAGACATAACCTTCATCCATACTCTGCCTAAACTTAGACATAACCTTCATCCATACTCTACCTAAACTTAGACATAACCTTCATCCATACTCTACCTAAACTTAGACATAACCGTCATCCATACTGTGCCTAAACTTAGACATAACCTTCATCCATACTCTGCTTAAACTTAGACATAACTGTCATCCATACTCTGCCTAAACTTAGACATAACCTTCATCCATACTCTGCCTAAACTTAGACATAACCTTCATCCATACTGTGCCTAAACTTAGACATAACCTTCATCCATACTCTCTCTAAACTTAGACATAACCTTCATCCATACTCGTGACATTGACCGAGAACTGGACTGGAAGCAGGGCCTAAAGAAATGTAGCTTTCTAGTTGACATGGCGCTTTCTCTGGCTAACCTCTACAACCCAAGATAGAAAAGGATTGTTTCGTTTGGTTTTAAGGACCATCTTGATTGTACACGGACAACTCCATCAGTTCTTCATGTCCTCCCTTAGATCTCAAGGAGGATCTATGCACAGTAGAACAACTCCACAGCACCGGCGAGGATCCCAATGTGTGTATTTAGGAATCATTCATTCTATAAATATTTTTTTATCGGATCGGTATTCCTAATTTTGTAAATTCTGCTAGGGCAGCACCCGAATGGCCTACTCTTTACGCTTTCCAATTGCCGAGGGATTTTTAACATGCGCAAATTGCACTCGAAACCTACTATTTGTTCGTCTTTATCCGAGAAGGCTCGACATCCAGCCTCACTACCCAGGGGATCAGGGGGAAGTATGACATGATTATTACCCAATGGTTCTGAAAAAAATGACATCAAAAATAGTCCTTGTACTAGGAACCGAACCCTGCACTTTTATAATTAGAGGCGGATGCCATAGCACTTATTCACTCCGGCCATTATAGTTAAGGTGACCATATTTTCAAAACCCTAATCCGGGACAAAATAGTAGATTTGAACTATTTCAATGCAAAAAATCGGGACAAAAGGGTAAAGAAAAGGTCAAAAGTCAGGACATGTCCCGGAAAAATCAAGTTGATGTCAATTTAAAATAACATACACTTTATATATACATTTGAATAACATGCATTTTGCTGTATAAGTTTAACTACTTAAACTAATAAGAGAGAAAAACATCAATAATCCTCACTTAATGTGAAGCTGAGTTACTGTACTTTTCAGATGAGTGGATTTTTATCAATAGGTCTTTCTTTGCAAGCAGCATCTTAAAAAACTCGACACATGTTTCCTCACAATTCACTTTGGTTGTCAACATAGCTTTCTAAGTTTCAACACCTAGCTGTGTTTTATCACTTGCCCATAAGCTGTTCATCAAAGAAAACACTCTTTCTGTGGCAGCATTTGTTCCAGGTAGACAGAAAAAAAACTCTGCCAATTTCAAAATATTTGAAAAAGTCACATTATTGTTTAGAAGTGGGAAACCATTTCAATCCAACGTTGTGGTGGCAATGTTTTTTTGGCACTCCATTCACTAATTTTCTGAGAAGTAACAAACTGCTTCATATAGACATATTCGTCATAAATTTCAGTTTCTGTAAAGTGGGCTGAAGGTAATGTTTGAATCACTAGTGATGATATCTCAATATCTGCCCAAATTGGTATTCTGTTTAGCGTTACCCAGCTGTAGGATTCTAGGTCTTGAAAATTTATGGCAGCCCATTTATTCAAATAATTGAAAGCTGTTTCATAGAACAAAGAAACGCTAGCATGAAACTTTTTCACATCCTCCTTTGAAGTCCTTCCATTTCCAGCTTTTCAAGGATTAGCTTAACTCTTGATGGCAAGAAACAGTCTTCCAGTTTGGACTTCAAAATAGTTTTCAACCTGTTGATGCTGTCAATGACTTCAAACACAGTGACCGTCTGTCC
Source organism: Oreohelix idahoensis (assembly GCA_024509875.1). NCBI lineage: Eukaryota > Metazoa > Mollusca > Gastropoda > Stylommatophora > Oreohelicidae > Oreohelix > Oreohelix idahoensis. The sequence goes on along the minus strand of JAMPIV010005423.1, from coordinate 63,157 downwards.
CTCTATTTTTTGCACTGCTTCGTGGAATGGAGAGGCCTGACTGTGAATAAAAACAAGCCATGCCTCAGATAGAGGATTTTCAAAGCATGTCTGTATAAAAACTGGGCATCTGTCTTGAGAATGAAAATATGATTTTAGAGACAGGAACATCTGAAGAACCCTTTCAACAGCAGAGCAAGCCAACTAGTCTGAGCATAACCTAAGATCATCTGGAAGTCTGTTTCCACAAACTGGCAAAACTCCTTGAGTCTTTCAGCTCGTACTGTGTATGATTTGAAGAGTAGATAAATTTTAGCAATAATCAGCTCGACATCAACAGGCAGTACATCTGCAGCTGTTTGGTCGAACAGTGTTGTGGAAAATATGACCTGCACACCTAAATCCTATAAGACCATGTCCAAGGTTTTCTTGCAGTTTTTTGAAAACATTGTTCTGTCCTTTCCTTTCAGCACCTCCAAAATTGGAATTTGTGTTGTCTGCGCATAATCCAACTACTTTCCTGTCTAAACCATTTTCAGTTATGAGTCATTAAGAAAACTACTTACAATATCAGATGTTTCACCTGGCAATGACTTTAACTCTAATATTTTTTTTTCCACTCCATTACTGTGATCAAAGTATCTGACAAGCAAAGGAAAAATCTTGAATTCTTTGTGGTTGGATGCATCTGTCAGTACAGAAATACATGTAGACTTTTCTAGGTCACACCTTAACTCATTTAGAATATGGGGTGCCAAGACATTTCGAGTAATGGCTTCTGTTTTCGTACGTGCACATGCAAATTTTGGCTCTAAAGTAACCTGAAGCTATTTTGATGTGCAATACATAGCTGAAAGTATGATTGTGTAGCACTGTATGGTATGCAAAGGCGCCTTCTATAGCAGCTAATTGCTCTTCTTGGTCACCAATTTTATCAGCTCTGAAGAAAGTGGTTAACGACGAGCTTGATGCAGCTGTAACGACGGCTCTCTTATGTGGTTCTTAATATCACCACGTCCACTATGGCTTATCGAAAACCCGGAGGCACATATATTGCATCGTACATTGAAGTTTGATGTACTCTTTTTAATAAACGGATAGGCCTATTCCTTTTGTAAATCTTCATTGAAACTGCATTTACGCTTTGGTACCATTTTCTTACAACAATAACAAAATATGCACAAATAGTTCACCGTTTAAATTAAATAAACGTATACCGTACGCAAAATCTTGGTACTTTACCACTACCTAAAATTTCAAATAACTGCGAATATCACATTGGAACTGCAAAACTAATTCGTGGTCCTGACAACCTCTTGTGCTGTTTCGGCGTCAGTTCACTAATAATTAAAAATTCCTTCAAGTCAGCCACGGAATAATAATTGGCAAATTCGTCCAAAACCGGGACAAATTGGCGTCCCGGATTGCATCGAAAAAAAGTCGGGACAATTTATCAAAAATGGTCGAAAACCGGGACTGTCCCGGAAAAACCGGGACGTCTGGTCACCTTAATTAGAGTAGAAGAGGAAAGACCATGAGTAGAAGAGGATAGCCCATGTCAGAATATGGGTTGATATGATTGTGGAAGTGCGCTATTTGGCGCTGATCAAATATTTCGGGAGCACATGTGCGACTGGAAATGATTTCTGGGCACCAACTATCATTGAAAGTGGCAGAGCATATAAGTGTTCACTACTTTAACATGTGCATCAAACTCGGTATTATTGAAAGTTTTTTAATCTAAACATGAGACACACAATGACATTTTTACAATTTAAAAAAAGTGCTAATAAAAGTAAGTGAATCGTTTCTGCCTTATTTAATTTTGTAAAATAAATTGATAAAGTTAAATAAATAATGCAATTATGTTATTTATTTTTATTTTTGTTAATAGTTAAATTGTTCCCCTTTGGAAATTAATAGGATGGCTTCCCCTAACTTCATTATCTTTGCTGCAAGTATCTCATGGTTAAGTTTGTGTTTATTTCCCAGATTCGACATCTCGACGAAACCTGACAAAGGTGTGATTTATAGGTTATAAGTGGGCTATATTGTGCAACTTTTTATAATATTTTGACCACTGGACTGTTATCTCTGTCCTTATTTTATTAAAATTTTTTTTTTGGTTGGGGGGGGGGGGCAACTTTTATCAATACCCTTTAGCTCCCCAAGGAGCATAGGCCTTCAACAAACACATGCCAAGTCTTCCTGTCCTGTGCCATCCGCTCAAGGTCTTTCCATGTTTTCCTCATCATTTTCACCTCTGTTTCCAGTTCTCTTCTCCATGTGTTTTTGGTCTACCTCTGCCTCTCTTTCCCTGTGGATTCCAGAATAAGGACTGCCTTGTAATGCTATCAACAGGTTTCCTCAAAGTGTGTCCTATCCATCGCCAGCGTCTTCTTCTCAACTCTTGTTCCACTGGCCCTTGTCTGGTTCTTGCCATCAATTCCACATTTGTAACTTTCTCATACCACTTCAGTCCTTCTATTCTACGCAAGCACCCGTTTATAAAAGTCTGTAGCTTTTTGGTTGTTGTTTTTGTTGTTCTCCATGTCTCAGAGCCATACAATAGGACTGACTTGACATTTGAGTTGAAGATTCTTATTTTTGTGTTTGACTTGATTTCTCTTGTTCTCCATATGTTTCCCAGTGCAATGAAAGCTCCTCTTGCTTTTTGTATTCCTATTTTGATATCACTGTCTGTCCCTCCAACTTTGTCTATATTACTTCCTAGATATGTGTACGATTCTACATCTTTTAGTGGTGTTTCTTCAAGTTCAATCTTGTTATCATTTCTTGTATGTATTCTCATAATCTTTGTCTTTTCCCTGTGTATTTTCAGGCCAACTTGTTGTAACCTCTCATCGAGAATTTTCATTTTCTCTTCCTTCTGATTATGATTAAGGGACAGAAAAGCCAAGTCATCTGCAAAATCCAGATCATCAAGCTGTTTTGTCAGATTCCACTGGATTCCATTTCGGTTGTGTGATGTCGATGTTTTCATAACCAAATCTATTGCTAGTGTGATAAAATGTTCCGTTTTAACCCCCCTCTCAAATATAATCATATTACCGTATTTGAATTTTTTTTTTCACTATTGCTGTGCAAAAGCTATGCACAACTTCTACATTTGACCTTGGTTGAAGGCAATGCTATTAGTTTGAAAATTATCGAGGGTCACAACATAAAAGAAACTACCTAACGCATTCTTAGGGTCTATTAATAGAAATAGCCTTAACGACCGTTGTTAGGGCACATTTTTTCTCCCTTTCGCCAGATTTAAAATTACTTTATTTGAATTTTTGCCATTGCCTCTCGAAACAGTCCACTATTAGCGCTGGATTTGAATGTATAAACACCTCAGCGTAAGAACCCCCTTCACCAAAACACACACACAGCCCGCGTTTCCTGTCTCTAGTTTTTTCTGACGAAATCCGAAAAGCGTGCCAAAACCAACATGTTAACGCGTTGATTAGTTTTAAGAAACAGAGAGAGAGAGAGGGGGAAAGGGGTGGTTTAAAGTGACAAAACCAAGCCTGACTTGTAACTTGAAATAACAACCACTATTGTGCAGGGCAGGAAGAAGAAAAAGAGAAACTTAGAAATGGCTTTCTTTATAAACTACACTTGATGTCTTAAAGGATAGAGTTAATATTATTAAACATTATATCCTCCATAGTCCTTTATAATAACTTAGATGAACCTTAGAAGACTTATTTCATTAATATGATAGTTCAGAAAAGAAAATCATAAAGTAGAGGAAAAGTACAAAGATGAAAACGATGATAAAGAAGTAATTAAAACCTATCTAGAAAGGTAGAAAATAGTCGTCTGGTTAAAAATCACTTTTCACCTTTAAAATAGCACAAGTAATAACAGAGATATTGTAGAATTGAGAAATTCAGACGGACAGGCAGACATACTGAGAGACCGCTCAATTTTGAAAAAAAGCTTCGGATGTTACATTTTCAAACGCATATTTGAAACAAGTCAAATTGGCTTGACTCAATCAGAGTGGGTACTGTAAGAGTAGAGGGGAAAGATAAAACTAAAGTGTGGCAAAGCGTACGTTGCCATTTGAATAATATTTCTAAACCTAGTAGGTTAAGATCAGCAGCAGAGCATTGTGTGACCCATGGCCTTTGCGTCTGGACGGCGGCTATCATTCTTGTGCCCATTGATAGCTAGTTAACCATTACTAGTGTGCGAATTATTCATTGGTTGCGGTAAGATAAATGCTTTTATTGATACATTATTATTATGTAGAGGCCAACCCAGATAGGGGGCCCACAAATTTTGAGTTGTGCGACATTTGCCATTGTGGAAGCTTATGACATCCTAGGGAGCATATACATGCCTAAAGCAGACGTATGAAGCAATTGAAAGTAAAAGGGTGTTTGATTATTGCCATAACCATTATTACAACTGTAAGATAAGAAAGCTACTAGCAGACTTCTGCAGGCCAATGTTCCAAAAACTCTTGGGAAATAAATAGAACGTCATACTATCAAAGTTGACAGATCATTAAACAGAAAAAAAGAGATGGTTGTATCCCAGCTGATGATATAAAAGATAACTAAATTCTAAGTGACAGAGGCGTTGAAGCCATGTGGGAAAAGAGCAGATACCCACTGATTGAGAAGAAGTCACACTACAATTAGGAACTGTAGCTATTGATTAGCACTTGTGCTGATCACTATTGAATGTTTAATGATGTTTATTTGTTAGGTGTGGAGATGTGTATATGAAGAGTATTTAAAGAGGCATTGTTCATTGTTGCAGGGTTGCATCAACAAGTAACCATTGAGACAAAACCTCGAGCTGCAGGGTACGAGGCAACTTACTTGTTGCTTGTATTGTGAAGTAACTGCCATAGCTGACTCCAGCTGAGATTCTTGTGGACAGAAAGTGTCATATTTACAGTCAACCACCTACTTGCCTCTGATTGAAAGATAAGCTTTCTTTTTTGAGGGCTAATGACTTCGCATTATATTGTTAACCTCCACAATGTAATTAAACGTTCTAGTGACATGACGAAAAGAACAGTTCTTCCAACTAGTGACTCTTCTTAATACATTGTTACTACCGCCAGGGATACAAGTACAGAAACATTTTAAATAATATCATTTATGGACAAGATGTCCCTCAACTGTATTTACCTTTGCACATAACCACATTTATTTTGAGTTTAACCTTAATGATTCACAACATTGAGAGTCAGGAAATTAAAATTGTAACATAATTCAATAACTTTACCCACTGTCTTACTTGAGTTTATTATATTGAGTTACAGTTGTGTTAAGTTGTTATCATACATCACACATACATTACCCTAGACACGTAGCCATATCAAAATTATTAGACTCAAAATATTTCGCAGAGTGAGATCATAGGGTGGTAGCAGTTAGGTACCCTGAGAATACATCATCATCAACTATTAGACTCAGGGACTTACATAGCTTGACCTCATTCTGTAGACAATTAATAATAATTCGCATAAATAACGTCTAAATCCACCACAGCTAGTAAGAGAAGAAATGGAGACAAAAGGCATCCCTGTCTCACTCCCGTTCTAATCCTAAACTGTTCTGTAAGTTGTCCTTCATGAAGAACTCTGCATGTCATGTCTTCATAGGTCTTCTTTATTAAGTTAATGATCTTCATGGGAACTCCATAATGCCTCATCAATTTCCAAAGCGATTCTCTGTCTACATTGTAAAATGCCTTTTCATAATCCACGAATCCGATGTATAGCGGTGAATTCCATTCCAGACTTTGTTCAACTATTATTCTCAATGTGGCAATATGGTCTGTACATGAACTATTTTGTCGAAAACCTGCTTGTTCATCTCCCAGTTGCTTGTCTATGGACTCTTTCAATCTCTCCAGGATGATTCTGTTTAATACTTTTCCTGGCACTGATAGTAACATTATTCCTCTATAATTTGTGCACTCCAGTCAGCTCATCTGTAGTTGTGTTAGTATTTATCACGGAATTGACTTCACTGCTTTGCAGTAGGAGTTCAACAGTGGAAAAACTCAAGAGTATATAATATGGGTCTTCAAAGGAGTTTAACTTCGCACAAGATTACTCTTGGTAGAGTTGTAGATAGAAGAATAATGATGCTTCTATCTTAAGGGGGTCTTCATAAGATATTCCAGAATTCCAGAACAATGCTGCATTGCGCAGGGCAATTGTTAACTTAAATCTGATCCGCAGCCTTTTATGAAGAATTAAGCAATAATTAATATTAGCTCGCTCAAGTCCCCACCCTAATTTACTCTTATTACTATTATGGTATAGTTTCTGTATTTTGTAACTTGACTGTTTTTATACAATATAACAAAGGGGTTTTTTGATATATCACCGGGATACAGCTGTTGGCCAGACAAATAAGGGTGTCGTCACACTGTCGTCACGTCGTAAGAAATAGAGAGATGCGTGTTGTGTGTTGTATATACCTGTAGGTATCTGTGTACATAGTGGAAGAGAGAGAGTGTAGATGTTGAGGGGTGATGTGGTGACGTTGTCGAGATATACCTGTCGTTTGATGTAAAAGTAAGACAGGGCGTTGTGGTGTTGTTCGTATGTGTAGATGGAGGAGTTGTGTTGTCGGAACCCAATATTTTTCCCACCCTGTGCTTGTTGTGTGTTGAGTACTTCTAAGAATGTGATTTGTTCGATTTTGTTGTGGTGTTTGTTCAAGCGATTGAGTGGTCTTGAATATGATATAGATAGAAAGAAGTAGCTGGGATTGATTCGACAAAATATTTTGTGTTTGGTCTGTTTAATTCTGCGTGTGTAAGAATATCGCTGTCGTGTAATTGTGAGACAAAAGCTTTGAAATCTGTAATGTTGTTTACTAAGTGAGGGTGTTCTAACACGACTGCATTGTTATGCGAAGAGTGAAAGAAACGTAATTCGTTTGTTTCTCTGTGGCGTAAGATGACATGATAACTGTAGTTTATTTTGAATCTTTTTGTTTGTTGTGTGAAGATTGGTGTCAAGAGACGTGACCATTCGATATTTTGTTCTGGTCTGTGAAAGAAAGTGAATGTGGATAAATATTTATGTTTGTTTGCGTGTGTTTTGATCGCCTGCCAGTTGTCAATATAAATTTGTTTTATGTCAGCTGGTAGGTCATCTAACGAGTCTTCTTCAGAGGACACTCGGGGTTTTTTTATAGGGATTTCGTTACTGGGGATTGTTCTTTTCTTGGTCTGGCATGCATTTTGTGGGTGAGATGGGATTGTTAAAGAGGGTCCTGAAGGTAGTGTGGAAGTTGTTGCTATGGTAGATGGCGCCGTAGATGACGATGAGTCTGTTGTGGCACCGGTTGTTAGTGTCTGTGGGTTCGCTGCTGACATTCTCGAGGTTGATGATGATACTGAGTCTGTTGTGGCACCTGATGTTGTTGGTGTGCTGCCTGTTGCTGCTGGGTTCTGTGTTGAGGTCGAAAGCTGGGTAGGGATAGAGGTGTGTTGTTGGTTTATGTGGACGCGAAGATTGTCAATACGAGAAAAGTCCTTCCCGCAGACCACACAAGAGAGCAGCGTCAGTGAGTGCATGGTTTTGTTGTGTCGTAATAGGTCGGCGCGCCTCGTGAAGGTCTTTCCGCATCTGGTTCATGTCAGATTGGTTTGTACCATTGATGTGTCTGTGGTGTTAGTTCAGTAGTTGAACTAGACCCATGTTTATTCTCTATGTGGCGTTTCAGCGTATTGGGTCTGGTAAATACTAAACCCCAGTCAGGGCACTCGTGATTGTGGCGGTCGTGTGCTGTGCCCATATGTCGAGTAAGATCATGGCCCCGCTTGAAAACAGACTGGCAGTGTAAACAGGCATAGCCGCGTCGTTGAGGTGAAAACATCTGTTGAGTAGGATCAAAAAGAAGTTATTCACACATAAAATTAAATATATATATATAACAACATATATGTATCAAGCAGTTAAATAAAACACAGACAATCTGATAGATAGAAAGAGAGAAAGAGAGAAAGAGAGAGAAAGAGAGAGAGAGAGAGAGAGAGAAAGAGAGAGAAAGAGAGAGAGAAAGAGAGAGAGAGAGAGAAATAGACAGACAGGTGTACACACGCCTACTCTTCATTATAAACAGGTTTATTCAATGAAAGAGTTCGTATGTTTTAATACGATATAGTGTTTATTAACTTTTTGAGTTATCAGACAGTTTCTGTATTTTTCCTTTTATATTTTATTATTTGTTATGTTTACATATCAGAAATACACCTCGCGCACGTGCGCTGTGGAAACAAAGATATCGATTTAAAACCCAGCCTGTTCAGGATCCAACATGCTCGCGTCTGTCCTTGTGTAGTTCAGTACTGTTAAACCCAAAATATGCTATGTTCTAAATATTCTTTTTTTAATGTGATAAAAGTGTTTATTAATGTTTGCGTTATCAGTTTCTGTCTTTTTATTACGTTAACACACACAAAATAAACCTCACAAAAATAAAATGAACAAAGCATTTGTCTAACGATAGGTAAGAAACACGGATAAGTTTTAAACTAAGGAAAATTATTTAGACTATAGTACATAATAAATCGGTTAAGTCTTAACTTATCGAAAATCAACCACTCTTTAAAAATGACGTGTAAGAATTTAACATAACACACAGATAAAAATAACAATTTAGTCTCAGAGTCAACATCTTAACAAACAAATATTAAAATTCCAGCTAGACTAATTATATTTTGAAACAGATTTTACCATCACTCCCTAGCGAAAAGACGAACACACAACCATATCTTTTAAATAGAAAACAGATATTTAATACAACACACGAATAATAAAAACAACCAAACTAAAAAACTTATATAGTCTCTAAATAGAAATAATTATTTTAACTTCCTAACATAAAATATGAATAAAATAGAATAACTTACTTTTAGTTGTCTTGTTTTCGGAATTTCTTGGTCTCAACGTCTGATTTTCCAAAACGAGTGATCCGACCTGAACGCTGGTTAGTTACAGAATGATACATATCTAAAACATTTCTTCCTTATATCAAAAGGTTTTGAGACAAACGCGCGTGTGAATACAGAAAGATTCGCTTGTGTATTCATCCGCGCGACAGGTTTTCGGGGTGATTTGGTTCGAACGTGAGTAGTACGTTTTTTTTTTTAATTGACCATTGTTCACTCGTTGTTTAATTACGGGACATCTGTGTTTGTCTCTCCTGTTCGGGAAATACAATTAAACAAACCCACTTTCTTCTATAAAGTTCCAATGACAAATGTGTTTCTGCGAAAAAAGAAATTGGTTTTCTTCGACGTTGAAACCTGTTATCCTCGTTACGCCAATGTTTAATTACTGTGCAGGTGTGTTTGGATAATTTTGATCCTGATCGGAAAATGAGATCGAATGACAGCTGTACGCGCGTGTAATTGTGAGACAAAGCACGTCCGGTATTGTGAGTAAATAACGGGATCGATAGGCAATGTCATTACGGGGATGTTAAAGCACGAGCAGCTGTGTTTGCTTAAGCGGTCCCTTGTCGACAATATTACTTGTTTTACATTAGCTCTGTTCCCCGTACGTGTCCAAATATTCAGAACTCATGTCCAATGCTCGATTTTCGAGAATGTAATTGCAAGAACTGCAATGACCCACAGCAGATGTTAATAATTTGTTCGAAGACAAGTTTTATCAAACTTTTGAACAAAATAGAATTGTTAGTTATAACTGTCTGTTAGTGTTGTATGTAAAAAATTATTGTCTGTGTATAACTTAACACTTTGTTTTAATTAGATCACGTTTTTAAATACAAAATTTAATAAACAAAATTTAATATTGTTATAGTCTGTTGACGTAGAATAGGAATGATAGTTACGTCTGTGTTACTAAGTAACGGGTGGTTTGAAACTTTGTTTTACACCAATGGTTCCCACATTGTAGAACAATGATTCTCACATTGTTAGTATGATTCTTACGTTCTTGGTGGAAACAGTGATTCCCACATTGTTTTACACCAAAGGTTCTCACGTTGTTCCTAGAAACAGGGGTTATCACAATGTTAGCACGATTCTTACGTTGTAGAATGTTTTTTTTGCACGATTGTTGTTTTAGATATAAAATAACTGGTTGTAAGTGTAATCTATCATTGTTAACAATGGACCCGCGTTGGGTTCATCCGTTCACTTGTTTGGTTTCAGGCCCTACTTCTAGTGGAAAGACTGTTTTTTTCCAGCGGTTCCTAACACATATCAAAGATATGGTAACAGCAGTACCCGATGAAATTATATGGTGTTATGGGGAATATCAACCCCTATACAATTCCATGACTGGAGTTCAGTTTATTGAAGTACTGCCCGATATTGAGCAGTGGACAGGTGATAAGAAACGTTTGGTAATTATCGATGATCTCATGAACGAAACAGATGAGCGAGTAACTAAATTATTCACAACATCAAGTCATCACCGCAATTTAAGCGTATTTTATCTTGTGCAAAATTTAGTTGGCAAGAACAAAGAACACATAACCATTAGTTTGAATTCTCATTATATAGTGCTTTTCAAAAATCCACGCGATGGGTCGCAGATTGTTAATCTAGCCAAACAGATGTACCCACGTCAAACTGCCTATGTCCAAGAGAGTTTTAAAGACGCGACGTCGACCCCAAATGGCTATTTGGTAATCGGCCTTCGCCAAGACACAGCAGACAATTTGAGACTTCGCACCCACATATTCCCAGAGGAACAATTTGTTGTTCCTCTGGGAATATGTGGGTGCGAAGTCTCAAATTGTCTGCTGTGTCTTGGCGAAGGCCGATTACCAAATAGCCATTTGGGGTCGACGTCGCGTCTTTAAAACTCTGTTGGACATAGGCAGTTTGACGTGGGTACATCTGTTTGGCTAGATTAACAATCTGCGACCCATCGCGTTGATTTTTGAAAAGCACTATATAATGAGAATTCAAACTAATGGTTATGTGTTCTTTGTTCTTGCCAACTAAATTTTGCACAAGATAAAATACGCTTAAATTGCGGTGATGACTTGATGTTGTGAATAATTTAGTTACTCGGTCATCTGTTTCGTTCATGAGATCATCGATAATTACCAAACGTTTCTTATCACCTGTCCACTGCTCAATATCGAGCAGTCCTTCAATAAACTGAACTCCAGTCATGGAATTGTATAGGGGTTGATATTCCCCATAACACCATATAATTTCATCGGGTGCGGCTGTTACCATATCTTTGATATGTGTTAGGAAACACTGGACAAAAACAGTCTTTCCACTAGAAGTAGGGCCTGAAACCAAACAAGTGAACGGATGAACCCAACGCGGGTCCATTGTTAACAATGATAGATTACACTTACAACCAGTTATTTTATATCTAAAACAACAATCGTGCAAAAAAAAAACATTCTACAACGTAAGAATCGTGCTAACATTGTGATAACCCCTGTTTCCAGGAACAACGTGAGAACCTTTGGTGTAAAACAATGTGGGAATCACTGTTTCCAGGAAGAACGTAAGAATCATACTAACAATGTGAGAATCACTGTTCTACAATGTGGGAGCCATTGGTGTAAAACAAAGTTTCAAACCACCCGTTACTTAGTAACACAGACGTAACTATCATTCCTATTCTTCGTCAACAGACTATAACAATATTAAATTTTGTTTATTAAATTTTGTATTTAAAAACTTGATCTAATAAAAAAAAGTGTTAAGTTATACACAGACAATAATTTTTTACATACAACACTAACAGACAGTTATAACTAACAATTCTATTTAGTTCAAAAGTTTGATAAAACTTGTCTTCGAACAAATTATTAACATCTGCTGTGGGTCATTGCAGTTCTTGTAATTACATTCTCGAAAATCGAGCATTGGACATGAGTTCTGAATATTTGGACACGTATGGGGAACAGAGCTTATGTAAAATAAGTCATATTGTCGACAAGGGACCGCTTAAGCAAACACAGCTGCTCGTGCTTTAACATCCCCGTAATGACATTGCCTATCGATCCCGTTATTTACTCACAATACCGGACGTGCTTTGTCTCACAATTACACGCGCGTACAGCTGTCATTCGATCTCATTTTCCGATAGGGATCGTAATTATTCAAACACACCTGCACAGTAATTAAACATTGGCGTAACGAGGATAACAGGTTTCAACGTCGAAGAAAACCAATTTCTTTTTTCGCAGAAACACATTTGTCATTGGATCTTTATAAAAGAAAGTGGGTTTGTTTAATTGTATTTCCCGAACAGGAGAGACAAACACAGATGTCCCGTAATTAAACAACGAGTGAACAATGGTCAATTTAAAAAAAACGTACTACTCACGTTCGAACCAAATCACCCCGAAAACCTGTCGCGCGGATGAATACACAAGCGAATCTTTCTGTATTCACACGCGCGTTTGTCTCAAAACCTTTTGATATAAGGAAGAAATGTTTTAGATATGTATCATTCTGTAACTAACCAGCGTTCAGGTCGGATCACTCGTTTTGATAAATCAGACGTTGAGACCAAGAAATTCCGAAAACAAGACAACTAAAAGTAAGTTATTCTGTTTTATTCATATTTTGTGTTAGGAAGTTAAAATAATTATTTCTAATTAGAGACTATATAAGTTTTTTAGTTTGGTTGTTTTTATTATTCGTGTGTTATATTAAATATCTGTTTTCTATTTAAAAGATATGGTTGTGTGTTCGTCTTTTCGCTAGGGAGTGATGGTAAAAACTGTTTCAAAATATAATTAGTCTAGCTGGAATTTTAATATTTGTTTGTTAAGATGTTGACTCTGAGACTAAATTGTTATTTTTATCTGTGTGTTATGTTAAATTCTTACACGTCATTTTTAAAGAGTGGTTGATTTTCGATAAGTTAAGACTTAACCGATTTATTATGTACTATAGTCTAAATAATTTTCCTTAGTTTAAATCTTATCCGTGTTTCTCACCTATCGTTAGACAAATGCTTTGTTAATTTTATTTTTGCGAGGTTTTTTTTTTGTGTTAACGTAATAAAAAGACAGAAACTGATAACGCAAAAATTAATAAACACTTTTATCACATTAAAAAAAGAATATTTAGAACATAGCATATTTTGGGTTTAACAGTACTGAACTACACAAGGACAGACGGGCAGATCGTCACTTGTCTCGCGAGCATGTTGGATCACGCACAGGCTGGGTTTTAAATTGATATCTTTGTTTCCACAGCGCACGTGCGCGAGGTGTATTTCTGAGATGTTCATCATCATCTCAGCCCGTAACCCTTCATGGGTTGTAGGGGTGCCATGGTGGAAGCATCAGCAGACAGGGTCCTCCACTGCTCTCTATCCTCAGCAATGCGTACAAGTGTGGAAAAACCGTGTCCTGCCCATTTTTTGATGTTATCAGCCCAGGATTTTCTCTGCCTTCCTCTTCTCCGTTTACCTTCGACTGTTCCCTGAAGGATCGTTTTCGAAAGGGAGTCATGACGAGTTACATGCCCAAACCAGGCAAGCTTTCGACGTTTCACTATTGACAAAAGTGGTTCTTGGTGGCCTGCATAGGTGTTTATCTTCTCTCTAACATAGACATTTCTGAGATGTTAACATAACAAATAATAAAATATAAAGGGAAAAATACAGAAACTGTCTGATAACTAAAAAAGTTAATAAACACTATATCATATTAAACATACGAACTCTTTCATTGAATAAACCTGTTTATAATGAAGAGTAGGCGTCTGTACACCTGTCTGTCTATTTCTCTATCTCTCTTTCTCTCTTTCTCTCTTTCTCTCTTTTTCTCTCTCTCTCTCTTTCTCTCTCTCTCTCTTTCTCTCTCTCTCTCTCTCTCTCTCTCTCTCTCTCTTTCTCTTTCTCTCTCTTTCTCTCTTTCTCTCTTTCTATCTATCAGATTGTCTGTGTTTTATTTAACTGCTTGATACATATATGTTGTTATATATATATTTAATTTTATGTGTGAATAACTTCTTTTTGATCCTACTCAACAGATGTTTTCACCTCAACGACGCGGCTATGCCTGTTTACACTGCCAGTCTGTTTTCAAGCGGGGCCATGATCTTACTCGACATATGGGCACAGCACACGACCGCCACAATCACGAGTGCCCTGACTGGGGTTTAGTATTTACCAGACCCGATACACTGAAACGCCACATAGAGAATAAGATGGGTCTGGTTCAACTACTGAACTAACACCACAAACAGACACATCAATGGTACAAACCACTCTGACATGTACCAGATGCGGAAAGACCTTCACGAGGCGCGCCGACCTATTACGACACAACAAGACCATGCACTCACTGACGCTGCTCTCTTGTGTGGTCTGCGGGAAGGAATTTTCTCGTATTGACAATCTTCGCGTCCACATAAACCAACAACACACCTCTATCCCTACCCAGCTTTCGACCTCAACACAGAACCCAGCAGCAACAGGCAGCACACCAACAACATCAGGTGCCACAACAGACTCAGTATCATCATCAACCTCGAGAATGTAAGCAGCGAACCCACAGACACTAACAACCGGTGCCACAACAGACTCATCGTCATCTACGGCGCCATCTACCATAGCAACAACTTCCACACTACTTTCAGGACCCTCTTCAACAATCCCATCTCACCCACAAAATGCAGGTCAGACCAAGAAAAGAACAATCCCCAGTAACGAAATCCCTATAAAAAACCCGAGTGTCCTCTGAAGAAGACTGTTTCGAGAGGCAATGGCAAAAATTCAAATAAAGTAATTTTAAATCTGGCGAAAGGGAGAAAAAATGTGCCCTAACAACGGTCGTTAAGGCTATTTCTATTAATAGACCCTAAGAATGCGTTAGGTAGTTTCTTTTATGTTGTGACCCTCGATAATTTTCAAACTAATAGCATTGCCTTCAACCAAGGTCAAATGTAGAAGTTGTGCATAGCTTTTGCACAGCAATAGTGAAAAAAAAATTCAAATACGGTAATATGATTATATTTGAGAGGGGGGTTAAAACGGAACATTTTATCACACTAGCAATAGATTTGGTTATGAAAACATCGACATCACACAACCGAAATGGAATCCAGTGGAATCTGACAAAACAGCTTGATGATCTGGATTTTGCAGATGACTTGGCTTTTCTGTCCCTTAATCATAATCAGAAGGAAGAGATGACCTACCAGCTGACATAAAACAAATCTATATTGACAACTGGCAGGCGATCAAAACACACGCAAACAAACATAAATATTTATCCACATTCACTTTCTTTCACAGACCAGAACAAAATATCGAATGGTCACGTCTCTTGACACCAATCTTCACACAACAAACAAAAAGATTCAAAATAAACTACAGTTCCCATGTCATCTTACGCCACAGAGAAACAAACGAATTACGTTTCTTTCACTCTTCGCATAACAATGCAGTCGTGTTAGAACACCCTCATTTAGTAAACAACATTACAGATTTCAAAGCTTTTGTCTCACAATTACACGACAGCGATATTCTTACACATGCACAATTAAACAGACCAAACACAAAATATTTTGTCGAATCAATCCCAGCTACTTCTTTCTATCTATATCATATTCAAGACCACTCAATCGCTTGAACAAACACCACAACAAAATCGAACAAATCACATTCTTTGAAGTACTCAACACACAACAAGCACAGGGTGGGAAAAATATTGGGTTCCGACCTCACAACTCCTCCATCTACACATACGAACAACACCACAACGCCCTGTCTTACTTTTACATCAAACGACAAGTCCATCCCGACAACGTCACCACATCACCCCTCAACATCTACACTCTCTCTCTTCCACTATGTACACAGATACCTACAGGTATATATAACACCCAACACGCATCTCTCTATTTCTTACGACGTGACGACAGTGTGACGACATGCTTAATTGTCTGGCCAACAGCTGTAACCCGGTGCTATATAATAAAACCCCTTTGTTATATTGTATAAAAACAACACACTACCTACTTGTACACAAACCTTTCCAATGTCAGCGCGGACGGCAGAACAGTCAGTGGCAAGCCTTTGTCCATGGATTATGAACACAACCAGTACGTGAGAGCCTTCTTCGGGACGAATCTAGCTATTGGACTGGTTGGTAAAGACGCCGGCAACGATCTCGAGTATAGACATTTTAAGAACGGTTACGCCTTATACGCCTTTGACCTCACCCCCAGTCTACTGGAAGGTGACCAGTTTGAGATGGCCAAGTCGGGCCCTGTCTCAGTAGAACTTGAATTCTCCGAGGTCACATCCGAACCATTACAGGTTCTCGTCTACGCCGAGCAAGACTCGATCTTGGAGATCTCGAAATCACGCCAAGTTTTGACAGACTACACCACGTAGACGATGAACACAGACGAGATACGGACCACCCTCCTGTCATAAATATTTGTTAAACGAACTGGTCTCGTTAAAGTTTTAGCTCGTGACCAATTACCTCTACGTATCAATCCGACCCAGACGGCTGCTTTCGTCATCAACACTGATCCTAGCTATCGCCCGGGTGACCACTGGGTCGCTCTATATTATAACGGACTTGGCACTTTTGAATATTTTGATTCTTTCGGCCTACCACCTACACACCCGGACCTTATTAATTTTATAGCCAGAAACTCTACTAGACCTGTTAACTACAACGTCAGACATTTACAAGATGTAGTCACCAACGTTTGTGGCTCTACGCCATTTATTTCATCTTGATCAAAACACGAGGTGGTACTATGCAGCGCGTCCTACTACCCTTTTCGGCTAGACAACACGCCAACGATCGATTAATTTTCCGATTAGTCAGACCCTGGCTAGCGAACCCAAAGATGGCATTTTCCTTCATAGACACGCACCTCTCAGATGGCTACACGAAAAAGAAGTGACGTCACCCTACAGCACTCATAGACCATTCTTTGTCAATAAATATATAAGATGTATCTAGTGTTTTCTCTTTTATATCGTCTAACTGTTGTAATATATTTATAACTGTTGTCTAACTAAATATTGTAATAAATATTGTAATATATGTCTAAATATATCGTCTAACTGTTCGTATAACAGTTGAAAAATATCGTATAACTGTTGTAACATCGTGTATATGTATACCTGTCTATATGTAAAATAAACAACACACACACACACTTCCAGGACGCAAGTTCGATGGTAGACCTAGTACAGGTCTCTAACACTTCACTCCCATATATACATATTGTATATACAACAATTAAAATACCGGCACACAAAAACCCATACCCCAACACACCCCACGATTCGACAGCCCCACAAAATACAGCACACAATTAAGATACCTACAACCAAACACACTACCGGTACAATACATCACACAAAAATCCTCCCCTAACCTACACCCCACTATACCCCCTCTCACCCACACCACCACAAAAATCAATACCCACTTCCTTAAAAAAAAACCTTAGTAAACTAACCCACCGTTATCGATTTTTATATTTTCCTCTTTCAGTCAAGTATTCTTTTAAAAGAGCTCATTAACTATATACTTCTATTTATAAACCTTTGTATCTATGTTGTAAAATAAATACACCTCTAACTACATATTTTATATAAACAACGCATTACCAGGACAACAACACACCCGTCATTATCGAACTAATATATTGCTATATAACAAGTCATGCATCTGATCGTCAGAGAAAGTCACCCTGCTAAGATATATCGCTATATAAAAAGTCATGCTCCACCTTCTGGCGCTCCAACAACAACCACACACCCATCATTATGGAACTAATATATTACTATATACCAAGTCATGCGGCCCCACTTCTTGATGCGCCACCTCCGCAATGCGTATTTCCTCCCACTCGCTTCAAAGATCCTCTTAGTAACCTACTAATTATCGATTTTTTATATTTTCCGTAATTATCGATTTTTTTATATTTTTTATACATATTGTATGTATATATGTATAAACAAACACACCAACACACAATACAACAACACAATACAACATCACACAAAAATCTCCCTCTAACCTACACCCGCCTGTCTCACACACAGCTCGTTCATAACTTCTCCTTGCGTAGCTCAGCTCCCAAAGTAAAACAAAAACCCAACATTTGAATCCTCACCCAAGGTCAGACACCGCAACTTAAGGGACGTAACCACTAGTCTTGACCTCTTCTCTTTCTATTGATTATTTCCCCTTCGGAATATATCGCTATATAAAAAGTCATACGCCGCCGCCTGAGAACGCCGCCGCCTGAAATCGATCGGAGTATTTTGCTATATAAAATTCATGCGCCGCCGCCTGAATGCGACCTGTTTTGCGCATTGTATACTACTCACATTAGTACCATTTCCGTCGGCAATTGTGAACATTTAACTGTCAAGGACAAAAAATTGAGTTAGCGTAGCAAGGCACAAGAATAACAGCATTGCTGATAAATTTTATATATTTATTTACAGCACAGCTGACATAAATTTGTTTCCTATAATTGGAAAACTTGTTGTAACATATATATATATATATATATATATATATATATATATATATATATATATATATATATATATATATATATATATATATATATATATATATATATATTTGTAAATCATATGTAAACTTACAAATCCACTGCATTCCATTTTTTAACATCCACCCTTCAGCACAAGAGATGATAGTGTATATACTAAATAAATAATAAGGAAATTGTATTTGAACGACTTGTCAATTTTATCATTGTTAAGTAAAATCTGTTTCCTTGTTTTAATATCACAGTTAGTTACACAGCGGGGGTGGCATTTTATGACTGTCTCCTCTCTAATAATTTTTTGAGATCAGATCATTCACAGCCGTAACTAATTTGTGATACCAGTAGTTCTCTCAGACACTGGGACTTCACCATTTTCTGCAGAAATTCTACTTCTGTAACTGTCATTACTATACTGATCCTAGAGCCAATAAAAACCTCACGCTACATGAGGGAAAAGACCCTTGACTATAAGAGTGAGATCCATCTTTGTTTCATTGATCTGGAAAAGGCGTTTGACAGGGTCCTATGGAGCAAACTTTGGGACTGTTTGACAAGATTTGACATTCCAGCACCTCTGATTCATGTTATACAGAGCTTCTAAAAGTCTTCCAGAAATTATGTGAAGACGGCGAACCATAAGTCATAAGAGTTCAGGACCACCACTGGTGAAAGACAAGGTGATATCCTGTAACCTTATCTTTTCATATTTGTCATAGACGATGTCATTAACGCATGTAAGGAGAGAACAAGAAAGTATGCACTGGGGTACTGAAAGATGAAACAGGTCTGTATTTCAGAGCTGGCATTTGCTGATGATGTTGCCCTGATTGCTAAATCAGAGGCACATCTCCAATCCAACTTACAAGTCTGGAAGGAAGAGCTGGAGAAGAGAGGGATGGTCATAAGGAGCTCTAAAACAAAATCCATGGTGATATCACGAGAAGAAAGAAGACATCAGATTAAGCAGGGAAAACAGGTCCTGGAGCAGGTCGACCACTTTAAATACCTCGGAGCTATTATAGACCGAAAGAGAGGCATCAAAGAAGAGTTGGCCATTCGAAAAGCAGCAGCTAGGAGACTTTTTCAGCCATAAATCGAGGATTCCTCAGCAAGAGAGAGGTTGGTAAGAAAACGAAGATGGCTGTATACCGTTACACCTATGTCCCATTCATGACATATGGATGCGAGTCATGGGCAATGACTACAGCGCACAAAAGCCAGATCCAAACCTCAGAAATGAGGTATGTGATTAAGGTGGTTGAAGTTACAAGAATAGACATGGTAAGCAACCTTACGATACGTCAAGGCCTAAAATCCCACCCCTGCAGACCCAAGTAGAACAGTCCCAACTAAGATGGTTTAACCATGTCTAAAGAATGGGAGAAGATCGGCTCCCACAACAAGCATGGGAAACAAAGAGCCAGGGATCCAGACCCCCAGGACGACCCAGAGTCCGCTGGGGGACAACATTAGACAATCTTTGAAGGACCGAGGAGTAGAATGGAACCAGGCCAGGAAAAAGACAGCCGATAGGATAGTCTGGCGCTCTCTCTTCCAAACCTCTACACCTCACGGTAGAAGGGGAACGACTAAGTAAGTAAGTAAGAAATATTAACACTGGCTTTTCGATAAAACTACGGAAACAGTATTCATGACCTTGTACTTGAGTGAACGTTATTCTCAGACAATTCGTATAAGGTGACTAATATGAGGTGGTACCTGAGGCTGACAATATCATCATGTCAAACTAATTACAATAGAACAGACAATTACACAAGTCACGTGACTGTTTGGTGCAGGCTTCGTGCAGTGCTGGTTCCATGCTCCACAAAGAACACACAAGAAAATAACGATGATAATATAGATGTCAAAGTTTACTCGGATTTCTTCGCAAGTAACCCGTCAAGAACTTGTCAGTTTGATATTTTTGTATCATATTAAAAGAGCCACCATATACCTTGTCATGTTTTTGTTTTAAACTTTTACAGTCTGTTAATACTAAAGATAGAGGGCTGAGCTTTTCAAAAATACAAAACAATATCATCACAGTCAGGGCCGGATTAAGAACTCCGGAGGCTCTGGTCTATTAGGATATTTGAGGCCCCATATCCAATCTTCTCAAAGGTAAAATAAGAAAACAAATGAATTTTAGAAAAAGGTTTTTATTAATATAGAATAATATGTAACAAAATTAATTTGTAAATCCAGACAAACATCAGAAAATCACGAAGAGCACTAGTTAGTGTTGATAAAACATTTCGTTGTGCACATCTACGACTGGATAATGGAAGTGGTTGGCAAATTATCATAGATAGTGGCAGAACAGATAAGTGTTCCATACTTTGTGTGTTCATCAAGTTGAAAATCTTTTAAATTGTTGACAACGTGTAAAGGACATACAACAAATGTAGTTCCCGAAACAAAATAGTATGACTAATACAATTGCTTATAATTAATTTTTAAAAGTAACAAAATGTGAACATCTTTTATTCAGTTAATATTATTTTCATAATCTATTTGTTTCCCTTAGAAAGTAAACAAGCTATCTCCCCTAACTAGTCAATGATGAAAGGCAGAGAATTATTTAAAATAGTAATGTCGTACTTGGCAAGATTAAATGAGTGTTTTCAATTGTTTCTTCCCTTGCTTCAGTGTTTCTAGCATTTATTACTTCATCCTCAAGGCGTTGTAGTTCTACAGTCCATTTGTGTTTGTAATGTTCCGTTGTAGCCCTGGTGGCTTACAGTATCACGTGGTTAAGTCTCTTTTTACTTTATTTCCGATGTCCCGTCCAATCTGACCAGATGTGTTGTATTTCGTTTATATTTAGTATATTTTTTGCAAATTGTTTTTAAATACTGACATCTAGACTGTTATCTCAGTCGTTTGTTTTTTATTATTTTTATTTATTTGATAGCATAGTTGTAAGCCCTGAAAAGGGCTAATCGTGTAAAGGACCGTGAGCAGGTTGTCTGTAGTTGTCACGTCGTGCGTTTATTCTAGCGTTTTGCGTATTCAATATGTGTATTTATTCCTTTTTGCAAGTGTGTTACCTTTATTTCTACAGCTATTATTACTGGTTCAAAGGCAGCACTGAAAAGGACACGTCCTTAAAATGTCAACTAGCAGAAATTTAGATGCATGTGTGTTTTTGGTTGGTTCAGTTTGTATGTTTACCTCTCGTGTCCGCCGATAGTGTCATCTTCCTTAGCTGTGGGGCTATTAGAGATCCTTTGTTTGGTTAGTCCAGTATGATAAATAATGCCAAAATTATCAGCAGGCTAGTTGTGGGCTCATAAACATTGCCTACAATTGGGTAGGTAGATAAGATACTTTTTTAACTGAGATTATGTCGTTAGATTCGCTTATGATATTTGATAAGTGGGAGTCAGTTTCTGGCACTTTTAATTCCCATGGTGGGATCTTTGCTTTGTACTGATCACTACTGTTTATCATATTAAATAGGTTTGGGTGTTGATCCACTTCATCCATTATGGTTTAATGGAATGTGGCCTATGTACTGGTTATCCCTATCAAAGGTTTTGTGTTCTGGGTGAGTTGGATCTTTTGCCATTCTTGCCCAGTAGTTGAATCTCAATTCTTTTCTCCTTAGCTCCAGGGGTATAATGCCTAGCTCTACTTCTAATGCCTCTGCTGATGTTCCCTTTGAGGCACCTGTTATTATTGACAGTGCTTGGTTTTGGACTGTGTCTAGTTTTTTCTTATTGCTCGGGGCGGCTGATGCATAGACAACACTGGCATAGTCAAGTTTGCCCCTAATAAATGATTTATAGAAGATTATCATTGTCTTATTGCAGGCTCCCCAACCACTTCCTTTCATATATCTTAGCATGTTAATAAGTCCCCTACTGCTTTGCACTAATAGGTCTATGTGTTTATCCAGTTTAGTTGCTGGTCTAGTACCATACCAAGAAATGTAGTTGATTTTGCTGTACATACTTTTTGCTCATTAATGCTTATGTCAATTATATTGTTTTTAATTACACGCCCTCTACTGAAGATCATTCCTATGGTTTTTTTAACGTTTAGATTAAATCCCCACTTGTTCATCCAGTCAGATACTTTATCTATTTGTGTTTGTACTGTTTTATAGAGGAATGGGAGGTTTCTTCCCGTTCTCCATATCGCAGCGTCATCTGCACACTGAGATAGATTGTTTTTTAGGTCTTTAAACTCGTCGTCTAGGTCGTTGACCATAATCGTAAATATAGATGGTGATATTACTGATCCCTGTGGGATTCCATTCTGTTGTTCATATACCTCAGATCTATCATTGTTTATTTGTACCGGGAAGTATCTATCCTGCAGGAAGTTTTCTAAATAATTGTAAGTTCTGCTTACTATACCTGGTTTCCTGATCTTATAAAGTGCACCCTCCCTCCAACACTCATCATATGCTCTTGCTACATCAAGGAATGTTGCTACTGTCTGTTCATTCCTTTTGAAGCCTACTTTAACATCATGTTCCAGCCTCAACAGTTGCTCTATTGTACTATGTTGGCTTCTAAAGCCTGCCTGGGTTGGACTGAACAAATTATGCTTTTCTAGATGAAATTTTAGTCCGCTAATGACTATTGTTTCTAGAATTTTTCCTAGATGCGATGCAGAGGTCTGTATGAGCTGACATCATGTGTTTCCTTATCTGGCTTTAGTATGGGGATGACTACTGCTGTCTTCCATGAACATGGTATTTTTCCAGTGTGCCAGATTTTGTTGTAGAGGGATGCAATCACCCTTAGAGTTGTATTTGGTACGTTTTTGAGGATTTCATTGCTCAGAATGTCTTTCCCAGAAGTGGCATTGGTTTTTCCTGCTAAAGCTCTTTCTATTTCATCTACTGTAATATCTCCATTTAAATAATTAGCATCCTGTGTGGTGTCCATATTTTCTTCTTTTAATTTTTTTCTAGCAGTGTTTTTCGCCTATTTATTTCTGCCTTATCTAGACTGTCTATTGAACTAACCTGATAGAAGTATTTAGCTAGTATGTTGGCTTTTTCTCTATCTGTTTCAGCTCTCTCTGGTATTTTAATTGTTGGGATTTTAAATTTCTTGTTGTTTCCTCCTTTAATTGCTTTTAGTTTTCTCCAAACTGTAGTTACTTGTGATCTATGGTTTAATGTTTGACAACATGTTCTCCAACTCTTTTCTTTAGCTCTGAATATTATTTTATTTGTTTCATTTCTTATTTTTTTATAGTTTGTGTAATTCTCTTCAGTTTTGATTTTTTCTCTACTTTATCAGGGCCTTCTCCCTCAATTTCAGTTGTTCTGAACATGTGTCTGTCCACCATGGTACTGAGTTTTTATCTTTGCTTCTGTTCCTATCTTTACCTTTATGTGTTGGTTTTAAGCGATCAGGCATATTCATGTTTGGTATATATTTTATTGCTACTTTTAAAATCTTATTTGTTAGTTTTTCTGCAAATATATCTATACTGTTAGATTCAATTTGTTCTATGCTTAGTTTACTTAGCTCCAATTGGAAGGACTTCCAGTTTGCTTTTTTGAGGTTGAATGAAGGTTTGGAGCTTCTTGGAGTAGTTCTGTATTTGTCGTTTAGGTTTATTTCTATGGGTAAGTGGTCTGAGCTGGAGTCATTCAGTACTTCCCATTTAGCAGAAGCTAGGTTTAGTGTTATAATACTTATGTCTATTGCTGTATCTCCTCCATTGTTGCATGGGTTAACCCTTGTCACTGAGCCATCATTTAGTATGATTAGCTCAGCACTTTCAATGTAGTCCAACGGTCTTTTTCCTGCTGGATCATTACTGTTGTTACCCCATGCCTCATGGTGTGCATTAAAGTAACCTAACAATAATGTTCTTTGGTCTATTTGTGTGTTTATAGTGGCAATGTCCCTATCAGTTACATTACCCTTGGGGCTATAAATGTTTATTATTTTTACGTTATTTGGCTCACTGTCTACTGTTACACTTATTCCTTTAATATTTTCTGTGTTAAATTGTTCCCAATTTAATATTTTGTAGTCTTCATGTATTAAAAAGGCCATGCCCCCTCCTCTATCCTCCGGTCTATCATTTCTAAGTGTTTTTTATCCTTGATAGTTCAGTTTGTGCTGGGGGCTTAGGAGGGTTTCTTGTATTGCAAATATGGATTTTGATTCCTTATATTGCCCTGAATAGACATCAGGTTCTTCCTGGCACCCCTACAGTTCCACTGAACTACTTTTATAGCTCTATGGTCTCTAGTCTCCATCTTATATTTTTATATCATAGTTATGTTTTTGTTTTTACATTTTGTTTGTTTGTTAGTTTCTCTATGTACTTTTTGTTTTGTTTTGCCCACCATCTCTCATGTTCTCTACAAACTCCTCATTCCAAGTAACCATTTTACTCCGCACTCTTTCTACTAGGTATGGAAGGAGTAGTTCAACTGTTTCCTTAATTTCTTCTTCCATATTTTCTTTGTTTTCCTGCTTGTTCACTTTTCCGGACTCTTGCCTTTTTTCTTCTGTTAAAGGTGCTCTTTCAATTTCTATTTTCCTTAGGATTTCTTCATTATACTCTTTTATTTCTGTTATTGTTTTAAGGTCATTTTCATTGCCTGTTGTGCTATTTTAATTTCTTCTAATACCTGCCTGGCTTGGGCGAGGTTATGTTCTGTCTCTTCTGTGTTGTTTTCTTCTTCGCTGTTGCTTATGCGTGTTTTACTTTCATCTGTCTGTATTTTCTCCTTTATGTTTTTTTACTTCAGTGGTTATTTGTTTTATTTGTTTCTTGATGTTGTTTTCTTGGAAGTTTTGAAGGTGGCTGTTTGCTTTCTGTTTTTCTTTGACTTTCCAGATTGGTGTGTTTGTTTCTAGAGCTTCTTTAAGTATGTATTTTGTCTCTTGGAAGACTGGGCACCCCTGGTACCTGGCACTGTGGTTACCCTGACAGTTTGCACATCTTCTGTTTTTATTTTCTTGTTTGTAGTCTTTGTCCTCTTTAGCCATTGTGCAGTCTCCGTGTTTGTGTGCTCCCGCACAGAAACTACATCTTGTTGCTCTTTTACAAACATGCTGCATGTGACTAAAGCCTTGACAATTTGTGCACTGGATTATTGGTGGTATGAATATTTCAGTCTTCTTGGTTCTCTTGCAGATTTTGACGTCCTTGAGTATTTCTGTACCCTGTACACTCAACACTACCACTGATGTATTCTTCTGCTGCTTAGTTTTAATTCGTTCTACCTTTTCTATCTTAGTTTCTGAGTTTTCGTTCACTATGTTTGTGTGGATCTCTTGTTCTGTTAAGTTTGTACCGATGCCCTTGATTACGACTTTTCTAATCTCTTTAATCAGCTCCATTTGTATATTTATTTTATGTGGGAGTTGCACTTCTTTAGATTTTTCTGTCAGCTCATTTATTAGGACCTTGGCTTTTTCTGTGCTGTTCACGCAGAGTACTACACCATTGCTTGTTTTTTGTAATCTGTTAATAGATTTTTTGTCTATTATTTTTTCTAAGATAACCATGATTTTGTCATCGGGTAGGGCTCTCAGAGTGGCTTCTGATCCTCCTATTTGTGTAATTTTAACTTTTTTTCTGTGGGTTTTTGTTTCCTATGGGCTGTCCTCGGCACTTTCTTTGTGTTCTTTGGTTTCCTGAGTATATTGGTCTGCATTTCCTTCTTTGTCCTTCCTAATGTGTTCTGCGACGTTATTTCCTGTCGAAGTTGGTGTTCCATTGTTTGTAGCACCTTGCTTTGATGTCCGAATTTCTGTTTCTTTCTCGTTGCTTTTTTTGTTTGATTCCCTGTCTTTATTTACTTCAGAGTTCACTTTTATTTTTTCCGTGATGGTTTCAATTTTGTCCTTAATTTATGTGTCTTTCAGACCAGGGCTCTTGTTCCTCTCATTTACTGTTCGTTTTGATGTTCCTTCCTTAGTATGTCTTTCTGTTGTTTTGCTCCAAGCTTTTCCCTCCCCTGACTGCAATCTGGTTAGCACTATGTTGGACTTATTTGCTCTTATTGTGCTACAAATATTTTGTTGTATACGAGTTGTCTTTATTCTTTTTTAAAATATTGTCTAATTTCTCTATCTTTATTTTATACCTATCACCGATGAATTACAATTAATAGTTATGCTCTATATATGCCTAATGCTAAATTAACACAAGACAAGATATTTTTTTTTAAATATAAATTTTAAATTATGTTTAGATATCAGTAGTTAAAAGCTGACTAGTACCTACTACTAGGCTAGTAAATTTGAATTAAATTTAATTTTGTTCACGTACGGCTCAACGACGAAAGATGCATGTATTAATTACACAAAGAAAAACAAGATGGCTACTGCACTTTACAAATGACCCCCACGTGGTTGGCCTACCTGGGCTTATTTATTCTATTTCACTAATATTTTAATTATACCAATACTCCTATCAATAACACTGGCTAAGAAAAAAAATTTTTTTTCTTTCTCTAACATTTCTATGTTTTTCGGGTCAATTTTAATGAGTTGTTTTCAAATCTGGAAACCGTTTTTCTCTATCAGGTCGGGATCTCTAGAAATACGCAATTGAATTTTTTTAACAACACATACAGTATTACAACATCCTTCGTACAAGAAGTGTAACAGTTATGTAGGCTTGAATTTCTTTGCAGTCGACTTTCGTCGGTAAATGGCCAGTGATACATCGCGATGAAGCATCCAACAATAATCGGCAAGCATGGTCACACTCCACCGTCCTTGATAATGTGACTCCATTACGGCGATATCTTGATGGAATCGTTCTCCATGTTCATCGCTGACTTCGCAACGGTTGTCAGGGAAAAAGTCAAGATGCGAATCGAGCAAATGGATTTTGAGGGACATGTTACAGCCCATAATTCTGTATGCATCTATGCACTGCTTAACAATATGCACATAGTCGACAGATTTGTGATTTCCCAGAAAGTTATCGACGATCGATTTGAATGCCATCCATGCGCAAAGTTCACTACCATGTAACAAGTTCTCGAATTGTTTGTCTGCAATAACTTTCCTAATCTGAGGTCCTACAAAGATACCTTCCTTTATCTTTGCATCGCTAACTTGCGGAAATTTTTTTTCGAAGATAAGTGAAAGCTTTGCTCGTTTTATCTAACGCTTTTACGAAATTCTTCATGAGCCCCAACTTTATATGTAACGGTGGTAAAATGATGCTGTCTTTGTTAACTAATGGCTCGTGTATTACATTTTTATGCCCGAGCTGCATACGATCCCTGATAGGCCACCCCTTTCTTGCATAATGTTCTTGTCTGTTGCGGCTGTCCCATTCACATAGGAAGCAACAAAATTTAGTATACCCAGTCTGCATGCCCGTGAGAATTGCAATGACCTTTAGGTCTCCACAAATCCGCCATTGGTAGTCATTGTATTTTATTTTTGCCAAACGTATAGCCATATTGTCATAATTTTCATTCATATGAACAGAGTAAGCGACTGGAATTGATGAAAATAAATTTCCGTTATGCAATAACTCGGCTTTTAGACTAGTCTTGGAAGAGTAGATGAAAAGTCGCCATTCGTTGACTATGTGCTCATGACCAAGGTGCACCATTAGACTGTTTACATCTTTGCAATAGCAAATGTCATCATCCATCTCAAAGTATTGAACAAGTTCTCTGTGTCTATGACGAAATTTAGATATTGGAGTAATGGGCTCTAAAAGATTCCATTCTTTGAGTCGCGAACCGAGTAATTCCGCTTGTCCTTTGGTAAGATCGAGATCACGTATTAGATCTGAAAGTTCTAAATGGTTAATAAACACCATCATTCACCGGTATATAATCCGAGTCAGAATTAGTTTCTAAAGCAGGTAAACTATCACTTTCTGATGGTTCATTCACGTCCAACGGATATTGTTCTGGTGGAACTGGGAACGGACACGTGATTGGATCATGAGGCACTGGTTTCGAAACCGATTCAATATTTGGATAAACCACAGACTTTCTAGTTTTTAAAGTGAAACTATGGATATTTGTCAAGCAGAAGTAACAATCAGTAGCGTGATTTGCCGGTTCACGCCATATTACTGGTACTCAAAAAGGCATCGACTTATGCTTCATCGATTTTCGTAACCAACCTGCCAATGTATTTGCACAAGTCGAACAAACTGCATTTGGCTTCCAAGATTTATTTGCATCATCAACTTTCGAAACGAAATAAATTTCATATGCTTTCTTTAGTAATGGTGTAAAGTTTTTCTGGTGAACACGATCGGTAAAATATCTGCACACGTAACAGAACAGATCAGCCGAATTTCTTCAACTTCTGGAAGCCATATTTCGCTCAGAATTATTTCAAAATACAGTAACTATTTGAAAAATAGCGTAACATATGTCATGCATCTTTTAGCAGTATAAAAAGTAGAATTATTTTGCATTTTATTAATTTTTAATAAGTTATATAGTAAACATGAAATGGAGCAAATAACGGTTTCCCAAAAATATATTTATTCACAAATATCTTAAGAACCCGATGTGATAGAGATAAACGGATTTCAGATTTGAAATCAGCGCAAGAAACTGACCTAAGAACACTTATTCTTATATAAGAAAGAAAAATGTTGTTCGTCAGTGTTATTAACTAACGTTAAAAGCAATTAACCAATACTAGAGGTGATTAATAATATTTAGTTTAAATATTTATTACACATAAGGGAGGGAATATGTTAGAGAAGAGAAAAAAACTTATCTGAAATTCGTCTTGTGTAGCGTACTGAAAACTTTCACTGGATGTGGAACGAGCGAGCGAAAATACTGCTTATTTATTCTATTTCACTAATAGTTGTATTTATACCAATACTCCTATCAATTATTAACTAACATTAAAAGCAATTAACCAATAATAGAGGTGATTAATATTTAGTTTAAATACGTTAAAGAAGAGAAAAAACTTATCTCAAATCGGTCTTGTGTAGCGTACTGAAAAACTTTCACTGGGTGTGGAACGAGCGAGCGAGAATACGTCTGTCCGCTTCAGAAGTCGAAGTGTTGCAAATAGGCATATGATTACAAGTGAAAGGATACAGCACACGTAAGTGTTTGCTATTAAAATTATGTATCAAGTGCAGCTCTTTAATCTGCGTATTAAATGTTACAAAGGAAAAACCACAGTTTTATAGTAAGTATCAGTCGTCTTAAAGATTCTAGTTTATAATTAATTGTGTCATAAAATTGAGAAGCAAAATTAGGCAGGTTTAAAAACTGGTGGATATTTTTAGAACAGATTTTAAATTGTTATTAATAAAATGGTATGCCTTAGAAAGACAGAAGTTATCTCCCGTAAATAAAATATAGTAATATACAGACATCGTATTACACGAGCCAGTAACCCCTCACAACATGACGAGTTAGAATTACAGCGAGCTATTTCTGCTTCATGTATCGATGATATCACTATTTCTCCTTTAGTCATTTCACTCTTATACATTATATTTTACATTCATTGGATGTAGTCAAACTTGTCTAGACACACTGGCTATGAAGCCAAGGAGATACTTTAAAAAAGATACGAAAAGAAAGCCTTACTTCCATACTTAGTCGTTCCTCTTCTACACTGGGGTGTAGAGGTTTGCTAGAAAGAACGTCATACTGTCTTACCGGCGGTCTTCCGCCCGGCCTGGTTCTAATCCAGTCCTCGGTCATTCAGGGATTGTCAAGCATTGTTCTCCCAGCAAACTCTGGGTCGTCACGGAGGTCTGAATCCCTGGCTCTTGGTTCCTTATATTTGTCGTGGTAGCCGACCTTCTTCCATTCTGCATATATGGCCAGGCTATCTTAAGTTGGACTGTCCTACTGGGGTCTACAAGGGCCGAGTTTTGAGGCCTTGTCGAATCGTTTGGTTGAGGACCATGTCTCTTCTTGTTACATCAACGACCTTCTTCAGGCACATGTCTGAGGTTTGAAGCTTTTTTGTTGGTTTTAGCCACTCCCATAACTCGCATCCACATGTCACGATTAGAACATAGGTAGAGCTGTTTACAGCGATCTTTGTCCTCTTTCCAATATCTATTTTGCTAAGGAGTCCTCGATTTATTGCTGACTCTCTTCGGGTAGCCAACTCTGCTTTGATGCCTTTCTTCCAGTCTATGATATATCCAGGGTATCTAAAGTGATTGACTTGCTCCAGTATTTGGTCTCCCAAGCATAATATGATGCATTTTTCCATCTCGTGAAATCACGATTGTTTTTTTATTTGGAACCGCTGTTAATCATCACTTTCTTCTCCAGTTCTTCCTTCCGGACTTGGAAATTGGATTGAAAATGTGCCTCTGATTTAGCAATCAGGGTAACATCATCAGCAAATGTCAGCTCTGAAATACAGACGTGTCTCATCGTCCAGTACTCCACTGAATACTTTCTTGTCATCTCCACACATGCTTTGATGACTTCGTCCATGAGGAGTTTGAAAAGATAAAGTGAAATAATATCACCGTGTATTATACCTGGGGTGGTCCTGAACTCTTCTGATCTATGGTTTGCTGCTCTCAAATAATTTCTGCAAGTCTTGTAGAAGCTCTGTATAGCACTGATCACATGTGCTGGCATATACTTCCTTGCCAAGCACTCCCAAAGTTCTCTCCAGGGGACATTGTCAAACGGCTTCTAAAGACACAAGAAACAAAGATGGATTACACTTTTACGCTCTAGGGCTTTTTCATTAAGCTGCCTGTGTTTTAAGATAAGGTCCTGAGTACTTCGGTTTGCTCGGATGCCACACTGGACCTCATCCATTTGTGGTTCTCTGATCAGTATTCTAGAGTAAATAAAATCCAATCGAATAAAATTTACTAATGAATTAATAGCTCTTTTAGCACTACATTTTTGTGTTTGTAGTAAAGATACAAATATCTTTCAAAATCTTGCGTTGTCAGCTAATAACAGTACCTACACAAAGACATACACAAACATTTAAAATAAACCTTTCAATACTACGTCACCGAATCACGTCTGTAGTTTTTCTGTTGTCTAGTTTTCTACTTCTTTATTCTTACGAGTGCCTGAAAACATACCTTTATGTTTGTCTAATATTTTTTTACTGTTTACAGGCCTCGGGTTTCCCTTCCTTATGTGTTATCATTGTTTTAGCGCGTTTCGACTTGGCCGACTGTTGAGTCTTTTTGCGTACCACATAGATCGATTTCTTTTGAGATACGGTGCACAGACAAGACATGACTGAGTTTGAATTGTATGCGTATTCGCGCACATTACGTAAGCATGTTTGTATTAGTAACTGGGCAGTGTGTTTACCAAGTGTATAGAAAACAGCTGTCTCTGGAATGTTGGATTCTGTTTGAGTGGATTTATAATCTCCTGTATTTGGATTAATGGAATATGTCCAAATGGACCGATACGATGAATCATATATAGTTATAGGAGAACTACATTGATTTATGGATAATACCAAAATGTCTTGAACGAAGCTCATAAATGGATAAACGCCGTCTGGACTTTATAAAAGTAATGACATGTGTGTGGAAATGGATTGTACGTTATGAATATATTTATACTTGACTCATGGAGTATCGTTATAAAGCAAAGGAGATGTCAATGTATTTGTGCACTAAAGAAAAATTATTTTAAATGATACGCGCGTCTGTGATGACTATGGTCGTTGTTTGATATTGACGCTGGTCGTTCTTTGATAAAAGTATATGTCGAATAAACTTATTCATTTCAAGTACACGTTTCGTTGAATATAAACGCAAGGTCGTCAAGTCAAGGCGTTGAATCAAATATTTCAGTTTATAAGTTTCGTTCAAGTTTGAAATAAATTTGAAGTAATTGACACGAATACAAAAGCGAATGTTTCTACTTCTACTAAACTGCTAGCTACAAAAACTTATTAGGTTGAAGAAGTGGAAGAACATAAAGATTAACTATATGACAGAAATTTGAAGATAAAACCTAAAATGAACCCACAACAGGATTGCTCGGGACCAATATCAGTCATCAAACGTAAGACTAGCAAGGATGGGTATATAATCAGCTCACAACAGGAACAATTAACAGTCATACCCATCGTCATTTGTAGAGGGAGATTGAGCACCTATAGGTTTGCCCGGAGTGCAATGAAGTCTATTATGATCAACAATAACAATAACAAAGACAATAGAAACAAATGAGAAGACAATAAAAATCGTCCAATGACGTCAGTTGTTATTTTATTTATTTATTTTCTTAAATATAAATGTTTCTTTTTCTACAAAGATACCTCCCTTGAAAATATATGTTTTTAAGAAGGAGAGGGGAGGTGTGACGATTTATTTATATGTTTCTCCTGTATGTGATTAGTATTTGTCTTGTTTGTTTAGTATTTTGTTATATGTTATCACTATTATGTGGTTCCAGTATGATTAGTGCGACACAGAAAGTCTATAAATAAACGATTTTCGAGTGCTCTCATGTTGTTCACATCTAAACTGTACGTGTTTTATATGTTCCAATAGCATTTCTGATTGTGCTTCTTTTAATACACGGTCAGTGGACGTTTGTCTGAGAATATTTCTATAACATCTTATGTCTAATCTCTCTATTCTTCTATCAAAATCTGTCGTCAAATTCCGAGTTGAGCACCACACAGGTGAGTATAAGTAATCTAATATCCGTGTAGGTAAATACTGTGTGGTCAGGTTGAAACAAGTAAAAAAAGACATTATTAAAAAATGTGTGATCTTTATCATAGAATACAGCAGTTGTTTCTTTAGCAATTTATTTTTGGTAGTGAGGTTACCATCGCTATGCTGAACGTCATATTTGTCTCCTTTTACGACATGCCTGACAGATGAGTGGACACATTCTTTGACTCCTTCTACGACATGCCTGACAGATGAGTGTACACATTGTTTGTCTCCTTCTACGACATGCCTGACAGATGAGTGGACACATTCTTTGTCTCCTTCTACGACATGCCTGACAGATGAGTGGACACATTCTTTGTCTCCTTCTACGACATGCCTGACTGATGAGTGGAAACATTCTTTGTCTCCTTCTACGACATGCCTGACAGATGAGTGGACACATTATTGGTCTCCTTCTACGACATGCCTGACAGATGAGTGGACACATTCTTTGTCTCCTTCTACGACATGCCTGACAGATGAGTGGAAACATTCTTTGTCTCCTTCTACGACATGCCTGACAGATGAGTGGACACATTCTTTGTCTCCTTCTACGACATGCCTGACAGATGAGTGCACACATTCTTTGTCTCCTTCTACGACATGCCTGACAGATGAGTGGAAACATTCTTTGTCTCCTTCTACGACATACCTAACAGATGAGTGGACACATTCTTTTTCTCCTTCTACGACATGCCTAACAGATGAGTGGACACATTCTTTGTCTCCTTCTATTATTATTATTTCATTTTCCACCATGAATGTATGGACGTAAGCGAGAATGTGTTTATGTAATTTTTGTATTGATGATTGATGACACATTCAAAAAAACAGATTAATTGTAGTCGGATTGACCGCATGAGTGAGTGTCGGTATACAGAATTTATTTATTTTTATTTATTGTTTAATTTATTTTATTTTATTGTTACTTTTTTCCCCCAATTACTAGCTTGTTTGTTTAAAAAAATACTAATTTTTCTATTATGATTGCATACTGTAAATGAATGCTGTTATGGTAACTTTATAATGTTGCATACCTTTAAATTAATGCTTAAAGCATCATGTGGGAATGAAAGGATATAGTATGCAAGATTAATGAAAGTGGAAGGGCAGAATGTTAGACGGGCCTGTGCGCCCAATTCTTTACGCTTCGAAAATAAAGTTCGTTCGTTCGTTCGTTCGTTCTACGACATGCCTGACAGATGAGTGGACACATTCTTTGTCTCCCCAGAAACACCTCGGAAACCACAAGAGGCCTGAAGGTCAAGGCTGGCTGAGAAAGACAACATGGAAGTCATTCACATTATTACGACCTTCAGAAATGTTGTTGAGAGTAAGGGAACATAAAAACATCGGATTAGAAAGTCTCTCAGAAGCTCTAATAGAAACCTGATATAAATTCAAGAAATTGAAAGTACAAGAGATTCTCGAGTACCACAAGACAATTTGTTGTTCCATTAATAAACACAAGTGTAGTGTAGAAACCCAGGCTGGTTATAGTTAGGTTATATGCTGTATATTGAAGATAATATACTTATCTAGTGCTATTTGCTTCCTTCTTAATCATATAATTAAAATGTGTATATCGGTTAATTAAAATTTCACTTGCTTATGTTTTCTGTGTATCTGAATAAAAACAAAAGTCAAAATTATTGTATTTCTTAAAAAGACATATTTCTGGAAGCATGAAGGCAGACAGACTGGCCACGAAAAGTTGACACAATATTCAATCTGTGATGAAATGGACGATCTCTTAGCAATTTTTGCTTCTCTCCGGCAGTATCAGTACATTTGTGATACTGATTTTTATTATGTGCTGTCAATTATCGCACTTTTCTTTTTCTTTCTCTCTTTCTTTCTTTCCTCGTTATTTTCTACTAAGTAGCAGATATTTGATTTTATCAAAGCACCCTGTAGGTGATAAATATCACATTTGCAAGGAACGGCTGATATGATACATCACATTTTCTTGGCGCTACCCAGATTTGTTGGTTATAGTCGCTGCAGATTAACATGTACATCGGCCAGCGTTTCGGCTTAATCACCGATAAGACACGGAGTTTGCGTACCCACACGACATATAACGAGATTACTTTCTGTGTGACACGTATGGGCAGACAGGTGTGATATAATCGTTTCCGGTCACTTGGTTAAAAGTAATCATAGATTTATTACATTTTATACAATGAGTCTACAAATGTGTTTGTGAGAGTGTATGCAAGGCATCAGATGTCCTTATATGGTAATACGTGACTTGTGCAGGTACACACCTTATTTCACGTGGGACTTTTTTGAAATATCACACCCTATCTGTTTGATTTGAAATGATTGGATTTTTCTGATTAGATTCATAACAACATTGATGGAGAATATAGGCTGACCATTTCTCAGTGTTATTTCACTAAGAATTTCAAGCTCGCCGAGACAACCTCAGACGTTGCCAGAGTGAAGACTGCCTTCATAATTCAATTTTGTTAACCGAACCTTTTATTGGAGAACCAGATAAGTCTTTAAAAAGCGCAGGAAATATCTACATTTTAATATGTAACACCAGAACTACGAAACTGAAGACACACGGAGACAGAGGGGAATCTAATGCACAATTAAAGACATCCCAGATGCTTGTAGAAGAACGATTCGTCTCGCTTATTCATCTGAGCAAAAAAAAAGTCTGTAGCCAAGATTGGCTTATTGGTGGTACTAGCAGAAAGTACTATCTCTAGAACCAAATGAAGGTAGAAGTGGATTGACGTTCTGAGAGACGCTATCATAAGAGGGTCATTTAGACATAGGCAGAACCAACTAGATTATTACTCCTTGACGTTCTGGGAACGTGCGACGCCTGAACTTTGACCTGAGCTGGAGAATAAACTACCAATTTCAGCTAAGTAAAAATATCCGCTGCCAAAAGTGACCACTTTTATTCAGTTATATCCCATTCAAGTTATGAAATCCTTTTCATAACTATTCAAATTATAACTTTTAAACTGTTAACCTTAAAATGATTTTTAAATTTTGTTATTTGTAATGTTACAAATTTAACTTCGATTCAATCCTTTTAAATGAACTACATGTTTGTCTCAGTCAAAGTTACTTAACACACATTCTAAACAGATATATATATATATATATATATATATATATATATATATATATATATATATATATATATATATATATATATATATATATATCAGGGTAGGTGTTGCGTGCATATTTTGACGCACATATTACAAAAATCGATATGGCTATTTGATATGGGAAAATATAGGCATTCATTCATTTGTGTATGAAAAATGCTGTTTATGGTAAAAGCGAGATAATCCATGTTTGATTCACACTTTTGATTATAGGAGTAATCGTTCTGGATATTGATCCAGCGCAAGGATATTGCGCTTGCGTTTGTACTTATTTTTTAGGGCCAGAAAATATATTAATTTGCTTATTGTGTTTATGGCCTGAATTCATATGTATTACATATTATTAGTACAAGTAGAATCAGTCCTATATTGTATATTTTGGATGGGTAGGAGGGACTAGATTCTTGTATTCCGGTCTAGCGGAAGTATGAGTTGTCTTGACAAGTCGTGAT
Source organism: Oreohelix idahoensis (assembly GCA_024509875.1). Classification (NCBI taxonomy): domain Eukaryota; kingdom Metazoa; phylum Mollusca; class Gastropoda; order Stylommatophora; family Oreohelicidae; genus Oreohelix; species Oreohelix idahoensis. The sequence continues at coordinate 26,433 of JAMPIV010005423.1, read as the reverse complement.
GAGTTCCGATGTACTGCTAAAAATGGCGGGGTACGTTTTTCAAGAGCTGGTCCTTTCGTCAGAGAAAAATGTCTTACGAAGTGGTTTTTCTTCTGAAGGAGATGGTGTCTCTACGATAGTTTGTGTTAGAGACTCTCCTTATGTCAGTATATAGATGATTCGGACTCCAGGTAAACCCAGCTCCTTTTTTTGATGATCTCTCGTCGGTTAGGCCTAGCTTGACTTTTGTGCTTCGCTATGCTAGTGTCGTGTTTTGTATCGACGAAGATGACAGATTTTCCTGCAGCGGTTATGGCTACGTGAATTGACCTGATCACCGTAGAGCTGCATGGAAACATTTATGAAATCATTTATATACCCATTATAAATTAACTCTGGCTTATATTCTCCTTCCTATGAATGAGTGAACGACAACTCAGGGAGGCAGCCATGTTGGATTTCGGTCATCATATGTTTTGATCACTGCCAAGAGAACAGATTATTTATCCTATTATCGGACAGTGACAGGGAGATCTCAATCTTGCTAGAAACCCCCTTTCGTGGTTTCATAATATATACTACAAACTATGGACGTCAAGTAACTTTAGTTATTTATCGATCCGCCTTCACTGACGCGTTTAGTCAGATAGGGGAATGCGGCCATAATGTATCATGACATTGAACTTTTGATGTACTGCCATTATTTCTGAATGTGTCATGACTTCAGATCTGCTATGTATACCTACAAATTGATATGTCAACGAACCATGATGTACTCGTATGTCCCAGTGTGTACGTCTGAATAAATTGAGTAAACTAAGATTCCAGCAGTCTGCATTGGTGCCTTGTAGACACATGTGTATGAGTGGGTATATTGGTCAGCACACGAACAGTACACCATTCGCGGTAATCACACTCTACACTTCTACTTCATACATCCACCATCCTGCGTCGGCTGAAGTGACCAAGTTTAGGGCCTGCTTCCCCTGGAGCCTTTGCCTTCCCTAACTCAGGACTAGGGTGAGTTACCCATTTACAGCTGGGTAGACTGGAGCATGCCTGATCTCAACAACACACCACTCTTCCTTACAGAGCATCCAGTGTGTGTGTGAAAGTAACTTTACAGAGTGGAAAGAAACGAAGCTTTACAGTGGCGAGCCAGATTCCTGGGTCCAGCTTACGCAGTTTTGTGTTGAGAATCACAGTTTACAGCTGAAAGAACATTTGTTTGAACACATCAACACCAGTAGAACAGCTATACAGTCGATGTCAGCTTGACCTGTATTACCGATATGATGCTGTATCTAGGTCAGCGCTTGTTGACAGTTTTTCGCTGTACAGACAGTATTACACAGGACAGTGGTATCAAGTGTAGAAAATATCTGGAGCAATATTGTTGACATTTCTCAACGTACAGAAGAATCACAGTGTTGTTGAACATAAAGTGCATAGTTCATCGTTGGATCTTCATATGCTCAACAGAGAAAAATTGACAGTGTAATAGTTTAAAATTAAATCTATTACTGAATAAAGTGGCAAGTTATTAGTGTTAAAATAAACTGTGCCTGCTTTACAACACTATACCTGCAACACATTCCATTCATGACATAAATTATATTGTATGCTATATGCTATTTATGCTTACATGTTATTCGTTTATATGTGTAGGTGTTTATATGTTGCGGGCCTGGATGGGTGGTGACTAGAACAGGAAATACCGAGTGATATTGGTCTTGTTCTGGCGTTCGATAGGGAGCAATTTCTTAATTGAAATTTGCATGCAACATAGTTTGCAAATATTTGGTTAGTTGTGACGACTGTTTCATATTTGTATTTGTAACATTTTTTGTGTTCCTTAGTTTTGTTTGATTTGTTTGTATAATTGTAGGTCTCATCTTTTCTTTCATTTCAGTTTTTTACACCCTTATGTTTATACACTGTGGCGTTATTTGTCTTGTTATCTTATGGCAGTTATCATCACGGATTCTGTGATCATTTTTTTCATTTCTCCTATTTAATTTAATTTGATCTCTGCAAATGTTTTCAGATTGTCTTTTCTTGTTTGTCATTTGTAATGTCTTTAGTTGACATATGACGTATAGTGGTATACACTGATAGTATAGTACAGATCAGTACTTTCTGATTGTTATTGTTATAAAACAAAATGTACAAGACCTTTGTAAGGCTTGTCTCCCAAAGTGATTGGTAAAGGGAAATATTTTTTCCACAGGTACTCAAGTGATCTTTGATTACAGTGAGGTATACAAGACCTTTGTAAGGCTTGTCCCCACAGTATTTGAGATACAATTATTGTTGTCCACAGGTACTCAAGTTATCATTGGTTATTATAAACCATACAAGTTTGGACTAAGACTAAGTCTAAGGTATAGACTTGTCTCCCATTAACTTGAAAGAGGGTAATTTGTTTACTTTTTCAGGTTTCTGATTTAAGAAGACAATATGTCTACATTAGATTATTTTATTGCTCAAGGAAAATCTCTTGATAAGACTGGAAAAGACTTAGAACAATGGGCTGTTGCTCAATATGACAAAGCATTAGCTGTAGAAGAAAAAAAAGCTGCTGCTGAGGAAAAAAAAGCTGCTGCAGAAGAAAGGAAAGCCCTAGCTGAAGAAAAAAGATTAGAAAAAGAAGCTGATACTGCTGCTGAACTTAAGAAATTGCAGATGCAAGTGGAGGAAAGGAGATTTGAGGCAGAACAAAAAAAACTAGAAGTTGCTGCTGCTGCAGAACAGAAAAAACTAGAAGTTGCTGCTGCTGCAGAACAAAAAAAATTAGATAGAGAAGCTGAAGAGAGAAAAGCAATAAGAGAACATGAGTTGGAATTAGAGAAATTAAAATTGACATGTATGAGTAATGTTAATCAGGCATCTGGTGGTAATGGTAAACCCTTTGTGTATAAGGTCAAGGTACCAGCGTTTAACCCTACCAGTGATGACATAACATTTTGGCTTTCTAGATTTGAACGGGCTTGTCGATCTCATAATGTTGACAAATCACAGTATGTGAATCGGTTGTCTGAAAATCTAAAAGGGGAGTCTCTAAGTAAGTTATATTTTGTTGAAGAGGCCGACAAAGATAATTATGATGCTGTTAGGGCAGCTTTGATAAAGAGATATCAGCTGTCTGAAGAAGGTTATCGTCTTTTGTTTAAAACAATGAGACCTGAGGTAGGTGTAGAATTCTCAGAATTCATCTCAAAAGCACGAATTACACTTTCACGATGGATTGAATTATCCAAAACAGAGAAAACATTTGATGGTCTTACAGATTTATTGCTAAGAGACAAGGTCATGTCTTCTGTAAATAAATCATTCCTAGAGTTCTTACATGAGCGTAAACCTAGTACAATAAAGCAAATGGAAGAATATTGTGACCAGTATGCCACGGCACACCCTGACATGATTCTTAGTAACTCTAACATTAAAGAGAGTATGCCAGTTGTTTCGGCAACAGAATATAATCAGAATTACTCACACAAATTCCAAGGAGCTAAAAATAAATTTGATAAAAAGGTTAATTGGAATAAGTATCAAAACCAAGATAACCACTCAAATCAGGGTTCTTCTTCGAAGAACTGGAATCGGGCTGATAGTCCTCGACACGCGAGGGGTACCCATAATGTTAGAAATTCTCGGAAAGGGAGTAGCTATAGGAACTACCCAAGTGCTTCATGGAGACAAAAGAAACAATATTACAGGGATGCTCAGTATAATGAGCATGATGATTATGATCATGAATATTATGATTCAAACCCAAATAGGGGTTATAACAGAGGCAATAATAATTATAGAGACAATTATAACCGAGGTAGATCACAACACAAAAGACATGGTAAATCTTATTACCAGGCTAACTCTGCACAACAGGAGTTCCACGACACCGATAATCAGAATAATGATAAAAAAGACTCCAATAGTGTAGCAAATTCCGCTTTCGATTTTGCTAGAGCATCTGAGTGTTCGCAATGCAAAACATTATTCGATCCAACCACAGTTTCTACTTTAAGCTGCGGTCACCCACTTCCCGCTCTCCATGCGTCAATTGCGCATAATGGAAGGGGTGCTCTTGTCTTTAATAGGGGCCTAATAGATGGTACTCCGGTATCAATTCTTTTCGACTCGGGGTGCACTACCATTGGAGTGAGGCAATCACTCGTAAATCCTTCTCGAGCTACAGGCAATATAGTCAAATGTGTAACATTTGGTGGCACATTGGAGAAGTACTCCACTGCCATTATCAATATTGCTACGCCTTTCTTTACAGGAGAGGTGCAAGCATGTCTCTTGCCGAATCCGATCGCTGATCTTATCATCGGTCGCATTCATGGAGTGAAAGAATGCACTCCACAGCAAATTTCTAATTGGGAAAATGTTAATATGCAATCTGCTAATGCAGTAATCACTAGGGCTCAAGCTCTTAATATGCCACAATCTTCACATTCTGAAGATAATGATGCGCAGATCCAAGATGATCCCTTGGAGATTTCCCACGATTCCTTTATCAAACAGCAGGAAGATGATCCTACTCTAAAGAAATTCTTTACTCTGGCAACAAAAGGTGATCCGAATAAGGATACAAATCGTAAATCTTGGGTTACGATGAAGAATGGCGTACTTGTACGTATGGTACAAGACTCCGCTAAGTCCATTCATTCTCAAATCCTTGTGCCTAAAAATATGAGAGTTAAAATTTTACAGCACGCTCATGATTCGCAGTGTGCTGGACATATGGGTTTTTCCCGTACTAAAGCTAGAGTTCTTCAATCTTTCTTTTGGCCTGCTGTGAATAAGGACATACGAATCTATTGTCGATCTTGTAAAGTATGTCAAGAGATGAAATCCAGAGGTCCACGCCATGATGCACCTATTCAGGCTGCAGACATTCCCATTCGGCCATTTCAAAAAATTGCGATAGACATCATTGGTCCATTTAAGATAAAGTCTGCTAGAGGACACCAATTTATTTTGGCCGGAGGCTGTTCCTCTAAAGAGCATAACTACTGCTGATGTCGCAGATGCTCTTTGGTTAATATTTTCTCGTCTGGGGTTTCCAGCAGAAATATTATCCGACCATGGTACCCAACTCATATCGGATACCATGTCTCAAGTAATGTCGACTCTGAAGATAGAGAGATCGCTGAGTAGTATTTATCATCCTATGTCCAATGGGATGGTGGAACGTTTGAATAGAACTCTGAAAAACCTACTAGGTAAGATAACAGAAGATCATCCTCAGGATTGGGATAGGGTTTTACCCGCGGCTCTCTTTGCATATAGAGAGGTCGCCAACGAACATACAGGATTTTCTCCCTTTGAACTTGTCTTTGGCGCGAAACCGCGAGGTCCTATGTCCTTACTTCATGATCTTATAACTGCTGATAATATTGTCGATGACACAAAATCCTCTTATGAATATGTCATCGCACTTAGACACAAGATTATTGAAGCATGCAAATTGGCAACTGCTTCTTCTGAATTTGCGAAACAGAAGGCAAGGGAATTTGCCAATAAAAAGAGATGTTTGCGTCAACTTTGTCCAGGTGACAAAGCATTTGTCTTGCTACCTTGTAGGGAAAATAGACTTCTAATTTCTTGGAAAGGTCCGTACGATATAATATCAAAGGTTTCCGATGTTGACTATATCGTCGATATTGACGGGAAGCGTAAAACCTTCCACATCAACATGCTCACGGAATTCCATGAACGTCCTGATTATTTACAACCTGTTTTCCATGCAACGGACGATTTTCCAGTCCAACATGGACAGTACTCATCTCTGTCAGTAATACAGGATGAGAAAACGAGTTTCTCGGATGTAAATTTACCTTTTCCAATGATTCCTCTTCACTCTAATGAATCATGGAAAGATGTTGCAATTTCTCCAGAATTATCTCCAGGAGAGCAGAAACAAGTTTCTACTATGTTAGAACAATTTCAGGATGTCCTTACTGACATTCCTGGTCAAACTGATGTCATTCAACATGACATTATTCTTACTGACCATAGTCCTATAAGAGTCAGACCGTATCCTATCCCGATACATTTTCAAGCACAGGTAGAGAAAGAGTTAGATGAGATGATAGAGTTAAAAATTATTGAACCATCCACATCAGCATATTCTTCGCCGATGGTTATAGTACGGAAAAAAGACAATAACATACGTCTTTGCGTGGATTATCGCAAATTGAATCAAGTGACTAAATTCGATGCTGAACCTATGCCTTTACTAGAAGAGCTACTTACGAGACTATCGAATTCTCACTTCTTTACTAAACTCGATTTGTCTAAGGGATATTGGCAAGTTCCACTATCCGAACACGCCAAACCGTTTACTGCTTTTTCGACGCCTAGGGGTCTATTCCAATGGAATTTCATGCCTTTCGGTCTTATGAACGCCCCTGCTACATTTGTACGCATGATGCGTCGAATCCTATCTCATCGCTCAGATGTCATTGCGTATCTTGATGACATCTGTCTTTTCAGTGATACTTGGAACGATCACTATAATGGTATAAATGAACTATTGTCTATCTTACGCGAGCATAACCTGACAGCGAAACCATCGAAAGCATGTATTGGTTTTAGCGAAATATCTTTCTTAGGACACCGTGTTGGTCATGGGTTCCTAAAAACAGAAGACCATAATACAAGTAAGATACTTAACATTTCTATTCCTAAGACTAAAAAGCAAGTACGAAGTCTCTTAGGTCTAATACAATTTTATGGACGATTCATCCCGAATCTGTCCTCCATTATGTCACCTCTTTCTTCCTTGCTAAAGAAAGGGTCTCCTAATGTAGTCCATTGGACTCAAGAATGTCAATCCTCTTTGGATAAGGTTAAAACTATGTTTTCTACTTCACCTATCCTAGTATTGCCTTCTAAGGATAAGACATTTATTCTTCGTAGTGACGCTTCATCCACCGGGATTGGAGCTGCACTAATGCAAGAGTACTCTGGAACTCTGCATCCTGTGATGTATATTTCTCGGAAATTAAATGCCGCAGAGAAGAATTACTCGGTCCTAGACCGTGAATTATTGGCTATGGTTTGGTCAATCCTTAAACTGCAAAGATTTCTTCTGGGCGCGCATTTCATTGTGGAAACTGACCAGAAAGCTCTTACGGCTATTCAGAGTAAAAATCTGAAGAGCGCGAGATCAACGCGATACGCGATTGCTCTACAGCCATTTCATTTTTCGGTGCGAGCTATCCGTGGGTCAGAAAATGTGATGGCAGATATTTTGTCTAGATGCCCACATGATTCATAACTGTTATACAACTTTGATACAGTTGTTTCTATGTTGAAATGTGTACACATATGTAATATATCATATATTGATTGTAACACTACTTAGCGGTTCATTGATATGTATTCACCGCTGATCTTTCAATGTTTTTCGTCTTTGATGATCATGATGTTAAGATATCTTAGATGAAATTTATGTATAAACTAATGTGGAAATTGTGTCATTGCTAATATTGTAGTATGCGTTGGTGACACCTCTCTGGAAATATTTATACTTAGAGAAGTACTTTCTCTAAGGTCATAAAACTTATGCTTATCATCTGCGCATTGTTATTGGTGCGTTGTGAGCCTATTGTATGTTGCTCCTAGATGTATTTCAAAAAAAAAAAATGTACCATTTTTTTTTTCCCGAGGGGTGTGGTAATCTGTTGCGTGCATATTTTGACGCACATATTACAAAAATCGATATGGCTATTTAATATGGGAAAATATAGACATTCATTCATTTGTGTATGAAAATGCTGTTTATGGTAAAAGCGAGATAATCCATGTTTGATTCACACTTTTGATTATAGGAGTAATCGTTCTGGATATTGATCCAGCGCAAGGATATTGCGCTTGCGTTTGTACTTATTTTTTAGGGCCAGAAAATATATTAATTTGCTTATTGTGTTTATGGCCTGAATTCATATGTATTACATATTATTAGTACAAGTAGAATCAGTCCTATATTGTATATTTTGGATGGGTAGGAGGGACTAGATTCTTGTATTCCGGTCTAGCGGAAGTATGAGTTGTCTTGACAAGTCGTGATGAGTTCCGATGTACTGCTAAAAATGGCGGGGTACGTTTTTCAAGAGCTGGTCCTTTCGTCAGAGAAAAATGTCTTACGAAGTGGTTTTTCTTCTGAAGGAGATGGTGTCTCTACGATAGTTTGTGTTAGAGACTCTCCTTATGTCAGTATATAGATGATTCGGACTCCAGGTAAACCCAGCTCCTATTTTTGATGATCTCTCGTCGGTTAGGCCTAGCTTGACTTTTGTGCTTCGCTATGCTAGTGTCGTGTTTTGTATCGACGAAGATGACAGATTTTCCTGCAGCGGTTATGGCTACGTGAATTAACCTGATCACCGTAGAGCTGCATGGAAACATTTATGAAATCATTTATATACCCATTATAAATTAACTCTGGCTTATATTCTCCTTCCTATGAATGAGTGAACGACAACTCAGGGAGGCAGCCATGTTGGATTTCGGTCATCATATGTTTTGATCACTGCCAAGAGAACAGATTATTTATCCTATTATCGGACAGTGACAGGGAGATCTCAATCTTGCTAGAAACCCCCTTTCGTGGTTTCATAATATATACTACAAACTATGGACGTCAAGTAACTTTAGTTATTTATCGATCCGCCTTCACTGACGCGTTTAGTCAGATAGGGGAATGCGGCCATAATGTATCATGACATTGAACTTTTGATGTACTGCCATTATTTCTGAATGTGTCATGACTTCAGATCTGCTATGTATACCTACAAATTGATATGTCAACGAACCATGATGTACTCGTATGTCCCAGTGTGTACGTCTGAATAAATTGAGTAAACTAAGATTCCAGCAGTCTGCATTGGTGCCTTGTAGACACATGTGTATGAGTGGGTATATTGGTCAGCACACGAACAGTACACCATTCGCGGTAATCACACTCTACACTTCTACTTCATACATCCACCATCCTGCGTCGGCTGAAGTGACCAAGTTTAGGGCCTGCTTCCCCTGGAGCCTTTGCCTTCCCTAACTCAGGACTAGGGTGAGTTACCCATTTACAGCTGGGTAGACTGGAGCATGCCTGATCTCAACAACACACCACTCTTCCTTACAGAGCATCCAGTGTGTGTGTGAAAGTAACTTTACAGAGTGGAAAGAAACGAAGCTTTACAGTAGGCAATACCGTCACACAAACTCAGGAAGGAAGCACAGTTAGAGATAATAGCAATAATATGAAATATCATCGAAGACAAATGACATAGACAACACACAGAGGCAGATATAACAGAGACATAATATTCCTTACAAAGTAGAGATCAAGTAATAGTATTCAAATTAAGAGCCCGCTACTGTAGAATCAAATACCAACTGTTCAACAAATTAACAATCAAACTGACAGACATGTGGACGTGAGGGAGAAGACTGTACACAGAAGAACACATCATTTATGAATGTCGGCTTCACAAAAAGAGCAGACTGACAACGTGACTTTCACCAACCCACGTGAGGATCAACGAGAGAAGCCTGAGACAGACTGCCAACGTTGTGACACAAATAGATGTCGTTATATGAGAACGAAAGACGAATATGAAGAAACAATGAGAAGTCTGGTAATCTTTACTGTTACATTCCAACTGCTCCAAAACTATTTGCCAACATTCTTTAACAGACATACGGGCCGTGCCAGATTGTTGACATCTGTACATGCCTCAGAGTTGATGGAAATCAAACACACACTGCTCACACATAAGATAATGATAACACTACATAATATACTCACGGACATGAGTCACTCACAAAATAATTATAGATTCTTCATGAAAGAGCATCATCATTTTTTAAGCCAAAGGAAATTATATGAGTATTAAACATAAAATACATTTAGCAAAGGGTTTACAAATTATATTACAACTAGCGGTCATACCTGGCTTTGCCCGGAACAATGTCGGAATGGGTGAAAGTCCGGTGTGCTGCGAATCGTTTTAAGTAGGTTCAAGTTTTTTTTTCTTTAACTATATTATTGCACTGATGTGTGCTTCTAACACAAATAATTTAAGTTAGGGCTTCTTTGTGGACAACATTCGTAGTAGAGTCACTTGGTGACAACACGTACAGGTGTTCCGGCGCGCTAACTCGAAAAAATGCTACATACAGTTTCCCATGTGAGAAGCACTCATCGCTCTAGTCGACGCCGGTCACGTGAAGCGTTTGACCTTGTGCTTTATTAATGGTCATTGAAAAACACTCTTTTAGGTAATTTGAAGTTTGTTTATATAGAACGGCAGATCGGAGGGAATCATCATGATTATTGGTATGCAGACTTTCTCTCCGCTACCACAACCTGTCAGGATGGTCGCCTCCACTATCTAGTTCTTCAAAGATGATATTTGGAGTCCAGTACCATACACAGTTTGGGCGGTCTAAGATGGCGGAGTAAAATGACTGGTACACCAACTTTTAAACGTAGTTCGTGAGATGTTAACCCAGAAAGATTTAAAGAGTAACATCTAGACTGGGTAATGTACAGAGCCTTGTTCGTCCAATGGGGTATCTACGGCATTGTACGTACGAGAAGGTGAGTCAAACTGATGTAATATATGATTATTTATTTTATTTGCAGTATCATTTTTAGGTCCCAAAATAGCCCGTTCCTTAAACAATGATTGAGATTTACTTCGTAAAATTATTATGTCCGGATAAACAGAATTGATCAACTCATAGATATACTGAACAACCGTACATAGCTCAGTATTATTCAAACTGATTTCTCCTCCCTGTACAGGTAAGTACCCGTTTCCAACTTTCAACAACACACCTTCAAAAAGAGCCATATCGATGTTCCCGAAAATTTGGGCGCGCACATTCTTAGAGAAGGATAGGTTTCAACGTAAGGTCAAATGAAACATCTTTTTAAACACACATTCGCTTCGTCTGCCCATGTACCTCTTAGGAAAACGTGTAAAGTTTGCCTTAAATCGCCTGCAGATAATACGGCCTCACCACCAGTGAGTCGGGTTGTTGCATCTTCTATCTTTCAAATTCATGTCTAGGTCTTTGATAGAACTTTAATGCAACGTTGCGCTCTCATCCCACAAATTGAGCAAAAGCTTTTGCAGCAATTTTGACGTGGCGCTCTGTTTAGAAATATTACACGCAACACTTTGATCATAATGACATAAATCGAGTAGCAGCTTAATTATTGCATGGGCCATTTTGCCACCTTGTAGAAACGTAATAGCTATTTCCGAAGAAACCACGGCCAGGGCAATATCATCATGAGATCTTATTTTGACGAAAAGCAAGTTTATAAGGATAGCCTTTTGTAAAGGTCAGGAATGTCCACCATAAATGTAGAGCCCGTACTGGCCACTGTAATTGTAATAGGCTGTTTTATATGTAACGGTCAGAAATGGTCAGTGTTCGTTGAAGCGTAGTTGGTGTCCGTGGCATGAATGTGACAGGCTCAGTTTTGCCACCGTAAATGTAGTAGTTGAATGTTGTGGGCTGTAGAATGTCCAGTATCAATGTTAGATGTAATTCATCGCCACCCAGGCTATCATAACCATATTGGCCCTGGTTGGCCGCAACGATGCTCCCATTCGTTCTCTTGACTTGAGAGTGTTGAAGTGTTGCAGTGATGACGTGTGAGTACATATCAATGAGTGCAAATGGGTGTATGGAGGTTCGTGGAAGACAGGCATCTAAATGACATCACACTTTGCATCATAATGTAGTAATTCATAGAGTTTGGTAACACCTCTGACGTTTCACAGACTGTATTACAGCACAACGAAGATGTACGCCGACATCAATATAAATAGTCATTGGACAACTCAGGACATAGTATATATGACAACAGTTCATCAGTTTCTATCAACAGTTCATAAGTAAGCTGTGCATCAGTCTATTTCTCTTTCTTCTTGGCTACAGCAAAATACCCCCCCCCCCCCTATTGGGAACGGGTCTTCAAATATGTGAGTTTAAACTAACTCCCTTCTGACCCCAGCAAGTCAGGCATATTCTCGGGTCTACAGCAGGTCGCACAATATGGCGGGCCCTGAATACAATGGCCTCTGTGGTATTTCGATAACAAACAGGGTGAGTCAAACCTTGTTTAAATGGTATCACCGCAGATAGCGGGATACAACACCTGTAAAGTTCCTCGGGCATACACCAGCCCAGTGCATATAATATTAGAATACTTCGTGAGCTCCATTACTGGTATTCTTAGATGGACTCTTTCCCGCCCAGGGAAAAGTCACTAGCTGGCTACAAAAAGTCATATATAATTCTGGCAAAGAGGGAAACTGTTTTAAGGGTAAATTACCTTAATGTCCTTACAGAATAAACATCACAAAATTCACTCGCCTCCTAGGCGCATCGGAATATAACATAGGGGAACAATCTCCAAACATCTTGGACGAACACACAGAGGACTTCTCCAAAACCGTCTTGACCCTTTCAAAACTACAGCTCGACTCTTCTAACACATTCCGTCTTAAAACCGCGCCAGAATCTTCGCGCATGCGTCGAGACGCTAGACCCTTGAGCTAAGCTCAGGTGGGTGAACATGTCAGGAAAACTGACATCGAGTCAAAAGTTAGACGCTGGGTTAACAGCCAAGTGGGACAACCACCACTGTTAACTACAATCCCAGTAAAACAAGAGTACCTACACTTTTCAAGAATAATGTCTTCAAAATTAAACAGGTACATATAACAAATTATAAACTCAGCGAAAACCCGTACCGCCAGGAGCATCTAAAAATAATACCTTTACTGAAGTATACTGTTCAAAAAAAGAAACGCAACGTTTTTGCTGTTACTTTTATAAAAGATATTCGCTGATTGGACATCAGTCAACCTATCGGCTGTGTTCACCTGGTCATTAACTTCTCGTGGTTACCTGAATTGTACTCACCTCGTGATTCGCGAGGTCATGACAGAGGTCAAGGTCAAAACAACATTTTTGACAATAACTCGTGACAGGTTCATGAGAATCCCGTGAAACGTACTGAACACAAAACTCTCTGACCATATTATTGAATGCCTATAAAAGATTGACGCTCCTTGAATAAATTCAGTTGAAAATTCAATGCGCTAGTATGGCTCATCTCACTACAGAACAACGACTAATCTTTGATCGTGGCGCTAGCTTTCCTTAGATCCCCCAGTCCGTTTCTGTGATCGTGGTCACTGCTATCTGTTTGATGCTGGCACCGCCCCCACTGGCCAAGTTAATGAAAATACTGCATATGATTGCTCAAGAGATGTCCATGGGCGTGATTTAGCCTCTCCTTAAATCAATGCGATGACCAGAATGGACGGTAGATAAGCTGTCCACATATTAATCAGCAAGCGTGTTGCCAATCTGCGTGGAAAGGTTGCATAGCTAATGAGTCCAGGTGAAAAGAAAAATCCCGTTTGACGAAAGGTTACAATATTCGGGGGCACTGATGTTATCCAAGGGGTCGCTACGAAGGATCGTACTATATCATTCAGGGTCGGCTGCGTTCGTCTGTCACACTGAGGATGATCCTCAGTTATCTTACCAAGTAAGTTCTTTAGTGTTCTGTTCAGACGTTCGACTAACCCATTAGACATTGGGTGATAAATACTACTCAGAGACCTTTTAATATGCAGAGTAGACATCACCTGCGACATAGTGTCTGATATTAATTGGGTGCCATGGTCTGACAATTTTTCTCTGGGAAATCCAAAACGAGAAAATATCAGCCATAAAGCGTCTGCGATATCGACAGTGGAGATGCTCTTAAGAGGTATAGCCTCTGGCCAACGTGTGCACATGTCAACACATGTTAGGATAAATTGATAACCTTTGGCTGACTTGATCTTAAAAGGACCAATAATATATATTGCCATGTTCTGAAACGTCCGAATAGGAATGTCTGCAGCCTGGATAGGCGCTGCATGACGTGGGCCTCTTGATTTCACTTCTTGACATATTTTGCAAGATCGGCAATGAATACGTATGTCTTTGTTTACATATGGCCAAAAGAAAGCCGCAAGAACTCTCGACTTAGTACGGGAAAAACCCATATGTCCAGCACACTGAGAGTCGTGTGCATGTTGTAGGATTTGCACTCTTATACTCTTGGGCACGAGAATTTGTGAATGCATAGACGTAGACGAGTCTTGTACCATACGTACAAGTACGCCATTCTTCATTGTAATCCAAGATTTACGATTTGTGTTCTGATTTGGATCACCTTTTTCTGCAAGGATGAAGAATTTTTTTTTAAAGAAGGATCATCTTCTTGCAATTTTATGAAAGAGTTACGTGAAATTACCAAGTGATCATCTTGGCTATGCACTTCGTTACTTTCAGTTGATGAAGTTTGAGGCATATTAAGAGCTTGTGCTCTTGTGACCACTGCATTGGCAGCTTGCATATTTTGCTCTTCCCAAGCAGCAATCTGCTGCGGGGTGCATTCTTTAACTCTGTGAATACGACCGATGATAAGATCCGCAATAGGATTCGGTAGAAGACACGCGTGGACATCTCCCGGAAATGAAGGGAGTAGCAATGTGAATGATAGCAGTTGGATATTTTTCCAAAGTGCCACAAAATATCCACATTTGACCACTTTTCCAGGAGCACAGGTAGGATCTATAAGAGATTGCTTAACTCCGATAGTAGTGCAGCCAGAATCGAAAAGTACAGAGACTGGATTACTATTCACTAGAACTTTATTTAAGACAAGAGATCCTCTCCCGTCATGCGCAACTGCAGCAGGGAGAGCGGGAAGAGGGTGACCACAACTTAAAGTACTTACAGTAGTCGGTTCGAACAATGTTGAGCATTGGGGGCATTGAGATGCCCTCCCAAAATTAAGCGCAGAACAAGTGATAGCATTAGAGTTTTTATTATCATTCACTTGACCACAGGCTCCCTGAGACTCTTGTTGTGCAGAGTTTCCCTAGTGATAAGATCTATGTTTGTTATGTTGAGATCTACCACGATTATTATTCCCTCTGAAATTGTCATTGTTTACCGTACCCTGACAACAGTTCTGGTTCGAATCCCAGTTTCCACAATCACTATTGTCATTTCCCCATTGAGTAGAGTATCTACCTGTTTAGTTTCGATGTCCCCGCGAAGAATAGCCTTGATAGTGTCTATTTTGACTACCTATACGAAAATTTCCATAATTATTGGACCCAAAATAACGAGGACTGTCAGATCGCCTCCAGTTCTTTGAAGCAGAACCATTATGTGATGGGTTACCTTGATTTTGATCATAATTACGATTGCTCTTCTTATTAAAGTTGTGTTGAGCACCTTGAAATTTACGAAGAAAGTTAGGGCCGTATGGTGCTGCAGAAGCAACTGTCAAACCTTCTTTAACTTCAGAATTGCTAACAGTAACATGAGGGTGCGCAGTGACATACTGGCAACAATAGTCTTCCATGTCCTTTATATTCTTAGTTTTACACTCATGTAGAAAAGCAAGGAAAGACTCATTGACAGATGACATAACTTTGTCTCTAAGTAAGAAGTCGTAAGGGCTTCATATGTATGTTCTGTTTTAGACAGCTCAATCCATCGTGTAAATGTAAGACGTATCTTTGAGATGAATCCTTAGAATTCTACACCAGTTTCAGGTAACATATTCTTGAAACGAAGACGATAACCTTCTTCGGTAAGTTGATATTTCTTTAATAAGGCTGCCGTGACAGCATCATAATTATTCTTGTCAGGCTCATCTACCATGCTTAACATAGTCAGAGCTTCACCTTTAAGTATCTCTGACAACTGATTAACATACTCTGACTTATCCACCTTATGAGATTGACATGACCGTTCAAATCTATCCAGATAGAACGTTATATCGTCACTGGAAGAATTGAAAGCAGGTAATTTGACCTTATAAGTAGTAGTATTTGTCTTATTAGATGTTGACTGATTATTTGGATCATTAGCATTACCCATATTCATCAACTTCAATTTCTCTAACTCCAAAGCTAAGAGTTTTTCTTCATGCTCCATTTTCGCTTTTCTCTCCTCAGCTTCTCTGTCTAACCTTTTATTTTTCAGCCTCTCTTTCTAATCTTTTATTTTCATTTTCAATGTGTAGCTGGATTTTTCTCTCATCAGCCTCTCTTTCTAACCTTTTATCTTCAGCCTCTTTTTCTAACCTTTTATTTTCTGCCTCTTTTTGTAACCTTTTATCTTCAGATTCTCTCTTTTGTTTTTCCATTTCCATCTGGAATTTCCTTTCATTTGCCTGCATCTGCAACCTTAAATTCTCAGCTTCCGTTTTCTTTTGTTCAGCTTCTATTTTCTGTCTCTTTTCTTCCGACTTCAGTGCCTTGGCATACTGAACAGTCGCGAATTCTTCCAATTTGTCACCAGATTTACCAAGGGATTTCCCTTGCTCAATAAAGTATTCAAGTGTAGACATTATGTCTAATAATATGAGATCAGTATCCTGAAATAATAAATTACCTTATTTCAACCTTAATCGTAACACGTCTTTTAATAAAACACTTGTATAATCAGCTCACTTTATCCCAACCTCTGTGAGAGACAAGTCTTTGACAAAGAACTTGTATAATCACTTTATAATAATATTACCAATAATCACCTCTATAATCTAAGTACCCTATAGTACCAATAGTGTATGACTATATATAAATATATAAACAGCGTATGACAACAAATACTAACATAAACAAAGAACAAGCATCAAAGATAATACGATAACATTCGCAGACATCAAATAAGCATTAAAGCGGAACTAAAGAAAATATCACAAAGCATGTGATGATAACTGCAAAAGTAAACAAAACAAATTACGCAACAGTTTATAAACACAAAGGTTGTATACAACAAAACGAAAGGAAGAGAAGACGAACAGATACAAACAAATCAAATAAAAAAACTAAAGAACAACAAAAAATAATGACAATAACGACAAAGAAAAGTACACCTCGTTACAACTAAACAAAAATAGCAACAAATTGTCGCTAGCAATTTTTACTAAAGGAAATTTGCAAAGTCCCTAAAGAACGCTTACAGTAGGCCCTCTATTACGTGGGATATCCTACTAGAAGACACCGCCCAACCAAAAAACCCTCAGAAATATCAATAACACATAACATGTAAACATGTAAACTCATAAAGCATAAACAAGGATGTTTAAATGTGGAAGGCTTAGTTCATAACACAATACAAGGCACAGTTCACAACAATAAACAGGCCACTTATCTTTACACTCCTATCGTCAACAACAGCAACGATGAAGAACTATCGTCAGCATTCTAAGGATTAGGTGATCCAACGCTGAAAACACATCAGAATTTGCTTCCAAAATGATGATAACGGTGATAATAACGGCACTTGACCTTCTTAAATACCGCAGCTGAACTTGCTTCTATCAAACAGTGACAGTACTAGTAACGGCACTTGACCTTCTATACTACTGCACTACTGCATCAACGAAGGTATAGTAAATTGACCTTCTGACCTAGTTACGTCCTGTTAAGCTGGGGTAGTCGATGTGTCAACAGACTACACAGCGCTGATTACTCTCAATCGTAGACGACTTGATAACTTCCAACATAGCCCCATCAAGCTGGCACACCATAACTGTAACAGTTATTCTTCACGTAGAAGGCTCACACTGGATACCATAAATGTAAAGGCCCGTAATGTAGAAGTCCGTTTTGACCACTATACATGTAAACAGTCAGGAATGGTCTGTGTTCGTCCAAGCGTAACAGGTGTCCGTGACACAAATAGGACAGTCTCAGTTTGGCCACTGTAAATGTAGAGTTGAATATTGAAGAATGTCCAGTATCAATGTTGGAAACGATTCTAATCCCCCACAGGCGGACATAGTTATATCCAGGCCCTGGTTGGCCGCAACAATGCTGGCATTCGTTTGGATGACTTGAAAGTGTTAGGTGTTGTATTAATATAGAGTGTGAGTAGACCTCAATGAATGCAAATGCGTGTATGAAAGTTCGTGGAAGACAATGCATCTAAATGACATCACACTTGTTGTAGTAATTACATGCAGTAATTCACATAGTTCTTGGAACACCTCTGACGTTTGATTGACTTTAATACATCACAACGACAGGTACACCGACATCAACATAAAATAGTCATTGACAATTCAGGACATAGCATGTATGAACACAGTTCATCAGCCAGCAGTGCATGTATATAATAAATCTGATCTCGTACAATTCCACCTTCGTCAGCTACAGCAAAATACAGCAAATATGTGAGTTTACACAACTCCTTTCTGACATCAGTAAGTCAGATATATATATATGGGTCTACAGCAGGCCGCGCAATATGGCGGGCTTATAGATATGATGGCCTCCATGATATTTCTATAACAAACTGGGTGAGTCCAACCTTGTTAAATGGCATCACCGCAGATAGCGGGATATAGCACCTGTAACGTTATTTGGGCATAAACCAGCCCAGTGCATATAATATTAGAATACTTCGTGAGCTCCATTACTGGTATTCATAGATGGACTCTTTCCCGCACAGGGAAAAGTCGCTTGCTGGCTACAAAAAAGTCATATATCATTATGGCAATAAAGAAACTGTTTTAAGTGTAAATTACCTTAATGTCCCTCAGAATAAATATCACAAAAAACTCACTCGCCTCCTAGGCGCATAAGAATATAACATTGGGGAGCAATCTTTAACCATCTTGGTCGAACACACAGAGGACTTTCCCCAAAACTGTTTTGACCCTTTCAAAACTACAGCTCGACTCTCCTAACAAAGGATGTCTTAAATCGCGCCAGATTCTTCGCGCATGCGTCGTGACCGTAGACCCTTGAGCTAAACTCAGACGGGTAAACATGTCAGGAAAAGCTGACATCGGTTCTAAAATTAGACGCTGGGTTAACAGACAAGTGAGACAACCACCACTGTTAACTACAATCCCAGTAAAACATGAGTACCTCCCCTTTGATCAAGAAACTATTAAATTAAAGTCTCCAAAATTAACCAGGTACATTTTACATACTATAGACTCAGCAAACTGACCGCAACATTCGCTCTCTCTGGCTAACCTCTACACACCAAGGTAGAAGAGGTTTGTTTGTTTGGTTTTAAGGACCATCTACATTGTACACGGAAAACTCCATCAGTGCTGCGATCTCCTCCTTTAGCTCACAAGGAGAATCTCTGCACAGTGCACGGACTCCAAAGCATCGGCGCGCATCCCAATGTGTGTATACAGAAACCACACATTCTATAAATATTTTTGCATTGGGTAGGTTTTCTTAATTGTGTAAACTTTGTCACTGCAGCGGCCGTACGGCCTACACTTTGTGATTTCCAACTGCCGAGTAATTTTTAACGTGCTTCTTCTTCTTCTTCTTGCGATCGCATCTTTGATGTTTACACCGTCAGACGAGTTCTCATAATGAATTCGACTGTTGTTTGAAGTTCCTCTTTAGCTCCATATAGCTTTAAGTTTAGTGTTGAGTCATTTGGCCAGTATATCTTTCTTAACTAGTCATACAGAGGACAATCCTGTAGAACATGCTCAGCAGTTTGTTCGTTTAATCCACATGTGCACAGTGGTGAAGAAGACAATCATAGCTTGTGCATGTGTTTATTCAGTTTGTTATGCCCTGTCCTGAGGCGAAAAATAGTTATCTGTCCCTGCCGGTCGAGAGTGTGATAGTCGTCTTTGGGTTGGTTCTGTTCTCATCTGATAGTCTGGATAGCTCTCTTTTTCTCAATGTATGTGACTTCATTATCTTCTTGTTCACATTCTCCTCCCTTTTTTGCAAGTTTATCTGACTTTTCATTTCCGGTACACCACAATGAGATGGTACCCACTGAAGTATGGTTCTCTTTTTGGCAGCTACCTTGTTTAGTTCATTTCTCAGATGCGGGAGTTTACCACTCTTGAGAGCTTGCAGGACAGACAGTGCATCTGTGAGGATGACTACCTGGTGGCAGTCAGAGTTGGTGTTATAAATCATATTTGCAGCCTGCTCTAGAGCTTGAACCTCAGCTGTATAGTTGGAAAAGAATTTACCAGTGGGAATGTGCCTAGTCTCATAGTGGTTGTTAGGATATGAGATAAAGATACCGGCACCTCCATTCCTAAAAGCATTAGTTGCTGATCCATCTGTATAAGCATGTATCCATGATTGATCGGGATAGCTTTCTTGGATCATACTCAATGTAGCAGTTCGTTTTTGCAGATCATTATACTCACATCCACTTGTGAGACCACTGACTGATGTATTAATATGGAGGGCATTGCTGGCCTGCTCCCATGGTACAGGGTATAGGGTGGGCTTCAGTGGTGTTGTCTTCATGGATAGGTCTTCTTGATGCTGTCTTTTAAGTCTTTTTCCCCGATGCACAAAGCTGCTACGCTTTAGACGTCCCAATGCCAGATCATCTAGTCTTGCCTTCATTGGGTGCGTTGGCATACTGTTGTACTTTTTCATCTGGATCATGGTTTTTGTGTCTCTTCTATGGGACAATGTCTGTAATCCAGCAACCTTCTGCATCTTTGATATTGGTGTAGTTTTCATGGCTCCTGTAATGAGCCTGAGAGCTTGATTTTGCACCTTGTCCAAAGACTGCAGATGTGAGTTAGAAGCTGATGACCATGCTGCTGAGCTAAACTCTAAGTGTGGCTGTTGCGCACAGATTCTTTTGTGTATTAGACTGTGACGCACAGTTTACTGTTGGTAGGCATACAAATGTAAAGTATAACTATTTGTCTGATGAAAAGTATTTATTTGAGAATCAATGATTCTTAGTCTAAGGTACAGAACCTAGATTGGTCGATGTTGTATTCGGTTATATGGGTTTTCTGTTCTTGTATCTCAATCTGGCGTATGAATACTAGATTGACGTCATTTCTCGTCTGGTATGGCCAGAAACCGATTGGTCTTGCTTAAAATGTTTATGGACCGAATTTATATTTATTCTTTGACTATTTAAGGTAATTCGGTGTTATATCTTTGTATCTTTGTATTTCTATGTCGGTCTATTTTTTGAGCTGAACTCTGGGGTCAAAGGCATTTCTGCGCATACGTCGATTTGGGGGTATCGACAGAGAAGCTGCTGTCATGTCGTCGCTACTATGGGCTGGTCGATGAGAATGTCTGAAGATTGGTCTCCGTGATTTATTCTAGGAAGGAGATTGTTTCTCTGTATGACTGTAGTATCAGGGATTCTCCTAATGTTGTTTATTAACGCCAAGGAATGGCGTGCGTTATTCGCTAGTGTGTGTTTTCCTAAAGCCAGGTAAAACCAAAACCTTTTTGCTGAACTTTTTGCTAAGCCTAGATGAGAGACGTATTATCGTACATCTAGGATTGTTGACTACAGATGAAGATGACGTGTTATCTAGCAGCACTAGATTATTTGATGTAACCAGCCTTATTGATAGTAGAAATGTATAGAAGCCCAATGAGGACATTTACGGATGAATAAAGAATTACTTTTGCTTCATAATTTTTCATCCTGGGTGAGCGAAGCTCACGGAGGAGAGCCATTTTTTGGATCCCGCCATTGTAAGCGGATCATCGTCGGAGAACAGAAAAGGTCCTATTATCTGATGATGGTACAGAGATCTATATATTATGAAAACCCACTACTGTGATTTAACATTGTTGCTATGAACTTTTGATGAATTTACGGCTTGAGAAACTTAGCCAGTAGAAGGTTCTGACAGTGAACCATTGTTGATGTTTATGTATCCACCTTAACTGACGCGATTAGTCAGTTGAAGCATGAGACGATAGACAACCAGGATATTGAGTGCTTGCCTTCTATCGTTCCATTATATTGACATGCCACATGAATGTACATCTGATATTGTCACTCATTTTTCAAGTATACGATGATTTTGTGCCAACCTGTTCAAGTGACTGTAATCGTGATGTCGAAGTGTACGTCCATTATTAAATGTATGAAACGTCATCAGCAGTCTACCCTTTATTGACTTCTAACTATAATTGAGTGAGTGACTTGTCAACTCAACAGAACAGTACACACATTCGCGTCCTTTACATCTACATTCTCACTCGATGTCAGCACTGTGTCGGAACGAGTTGACCATTCATTTATGTGTCCAGTATAACTTGATGAAAGCAGTAACTTCACAACACAAGAAAAAACGACTTTATCAGTGGCCTTATTACTCCATTATAAATCTTCTTTAGAGTTCGTTCATTTGCTCCCCAGTTGGTGCCTGCTAATTTTCTGAGTATGCCTAGTTGTCTTCGGGCCTTTCCTTCTGCATTTTCAATATGCTTATTCCATGTAAGCCTTTGGTCAAATGTCACCCCAAGATAGGTGGGGTAGCTTTCTTCCTTGATCACGGTTGTCCCTAGGTGTATGTTAGCTGCTTTGTCCTTGGGGGCGAGGGAGAACAGTGTTGTGGAGGTTTTGTCTGTATTTATTGTGATATGCCGTTTCTCTGCCTATGACACTAGCATGTCTGCTGCCCGCTGCATTCTATAATTTGCAGTGGTGACGTTTTATTAAGTGCACCAGAGTACTAGGTCATCTGCATATAAGGCATCTTTCACTCCTGCGGGGAGATCTTTCACCAGGTCATTGATGTAAACAGGGAAGAGTGTTGGGGAAATTACTCCTCCTTGAGGTACCCCCTGATAGAGGAACACTGTTATGCAAGTATGACTGGATCCATTTCATCATTTTGCCTTGGATTCCACTTCTCCTAAGTTTTGCAATAAGGCCATCTTTCCACACCTTGTCAAAGGCCTGCTTGAAGTCGACCCAGATCGTTAGGACCTTTTTCTTCTCCGGGAAGGCATCTTCTATTGCTTGGGACAAGTAAGTAACTTGGTCTTCTATACTGTCTTCTTCTTTGATCCTTAGCCGCCGACCGTCAAAGCAGTCAGTGGCCATCACGCCTAGTGGCGTCTTGTAGGGCAACAACAAATTGATTCCACTTTGATCGGTCGGTGGCCATTCTTCGTACAGTGCCCCAACTCTGGTTTATTCTTTGCATCTCAGCCTCCACAGTCCTCCGCCAGGTTGTTTTTGGTCTGCCTCTCTTTCGTTTTCCTTCAGGGGTCCAAAGCATAGCTGTTCTTGTGATGGCATCGGGGTCTCTTCTGAGGACATGAACAACCCAGTTCCAGCGTCTGCCAGCTATGATGGTGTGCATGTTCTCTTGCTTGCTACGAGTAAGCAGATCTTGGTTAGTGATTGTATTCAGCCAAAAGATTCGGTGAATTTTTCTTAGGCATGTTGTGTGAAAAGAGGACAATTTCGACATTTCCTTCTCTGTAACTCTCCAGCATTCCGCACCATAGAGAAGCACAGAAAGCACACAGCTCTGATATAATCTTAATTTTGTGCTTGTGCTGTATTGGGAGGACTTCCAGATGTTGTTTAGGCTAAAGAAGGCTGTTCTTGCCTTATTCATTCTGATGTTTATGTCTTTGCCTGCCCCGCCGTCTGGTGTTACTATGCTTCCTAGGTATGTGAAGGTATCTGTCTGTACCAATTGCTTATTCCTTACTGATATGGGCTCAGGGTTGCTCACATTGAGCGTCATGACGTCAGACTTCTTTAAATTGATGTTCAAGCCCACCTGCTGGCTAAACTTATTAAGTCTATCCGTTTTTTCCTGGATGTGTTGATGTGAATGTGCTAGTAGTGCAATATCATCTGCATATTCCAGATCTTCCAATGTAGAAAATGTTGTCCATCTTATTCCTCTTAGACTGCCCTCTGTTGTCTGGCGCATCACCCAGTCTATGACTGTTAAAAATAGAGTGGTTGATAAGGGGCATCCCTGTCGTACTCCTGTCTTCACCTCAAATGTTAGGTTGCTCTGCCCAACACTGCACGAAAGGTTTGCATAGAGGCTTTTTATGATTGACACTATGCAGCTTGGAATTCCATAAGCCCTCAGTATTTTCCATAAACTGTCCCTATGTATGCTGTCAAAAGCCTTTTCAAAATCAACGAAATTAATGTAAAGCTGTCTTTGCCATTCTGAGCACTGCTCTATAATGTTCCTGAGAGTGAATATATGATCTACACATCTCCTGTTCTTTCTAAATCCTGCTTGTTCTTTCCTCAGTTTGTGATCTACTGCCTTTGAAATTCTCTGTATAATTATCCTGCCTAGTATTTTGCTGGGAACTGAGAGAAGAGTGATTCCTCTCCAATTATTGCAGTCTGCAAGATCTCCCTTCTTGGGCAGTTTGACAATTATTCCTTTGTTCCACTCTGATGGTGTTGTCCCCGTTTTCCAGACTTGTGCAAATAGTGGTTCTAATAGTTCTGCTGCTAGCTCAAGGTCTGTCTTAAATAGCTCTGCATTTAAGTTATCATGGCCCGGAGCTTTGCCGTTCTTTAACCCTTTGATTGCTGTGATGATTTCTTCTTTTCGTGGAATGTCTGTATTCACATCTAGATCGTTTTCAGCTTCAGGAATATTCAATTGTGTCTCTGGTGGTTCCTTGTTCAGAGTTTCTCTGAAGTGCTCTGCCCATCTTTTTTTTTGTCCCTCTGCTGTCGTGATGAGATTACCTTGCTTATCTCTTACTAATGTAATATTGTTTGCACCTCGTTTTCCGCTGATGAATTTAGTTATTTTGTATACTGTGCTTTGTTCATTTCTCAGTGCTGCCTCCTCTGCCTGTCTTGCAAGATCGTCTAGGAAATTCATTTTGTTGGCTCGGGTTTGGCGTTTAACTTCCTTGTCCAGCTGACTGTACTGTTTGCTATATAGTTGCTTTAACCTGGGGGACTTCGCTTCTGTTTTCTTTCTTTTCATTTCCTTTCTCATCGTTATGGTGTTTAAAGTTTCTGGTGTTATCCAGTCTTGCTTCTTCCTTTCCTGGAATCCCAAGCATGATTTGCTGCTTTCTTTGTATATTGTTGAAATGGTGTTGAAATTCTGGTCTATATCATCAGTCAATGTCTTTTCCTCACTTTTGGCAAATTGATATCGTTTCTTTATGTCGGCCGCAAAAGCTTTTCTGGTAAGGGAGTCCTTCAATTTGCTGATGTCAAACCTTTTCTGTGTAGTTACAGTTGGTGCAGCCCTTCTTAGTTTCACTTTAAGTTTTGCTACTACTAAATGGTGATCACTTCCCACATCTGCACCTCTTCTTACCTTCACATCTTGTAATGCATGTCTCCATCTACCGTTAACCATGATGTGGTCTATCTGGTTTCTGTCCCGACCATTTGGTGATTCCCATGTTAATTTGTAAATTTCTTTATGTGGGAAGAGTGTTCCTCCAATGACCAGGATTTTAATGCTACAGAAACTTATTAGTTTATCCCCATTTTCGTTTGCTGTTCCGCTGCCGCATTTTCCCATTGTTCTTTCATTATATGTATTGTGTGTACCAACTTTCGCATTGAGGTCTCCCATTACTATAACAAGCTCATATCTAGGTGTGTATGCCATTTCTTTCTGCAGTTGTTGATAAAATTCATCCTTGACCTCGTCATCGCTATCATTCGTTGGTGCGTAGCATTGTATTATTGTAGTGTTGGTGAATCTCCCTCTCAATCTTAATCTTATCAGTCTGTTGTTGATGGGTTTCCATTCCAGTAATGTCCTTTCTATTCCTTTCTGTAGAATAATGGCTGCGCCTTCATTGTGTTGTCCATCCTCTCTTCCAGAGTAAAGTACTGTTTCTCCTGTTGCTGTTTTAACTTTTCCTGCCCCTGTCCATCTGCTCTCGCTTATCCCTAGAATGTGTAACCTATAGTTTCTCATTTCTGCCGTGACCTGTCTTAGTTTACCTGTCTCGTACATTGTCCTGACATTCCAAAAACCTATTCTTGTATCCTGTTTTGCGGTCAGGACATCCGTTTTCATGTCAGTGGCTTCCTTTCGGCTTTCACCACTGACAGTCATACGAGCCACAGACTCCGAATGTCCATCCCGCAGCAAAGTTTGTTCATTTATTATTGTTTCCGTAACTTCATTGTTTTTTTTTTACACAGACAGGGGTGTCAGCCCTGTGCTAAAACCCCCAACCTGGAGGACCAGGGTACCAGCTTTTGTCTGACCCCTACCCACACAGACCAGTCCAGCTTGGTTGAACCTACCAGGAGTAAAACTCCCACTTGCATAGCTCTGGGGATTGTCAGGGTACGCAAGCTGCCATACCGCTACAAGGTATAGGTACCATTGATGGCAGCTTCTATACTGTAGCATTCTCTAAATCCAGCTTGTTCCGGCACCAGGATCTGCTCAGACTCTAAATACCATTTTAATCTGTGGTTGACTATTCGCTCCATAGTCTTCCCAACACAGCTTGTGAGACTGATTGGCCGGTACCTTGCAGCCTCGGTCTTAGATTTCCCTTTCTTTAGTATGGGTATTGTGAAGGCCTCTCTCCATACTTGGGGTACCGTTCCTTTCAACCAGCTGTGGTT